>SJYW01046873.1:67700-94298 GCA_006410735.1 Raphicerus campestris | reverse complement strand
TACTCAGCCATTAAAAAGGATACATTTGAATCAGTTCTAATGAGGTGGATGAAACTGGAGCCAATTATACAGAGTGAAGTAAGCCAGAAAGAAAAACACCAATACAGTATACTAACACATCTATATGGAATTTAGAAAGATGGTAACAATAACCCTGTATGCAAGACAGCAAAAGAGACATAGATGTATAGAACAGTCTTTTGGACTCTGTGGGAGAGGGCGAGGGTGGGATGATTTGGGAGAATGGCACTGAAACATGTATACTATCATATAAAAAACAAATCACCAGTCTAGGTTCAATGCAGGATACAGGATGCTTGGGGCTGGTGCACTGGGATGACCCAGAGGGATGGTATGGGGAGGGAGGAGGGAGGGGGGTTCAGGATTGGGAACACATTTACACCTGTGGCAGATGCATGTCATTGTATGGCAAAACCAATACAAAGTAAAAAATAATAATAATAAAATTTTAAAAAATTAATTTTTAAAAGTAAAATAAAATTAATGATAAAAGAAGATGTGTGGTCTTTGTCCCACCCACTCTCCCTTTGAAGATGGGTGGTCTTGTCACTCCTTTTGATCAGTAGGTCATCATGTTTGAAGTACAATGTCCCTGAGATGCCCATGCTAATGAGGATATATGCTGTCATTATTGCGATTAAGCTGCTGGACCAGTGAGTGAAAAAGTCACCTTGGAAGTGATTCTCCAGTGAAAGATGTTTAGCCTCCTACCAGTCTGTGACATGCCAGCCATTCCACCCTTTCCCGTGAAAGTCACAGACATAGTGGAGTGGAGAGAAGCTTTTCCTGCTGCACCCTGTCTGACTCCTGAGCCTACATTATCCATGAGTATAAGAAAATCATTATCACTTTGGGCCAAAATACTTTATATAGCAAGAGATACCTAGAACACATTTCTACTTTCACTTCCTCCTCGGCCAAAAAGTGGCAGCTTCCTGAGTGTGAAATGGCATCCTTCACCAGTGCCTTTGTTTGGACTCCTGTACGCTGTTGCGGTAGTCTGCACCGAACCATCTGTTTAAACATCTAGGTTCTCTATTAGTTGGTGGGTGATGTGAAAGATTAAAGCATCGACAGATCTCACCTGCACATCTAGCATAATTCTTGGTGCATAGAGGGAGCTGGATCTTTATTTGCTGAAAGGTCACATATGAGCTTTCAAATCACCAATAAAAAAGAACATTGTGCTCTAAGGTAATATATGAAAGATCATTAGAACAGTATTGTTTTTCATTAAGCCATATGGTATTCTTGGACTATGCCCAACTGCATAGTGACTAGCTCACCAAACATAAAAATAAGTCATAAAAACAGTAATTTTTAAAATAGATGTACTTAATATAAATAACTGAATAGACTATGTTAACCAGAGCAATTTTCATATTATGTAGGCTTTTACAACTCATCTATATTAAGAAACCTTATACAAAACTATCTTAGAATCAACTATCTTTCCTCCCTTTAGTCTACATAACTTTAGGCTCAGAGTCACACAAATATTTTAAGAGTGGAAATCCCTATACAAAATCCCTCTCAGTCAGACCTTTAGTACTCTATTCCTAAAGAAAGGGAAACGATGCTGAATCATAACATCATGTTCTCTTAACCACACTATTCCCAAGGAGCCAAAGAGGAATACAAAGAAACAAATTTTATAACAGGAGATAAGACATTTCTTGGGCATAAATCTTGGTGTAGTTTTTTACCTCCAAATTTTATCTGTCTTTTATAAGTCAATATCATGTAAAAAAGATAGGAATTATTTCCTTTCAAATTTACTAAATAAGGCTTGAGAGAAATCAGGAATAAATTACCCAAGATGTACTATAATTAACACATTGCAAGAAAGTGTTAAACTAGGATTTTTATACAAAATAACAAACACTGAAGACAATAGGGCACATTCCCTAAAATTTTTAAAGACTTAGATAGATTGAAATATATTTCTTTATATATCCTATGACTGTTAAGGGTAGAAATGAAACCAGATCTTCAGAATAAATATTATTTAAACCAAATTCTTCCTTTAGTAGATATAGTTTCCCTTCAGTAGGATCACTGTGCAACGTTATAAAATGATAACTGACAAGATAATAACTCTAAAAAAGAGGAAAGTGTTCAGATACTTCAAAATAGCTTTTGTACCTTATTCAAAAATATTTAAAGACATTTTGTAACAGCTACTCACTTCAGAGCATTTTTTAAAATATATTGTCCCTACACATAAATTTTGCTGAGACGTCACTAAAAACAGTTATTGCCTAATCCACAAATGAGTCAGAAACTTAGCCTTCACCCACATGTGTTTCTTTTTAGCAGCTGGGTGGCTGAAATATCATCCTGATTACACATGAGACAGGTTACTGTGATAACTTATCCCATTAGTGAAATATGGTTTGTAAATATCTTAAAACCTCTGTCTAATCTTAAATTTCAGCTGACAGTTAATCAGGCCACCTGCATGGTCTGCTTTTGTGGGATCTCAAAACAGTAACTACAGAGAGAGATGCCTGGATAAGATATTACTGCATCAAAGTCTCATGCTCTTTTAGGAATGCAGAACTTCAAGATAAAGGAGAACTCAGGAAACCAGGCTCATATTTCTCTCACAATGTTACCACAAATTAGGTTTTCCACACTGCTTCTACTTACATGTAGCTCAAAACACTATGCTGCTGCATGGATCTTTTCCATTTACAGCTTTTAGTGTGGAGGAAAATTATATCCCAATGCATTTAGTGCTCCATTCCAAAGGTCCATTTTAATGCAACTACCTCAAAAAAACAAAAACAAAAACTGGACTCTCAATACTACTAGATAAAACTATTTAAAAAAAAGTAATTATTGTTTTCTGTTGGAATACAGTGGATTTCGTGTTGTGCTAGCTTTAGGGGTACAGCAAAGTGATTCAGCCATATGTTAATATGTATAAACGTGTGTTAGTCATTCAGTCATGTCTGACTGCTTGTGACCCCATGGGCTGTAGCCTGTCAGGCTCTTCTTTTCATGGAATTCTCCAGGCCAGAATAGTAGAGTGGGTAGCCATTCCCTTCTCCAGGGGATCTTCCCAGCCCAGGGATCGAACCTGGGTCTCCCACATTGCAGGCAGATTCTTTACTGTCTGAGTCATCAAGGAAGCCCGTTTTATATATATACGAAGGAATCTGAAAACTAATGAATATATATAGAAGAGAATCTGCAAAGTAATTTTCAGATTCTTTTCTATATATATTGGTTATTACTATTTTAAGCAAAAAATAAATAAAATAACAAACGTTGGCAAAGACTACCTTGAGTTAAAAATCTGGATTATTTAATACTTCTGAACGCTTAAAAAGAATTGTAGTAAGCACAAAATATGTTAATAAATTATGTATTAGTATATACATTCATGAAAATGACATATAAGATAATTATATAAATGCTTGAAGGTCTATGAGAAAGTAGATTTCAAGGAGTCCTTGCAATTGAACTCCTCTCAATTTACTGCAAAGCAAATGTAAGCATCAGTACAGTAAGTCTCACATTGTTAAGGGGTAACTGGGGTCTCCAAACACTTCTGATGGTGGACTCTGATCCAGAGTCCTCCCCGCAGTGTTGTGTTCATACATCTTTTGAGACTGAGAGGTCAGCCAGAAAGATGTGGGTGCAGGGGAGTGGCATGGTGTGGGCAATGAGGGCGGCCAGAGGCAGAAGCACAGGGCATGGAATATGGAAAGGAAAACGCTGGCAGTGCGCTTTGCAATGAAGAAAGACTCTTGACCCACGGCAAGACTATCTCAGCTGCAGAAACATGCAAGTCCCCCAAGTTCAGTTCTTTGCTTATTCTGTCATCCTCTGATTATAATTTGCCTTTCTCTGTATACCTTATGACAGGAAAGTATTTGATGGTTATACTGAAATGATTGTGACAGTTGCATTTTTCCCACTGTAAGACAATAAGTTGAATCTCTGATACACAGATGTTAGTGCAAAACAGATTAATACATAATCATTGCATATGGTATAAAATTGCAGATATACTTAACAACTCAACATTTGTTCAGTCATTAACTCATATCTTACTCTTTGCAATCCTATGGACTGCATTGTATCAGGCTCCTATATCCAGGGGATATATCCACACAAGAATACTGGAATGGGTTGTCATTTTCTTCTTCAACTCTATATTACCAATGCCCTATTTGAGAAGAGAGTGTTCCAGAAATAGCAAAGATTGAATAGAATGAAAAATTTCTAGTGTTTGGGAGACAAAGTTCATACAATACATAAACAGGATATTAAAATGTCCTGGAGTAAAATATTCAAGAAATAAATCACAAGTTAATTATTCTGAGTCATGGCTCTATGATGATACATGAATATGTTTGGTAGTTATAACACCAAATTATGAAACATTGGTTTATATTGTTTTCATGTAGATATGTATGTCACAAAGAGCACAAGTCTTAAATTCTCTAAATTAGGAGTAAGTCTAATAATTTAAAAGATATATTCTCACAGTTCCCTTGGGAAGGTAGAGCTAATTGTGATATTCTCATTTTCTCCCTGGATAAGTTCAGCTAATTGATTTTCATTTATTTAAAGAAAATAATAAAATTATTAGAATGAAGAATGATTCTGTCAAAGAATGTGATGCCATAACATGTTGACAAAAACTAATCAAGGTTTAAGCTCATAACATTAAAGGATATCATTACAGATAAAAGGGAGCATCAATGACCAGGAGGCTTCAACAGATTTTGGGCAACTGAAAATAAATGAAGCATCTTTGATGGAGAACACACAGCAGGGGAAGCCTCATCCTACTATACACATGGAGGGGGGGTTCAGTCTGTAAGAGTGAGGGGGGCTGTCAGCCCATAAGAGAGAGGGAGTCTGGACTAGGAAACTGCAGATGAGATGGAGGAGGTACAAAAAGAGGGAGATTAATCAAATACTCATGTCAATTACTATTGCTGCTCACTCTACGACCAGATATAAACAAAGCCAACTAGCTGACCATCCAAACAAACAAGAAACAAGTTTAACAACTAAATAATTCTAGAGAAAAGATGCTGGCAAAGAGGGGTCCCTCAATTTATAATATCCCTCTAGAGCAACATTAAATGAGCCATGGACTGTTCTTTTACTGAAATGTATTCAGTTCAGTTGCTCAGTCGTGTTCGACTCTGCGACCCCATGAATCGCAGCACGCCAGGCCTCCCTGTCCATCACCAGCTCCCGAGTTCACTCAGACTCACATCCATTGAGCCAGTGATGCCATCCAGCCATCTCATCCTTGGTCGTCCCCTTCTCCTCCTGCCCCCAATCCCTCCCAGCATCAGAGTCTTTAAAATAATGCCATTTGCAGCAACATGGCATATTATAGTTTCCCATCTCTCCTGGAACAAAATCAGCAGTTCTTATAATGGCAACGGGATCATACTACCTGATGATCTTTCTCTGAAATATATCCTACTCTTCTTCTATGTCCTTCTTTCTGATACAGCCAAATTGGGTTATTTCCTCTTCTTGAAAAAAGAAAAAGAACAGATAGACTCCTAACTCAAGGTCTTAGCTCTTGTTCTTCTGTCTGCCTGACACTCTCTTCTATAGATAACTGCAGAGCTCGTTCTGTTTCCCCCTTTGCTCAGTATCACCTGAGTGAGGACTTTCCTAGAAGCCTGTTGCAATGCAGAAAAACATCTTATTTCTCCTGTTCTGACTTATGCTTCTCTACCAACAGCTGCTCAATTACTAGAACATATTTTGTTTATTGCTTGTCTACAACTAAATATAATCTCCAAAAGGGAAAGGAGTCTTCAATTTATTTTATCCTCTGCTGTATCCCCAATGTTTAGAAGAGTGCCAGGAACACCTAAGTGCTTAATAAACATTTGTTGAATATATTAATGGGGGATTGGAGAGAAGTGCATACATCAGGGGTTGTGGATTTGATCCCTGGTCAAGGAACTAAGGGACCCCCTGGTGATTCAGATGGTAAAGAATCTGCCTGCATTGCTGGAGACCTGTGTTTGATCCCTGGGTTGGGAAGATCCCCTGGAGAAGAGAATGACTACCCACTCCAGTGAGCTTCTCTGATAGCTCAGTCAGTAAAGAATCCACCTGCAATGCAAGAGACCCTGGTTCNGGGGAGAGCCAGTCATGGAGTGGAATGGCGCTGGTTAATGAGGGGAGGAATATTTCTGGGGCTGCATTTGGGGATAGGGGTTCAGGGAATGGTCAAGGAGGTGAGAGGGGAGAGTAGAGCCACTGCGTGCAGGATGGCCAGGGCACTGTGTAAGAATGAGGATGCTGACTTTCTCACTGCAGCGCGGTGGGCCCAGTTTGTCTCCCCAGACTTTCAGTAAAGTAGATTGCACCCAAATTGGAGGGCTCCCCCCTGGAAACTGAAGGGAGACTCTTTCCATCTCAAGCTCAAACTCCTGCCCTCTTGCGCTCAGGGAGACTCTGGGAGAGACAGCCTGGGCTCCTGATGTGACCCCAGTAAAACGATCGGTGGTCCTCTGAGGACAGACAGTTCTGGGAAGGGGTCTCCTTTGAGAATGGGGGTCATTTGAATGAACCTGGGGTGTTGTGGAGTCAGCTCCCCATCTTCCCCGGTGAACACATTTGGCTCTTTCACCAGCACCTGGGGTGATTTTAATACAGATTATATGCCAATAATCTGTAAAAGAAGGGTACCCAAATTGATTATGAACAAAACTTCTTTGAATGATGGAATTAGCAATTTTCTTCTGGTAAGAAATTGGCATTCATGATAAAAGGCAGGAGCAAATTTTGGGTAAACTTTAATGGAATTAAACCTGGTGGGAAACCAGTGCCCAGCCCACCTAGCTGCCTCCCCATAGAGAAGGGACAGTGGCCATGCCTGTGTGTATCTAAGGAGACATGCAAACTCTACTTTCTCAGTTGTTCCCACCAAGAGAGGCGATTACACAAAAACAAAGTCCGTCAAGTCAAAGCTATGGTTTTTCCAGTAGTCATGTACAGATGTGAGAGTTAGACCATAAAGAAGGCTGAGCACTGGATAATTGATGCTTTTGAAATGTGGTGCTGGAGAAACCTCTTGAGAGTCCCTTGGACTGCCAGGAGATCAAACCAGTTCATCCTAAAGGAAATCAACCTTGAATGTTCATTGGAAAGATTGATGCTGAAGCTGAAACTCCAATACTTTGGCCACCTGATTCGAAGAGCTGACTAATTGGAAAAGACCCAGATGCTAGGAAAGATGGATGGCAGGAGGAGAAGGGGACGACAGAGGATGAGATGGCTGGATGGCCTCAACGACTCAATGGACATGCGTTTGAGCAAACTCTGGGAGACAGTGAATGACAGGGAAACCTGGCGTGCTGCCAGCCCATGAGCTTGCAAAGAGTTGGACACAGCTGAGCAACTGAACATCAACAACAGAAGATCTACTTGGGTCTCAGCTGGGTCTCAGCAACAGGCTTACAGTGACCTGCATAGTCCGATAGATTCTGGGAGGGGATGCCACACCTTGAGGGACGAGGGGACTGTACACCATGAGGGGGAGCCTGGATTTCTTTGCCCGCACAGATGAGGGTTGTATTGCCCGTCTCTCTCCAACATTGTGATGATCGACAGAGATAAGAATGAGATGGGAACATAACTGGAGAAACAGAAGGTGGTTTGTGAATCAGGGATTTATTATTACTACCGTCTGATTCAGAGATGACCTGCTGCACATCAGAAAGGCTCAGGTGGGATGCAGGTTCTACACAGGTGTCCCTCTCCCAGGCCTTTTCAGTGGCATGCCATGTTCTCACCATCCACACATGCAGCTCCCCACTCTGAATTTTTGCTGTGATTGCTCTGCCTCTGAAGTGCATAGCTGCTTTCCTCCCTGCCGCAGCTTCCTGACCTCCTCCTGTGGCCTCCCCAACAGTCAAGACCAGAGCAGGAGCTCCCCAGCTCTGTTTCAGCAAAGCCAAGGTCCCCAGAGCTGGTACTAGGAGAAAAGGGTTAGTTGCCTTTCCAGCCCACAGTGGCCCCCACCGGGCCTCTCCCCACCCCCAGCACAGGCACAGCAACGTCTGTCTCTCTGCTGATTATGAGATAGCTCATGGCTGTTAAGTCTGCTTGAATAAGCTCTTTTGTCGCAGAGAATTTTCCCATGTCAGACATTTAGTCTGCTGTGTTATGGGTCAGTGAGCACGGAGATAAGTCTGAATTCTTAAACAAACTGGTGCACGCAAGACATCTGTCTCAAAGGCAATCAAACATCTGTCACACTCTCCCCAACTTCCAAGACCCTTTCTTAAAAAACAGATCATTGTTTCACATTTACCTTTCTTTGAAAACTCGGATATTATAAAAATATAGACATTGGCAGATGAAAGTCCCTCAGAAATGTGCACCTCCCCCCATGCCCCCTCCCCAGTGTCAGAAAACTATTGTTAATATTTTGGCATATATTGCTCAGATTTTTCTTCTCTGCCCCTGCTGACATGCATATTGGTATCACTGCCTTCTTTTTTTTTTTTTTTTATCATTGTACCATAGATATGATTTTACGATTTGCTTTTTGACTTAATGCAGAACTTCTTTCTGTATTAGAGTCTCATTTTTAAAACAATTGTACAGTGTTTCATTGTGTCCATGAATAATCATTTTAAATGATCTTCCTGTTGATAGATATTTGGAATTCAGCCCTTTCTAATCCAATTTTTACTTTATATAAACAATACTGCGATGGATTTCCTTGCACATATGTTTTTTGTGAGAGTGTTTCTATGAGTACAGGATATAGTTCTAGAAGCAGAAATGCTGCATCAAAGGTATAAACATTTGAATTTTGGTAGGCATTGCCAAACTGACTAAGCACCATGACTAGGGTTCAGTTTGTGGATTTCTTGAAGGTAGGAATGCCACAGGATACCTTCCCAGTGCTCGCAACGGGAAGGAGTGGTGGTCCAACTTGGGTAGTCTTGGGAGTGCTTCCTCAGCTGCCTGCAAGAGTTGAGGCAAGTTTGTGTGTGAGGACTAACCCAGGAGANAGGAATGCCACAGGATACCTTCCCAGTGCTCGCAATGGGAAGGACTGGTGGTCCAACTTGGGTAATCTTGGGAGTGCTTCCTCAGCTGCCTGCAAGAGTTGAGGCAAGTTTGTGTGTGAGGACTAACCCAGGAGAGGACAAGGTATAAACTGTCGATCTGGAAAGGACAGTCATCACTTGAGTGAATCCCAGGTAAGTTGAGGCCTGAAAGACAGGGACATTTATGAAACTGTGTGTCTAACATAGTCCCTTTGAGAGAGACCCCTTCCTCCTCCCCCAGTTCCAAACACTGGGTTCTTGTAGGAGCCGCCCATGCTATTGTTTGCTGGCTGAACCAAGGGTCAGCAAATATAATCCCTGGCTAACTGGAAGCTTTCCCTAACATTAAAAATATACATATTTATATATCTGCCTGTGCCAGGTCTTACTTGTGTCGTGTGGGGTATTTAGCTAGGGCATGTGAATTCTTAGTTGCAACATATGGGATCTAGTTCCCTGACCAGAGGTTGAACTCATGCCCCTTGCATTGGGAGCATGGAGTCTTAGCCAATGGGCCATCAGGGAAGTCCCCTAACATTTTTTGATTGGGAAGTAAGGGAAGACAGGGTTTTCCTGTTACCTCAGTTGGTAAAGAAACNCGTGTTCGACTCTTTGCGACCCCATGAATCGCAGCACGCCAGGCCTCCCTGTCCATCACCAGCTCCCGAGTTCACTCAGACTCACATCCATTGAGCCAGTGATGCCATCCAGCCATCTCATCCTTGGTCGTCCCCTTCTCCTCCTGCCCCCAATCCCTCCCAGCATCAGAGTCTTTAAAATAATGCCATTTGCAGCAACATGGCATATTATAGTTTCCCATCTCTCCTGGAACAAAATCAGCAGTTCTTATAATGGCAACGGGATCATACTACCTGATGATCTTTCTCTGAAATATATCCTACTCTTCTTCTATGTCCTTCTTTCTGATACAGCCAAATTGGGTTATTTCCTCTTCTTGAAAAAAGAAAAAGAACAGATAGACTCCTAACTCAAGGTCTTAGCTCTTGTTCTTCTGTCTGCCTGACACTCTCTTCTATAGATAACTGCAGAGCTCGTTCTGTTTCCCCCTTTGCTCAGTATCACCTGAGTGAGGACTTTCCTAGAAGCCTGTTGCAATGCAGAAAAACATCTTATTTCTCCTGTTCTGACTTATGCTTCTCTACCAACAGCTGCTCAATTACTAGAACATATTTTGTTTATTGCTTGTCTACAACTAAATATAATCTCCAAAAGGGAAAGGAGTCTTCAATTTATTTTATCCTCTGCTGTATCCCCAATGTTTAGAAGAGTGCCAGGAACACCTAAGTGCTTAATAAACATTTGTTGAATATATTAATGGGGGATTGGAGAGAAGTGCATACATCAGGGGTTGTGGATTTGATCCCTGGTCAAGGAACTAAGGGACCCCCTGGTGATTCAGATGGTAAAGAATCTGCCTGCATTGCTGGAGACCTGTGTTTGATCCCTGGGTTGGGAAGATCCCCTGGAGAAGAGAATGACTACCCACTCCAGTGAGCTTCTCTGATAGCTCAGTCAGTAAAGAATCCACCTGCAATGCAAGAGACCCTGGTTCAATTTCTGGTTCAGGAAGATCCTCTAGAAAAGGGATAGGCTACCCACTCCAGTATTCTTCAACTTCCCTTGTGGCTCAGCTGGTAAAGAATCTGCAATGTGGGAGACCTGGGTTTGATCCCTGGGTTGGGAAGAGTCCCTGGAGAAGGGAACAGCTACCCACTCCAGTATTCTGCTCTGGAAAATTCCATGGACAGTATAGTCCACGAGGTTGCAAACAGTGGGACAAGACTGGGCGACTTTCACTTTCACCCTCTCCAGTATTCTTGCCTGGAGAATGTCTCTTGGAGTATATTTTGCCTGCCAAAGGCAGAAGAAAATGCTGACAGAGGATGAGATGGTTGGATGGCAACACAAATTTAATGGACATGAACTTGGGCAAACTCCAGGACATGGTGAGGGACAGGGAGGGCTGGTGTACTGAAGTTCATGGGGTCACAAAGAGCTGGTCATGACTTGGTGATTGAACAGCAACACTGTGGAGCTAAGGTTGCACATGCCATACAGTGACTAAGCTCACGGGCCACATCTGCAAGTCTGTGTGCTGCAAGGAAAGATGCAACTGGGACCTGAGGTAGCCAAATAAACAAATGATTTTAAAAATAATGATCAAATTAATGAATAAAAATTAGTGGCAGTAGCATTTTATTTATCTATAGGGGAATAATTACTAAAGGGAATACCTAAAATAATGAATGCGGTTACCTCCGTTTAGCTAGATCAGGCCTGGGAGGCTCTGAGAGTTGGGTCGTTGTTTTTAAATTGTGAGGATATACTTTGAACTACTTTTATGTAATGCATAAAAGAAGTTAGAAGTGCAATGGACAGAACTGATCAGAGAAAGTGGGAAAGAAAGGAAGAGTGAAGAGGTTGACTTGAGGTATTAATTTTGATCTATAATTTTATTATACATTGATAGGACCTTAAACTGAGAGGAGGGAAGATGAAAATGGCTGGTTTGTGTGTTTATTACACACTAAGAGTTGTGTTAAGGAGGCACTTTAAATACAAATTATGTCCTGTGGTCTTCTCAATACCCTTTTGAAAAAGTTATCACCGTTCCAATACTAGAGGTAGGAACACTGTTATTTGAGCAGGTTAAAATAACTTGGCTCATGCCACATCACTGGGAAACTCATGTTTGCCAGATGCTAAAATAACCAAAACTGTAGAGATGATAGCCCATCATAACAGCAGAACTATGAATAGCTGTCAAGCTTTAAAAACACCGAATAAAAGCATAGAACATAAGCACTGTGTATACATACACTCTTACTATTATACCCTTTCTTGGTTTCCCCAATCAATCAATTAAAGAATTTATTTTCCTTCAATTATTTCTCTCTGGGAATAAAAAAATCCTGATATTAAAAAGGAGATTCATAAATGTCTTTGTTGTTTGTTTCATTTTCTTTAAAGTTTAATTGATTCACCGTCGTTTTTGAAGAGCACACTATAATCCACAACACAGAGCTGAATTAAGCAACTAATTGAAGCCAGGTTCATGAGGGCTTAAATTACCAGAGCTTTCCTGTCATCTTAAATTAAACTTCCTTCTATACTTCTCAAGATTTATAACCCCAGGCTGAAAAGCTATAAACTGCCCCAGTTTCACAATGAATCTCCCAGAAGGAAAGGATGTTTCCTGGAAAAGGGGAAGGCAAATGTCTTTCATGGAAGAGGGTTCCAAAAGCAATGTGTGTGGCAGGGGTCACAGGAACCTTGGCAAGGGGCTGTAAAGAGAGCAGGCAAGTCACTCAAAAAGCATGTGCCCAGAGATTTTGCAACTTGACTCGTGAGTCCTGTAGGAAGGAGCAAGTTCATCTAAACAGCAACTGGACACATTCTTGACTTTCTCCTACAAAATGAAAAGCAGAAGGGACAAATGATCCTCTGTGGGGATCATAATCTCCCAAATTCCCCCAAACAGCTCTTAGTTTAGGTCAGAAAGATTTGTTATCACTGCCTCTAATACTCTATCACCTATGTAATTTCTTAGCTATATTTTCACATGCATTTTGTTTCTTTCTCACGTTTCATGAAAGACCAAAAAGGAATTCAGTGAGGATGCGGTGAATAATTTCATGTATCCAGATAAGGTCTGATGGTTCCACTANCTGGTTTGTGTGTTTATTACACACTAAGAGTTGTGTTAAGGAGGCACTTTAAATACAAATTATGTCCTGTGGTCTTCTCAATACCCTTTTGAAAAAGTTATCACCGTTCCAATACTAGAGGTAGGAACACTGTTATTTGAGCAGGTTAAAATAACTTGGCTCATGCCACATCACTGGGAAACTCATGTTTGCCAGATGCTAAAATAACCAAAACTGTAGAGATGATAGCCCATCATAACAGCAGAACTATGAATAGCTGTCAAGCTTTAAAAACACCGAATAAAAGCATAGAACATAAGCACTGTGTATACATACACTCTTACTATTATACCCTTTCTTGGTTTCCACAATCAATCAATTAAAGAATTTATTTTCCTTCAATTATTTCTCTCTGGGAATAAAAAAATCCTGATATTAAAAAGGAGATTCATAAATGTCTTTGTTGTTTGTTTCATTTTCTTTAAAGTTTAATTGATTCACCGTCGTTTTTGAAGAGCACACTATAATCCACAACACAGAGCTGAATTAAGCAACTAATTGAAGCCAGGTTCATGAGGGCTTAAATTACCAGAGCTTTCCTGTCATCTTAAATTAAACTTCCTTCTATACTTCTCAAGATTTATAACCCCAGGCTGAAAAGCTATAAACTGCCCCAGTTTCACAATGAATCTCCCAGAAGGAAAGGATGTTTCCTGGAAAAGGGGAAGGCAAATGTCTTTCATGGAAGAGGGTTCCAAAAGCAATGTGTGTGGCAGGGGTCACAGGAACCTTGGCAAGGGGCTGAAAGAGAGCAGGCAAGTCACTCAAAAAGCATGTGCCCAGAGATTTTGCAATTTGACTCGTGAGTCCTGTAGGAAGGAGCAAGTTCATCTAAACAGCAACTGGACACATTCTTGACTTTCTCCTACAAAATGAAAAGCAGAAGGGACAAATGATCCTCTGTGGGGATCATAATCTCCCAAATTCCCCCAAACAGCTCTTAGTTTAGGTCAGAAAGATTTGTTATCACTGCCTCTAATACTCTATCACCTATGTAATTTCTTAGCTATATTTTCACATGCATTTTGTTTCTTTCTCACGTTTCATGAAAGACCAAAAAGGAATATATTCAGGGATCAATGAGGATGCGGTGAATAATTTCATGTATCCAGATAAGGTCTGATGGTTCCACTACATACCACTCTGAAACTAACTATATCATGACCACCTAAGAATCCAGAATACATTTATCTTTAATATAGTATTTTTATGAATATACACAATTTCCATTTTAAATGACCTGCCATTGCAACTTTAAATGTTAAGAGTCTTCCTTCTTAAAATCAGAAGCAGCTATAATAGATTCATTAATTTTTACCTTAAATCACTTCAGAAATCATTACTAAGCACCACCTGTGTATGATGTTCTTGTTTAATCCCTCGAAAAGTATTGAAACATAAAAACACTACTCTCCTCTCAGAGCTTACGATCTGGAGGGGAGGAAGTAGCAATAATGAACAATGACTATAATAAATATATTTTAGGCTAGAGAGTGATCAGGGCTATGGAAAGGAAGGGAAAGTACAGTACCAGGATGGATGGGCAGCCTGTAGTGTTAAGAGTGGTCAAGGTCACCATCAGTGAGAAGGTGACATGGGAGCAGTGGACTTGAAGGAGTGAGACGCTCAGCCCAGTGACTCTTGGAGGAAGAGCACTCTAGGCAAAGAAGTCAGACCCATCATGCTTCCGAAGCGGGAGCAAGCCGAGGCTATCTGATGCCATCTCAAGGCTCTGAGCAGAAGAGTGACATCTGCCAGGTGTGTTCAGTGAGTTTTAGATTCTGACCCAATGAACCCCCAGAACAACCTCATGATAATGGTGCCATTGCCCTTTTAGCAAATGGGAACCTGAAGCACACAGAGGTTAGGTAAGTTGCCCACAGTCACACAACTAGCAAGAGGTGGAATTGGGATCCAGGTACAGGCAGTCTGAATCTGGAGGTGAGCTCTCAACATGAAGATCTGTCCTTGAAAAGGACACACACAGGCACCTGTGCCCACAGTGTGCGCACAGCCACACAACCACACACACACACTCGAGAGAGGAAGCTGAGAAGTCGGAGGAGAGTTTGCCACCTCTACTCTATTTCTCTCGGTTCACATTTGATTTTCTCTCTTGTATATTTTACTTGTTAACCTTTAGATCAAAATGTCTATTTGCATGAAAAATGTTCAAAGGGAAACATTTAGTGTTATGCTCAAAACAGCAAAACAAATAAGCAATTCTTAGTGTACAAAATAAATATTGTGGAAATCTAGGCAGTTATGCCAGCTTATTTAATAAAGTGAACAAAACAAAAACATTCTCATGAAACAAGGTGCACTAAAATCCTTTCAGGTCTACCAAGAAAAATACAAGAACATTTTCTGGCTAAATATCTAGAATAATATAGGAGCCAGTCATTTAAACCGTTCACTTGGAAAGAGCTTTGAAATCAATAGAAAATCTTCATAAATCATGATTTATGACTCACATCTCAAGCAAACAGAGAAATGTGTCACTGGGATTTTTTTTCACGTTTATCACCTTGGTTCTATAGTATGGAGACAAACCTTTCCTATGTATACTGTCAACATAGGTTTTGAAAATGCTTAAATATGTGATCACATTTCAGTTCACAAAAATTATAATATACTATTTCAGCCTTTAGCAATATTTAAGTAATGTTTTAGCAACCTTTAAGCAATATTTCTGTCTCTGTACAACATTGTAAACCCTAATTCCTTTGGCAAATTTTACTCATTAGTGACCGATTAATAAAGAAAAATTAGAGTTTCACCAAAAAGAAATGAATGCACTAAAAGGCCATGGAATGATAAGGGATATTTGCTTTTGCTCAGTATTGCAAATGTGCTTCTGTTCTTTAAGCTTGTCTTGGCATTTTGTGATGTTGTGTGAAACTGTGCAGGAATCAAAGTGAAAAATATGATCTATAGTGTAAGTTCTTTGAATTTCTTTAAGAATGGAGGAGAAAAATAAAACATACACTTTATTATTAACTTTTGAGGGGTGATTAATAGAAACAGATCTAGATTGCTTATCAAGCCTGCTGCTGCTGCTAAGTCACTTCGGTAGTGTCTGACTCTGTGTGACCCCATAGACAGCAGCCACCAGGCTTCCCCGTCCCTCGGATTCTCCAGGCAAGAACACTGGAGTGGGTTGCTGTTTCCTTCTCCAGTGCATGAAAGTGAAAAATAAAAGTTAAGTCGCTCATTCGTGTCCAACTCTTAGCAACCCCATGGACTGCAGCCCACCAGGCTCCTCCATCCATGGGATTTTCCAGGCAAGAGTACTGGAGTGGGCTGCCATTGCCTTCTCCGTTATCAAGCCTACACAAATGAAAATAAGTATTAATATCTGAAATAGAGCATTCTCCAAAACATATAATAAATTCTGTTGAAATGAAGACTTTGAGCTCCTCTTTATCATGACCCTAAGACTACATTTAGTACAGTAAGTACTCTGATTTATTAAATTACCAATCCAAAAAGTAATTAAATCCAATTTATCAAAAGAAAAAAAATTAAGTCTGGATTCCCAGGTGGTGCTCATGGTAAAGAACTCCCCTGCTATCCCAGAATTAAAGGACACTAGTGAAAAGAACGGGCTTCCCAATGCTTTTTATAACCTTTCACTGAAAAAAAAAACAAGATAGCTCTCTCCAAGAGGCTGTAAAATGACCATGCCTATTCTATATATAGTTCTATATTTTAAAATATTATACAGCTTCATAATATCCATTCATATCTAGCAAGAAGAGAAAAAAAATCTCCCCCAAAGGGTTATAACCACTGAGAAGTCTGGGGCAAGAAACTCCAATGGCACATAGAGAAGTAGAGTGAGGAAAAGAAGTGACAGATGACAGCTCATCTCATTTCTGGAGTCAACATTCTTTGCACGATACCATTTTACTTCCTGTATTTTTCTAGCTACTATTCTTGCTTCTTGTCTATTCAAATGGCTTAAACCCCCAAATTAATAAGTCATATGTTTTATTTTTCTCCTCTATTCTTAAGGAAATCCAAAGAACTTATACTATAAATCTTTTTATTCTTCACTTTGATTCCTGAACAGTTTCACACAACATCACAAAATGCCAAGACAAGTTTAAAAAGCAGAAGCACATTTGCATTACTGAGTAAAAACAAATATTCCCTTATCACTCCATGGCCTTTGTAGTACATCCCAAATTTTTTGGTGAAACTATAATTTTTCTTTATTAATAATTTATTAATGAGTAAAATTTGCCAAAAGAAGTAGAGTTTACATGGTTGTGCAGAGACAGAAATATTGCTGAATGTGAAGCAAGGGGTGGCTGACAGACGAAAGAGGAGATTTCTGAACTGTTGAATATCTGTCAATAAGTGGGAAGTGGTTTGTGAATGTATTTTGGAATTTTATATTAGTTTTTTCAGTCAGTACTAATTGCCAAAAACAAACTCAAGGCAAACTGTATTATTAGGTTTTAGGTTTGGCTTCTAAGATGGAAAAAGTTAAATATTTACATATATTTGATACATGTATATATTTTAGAAGATGATAAAGAGTATTTTTGTATTGGACATTCTCTCTCCTTAAGAAAAACAATTGCAGCTATGTATGCGATAGAACTAATGAGCTGATAACCCAAACACCGATCAGAAACAAACGATTTGCATGAAACCTGTTAATCTTGTTCAGTGATCATTTTTTGACGTGCCAACTTAGCTAGGTTTATTTAGTCCGACTCAGCACCAATCTGGGTCTTTCTGTAAAAGCGTTTTGTGGATGTGGTCTAAATCCATAACATTTGACTTTAAGTAAAGTAGATTATCCTAGATTATCACTAGGATAGTAGGCCCAACTCACTCCTTGAAAGATCTTAAGAGCAGGAGTGCAGCCTCCTGGAGGGATGAGATTCCACCTGTTTATAGCAGTTTTGGCTCATGCTCACAGTGCCAACCTGTCCTCTCTGTTGGGCTATGGTTTGGCTTCAGATTCGCCTTGCCAGCCACACAATCATGTGAATCAATTCTTTACAATGAATCTGTTAACACTATTTTTCACTGACTCTGCTTCTCTGGCTGAATCATGACTGATGTAATTTCAAACTGAAAAAAAAATAGTAATGAAAGAGTAAAGGGTGTTGTAATGGTTTGTCAGCACTTGATCCTGGCTGTGTCTACATGTACCCACAGACTCAAGTAAGACAAACATAACCTGTGCATATACATACACTCATACACATATACGCAGGTGTGCACACATACAGTCTCACATCCAAACAGCATGTTCCTGCACACTCAAACTCCTCTGTTTAACAGGCCTAAACTTTTTGACAGATTTAATGATTTAACCAATCAGAAGCATCAACAAAAGAAGACTATACAGCTGGAGACCAGGACTCCAAAAATACATTCTAAATAAGAAGAAAGCAACTGTGACACACAGCTTACAAGAAAGACACTTCACACATTTCGATACAAACCACGATCACCTGTAGAAAACAAACACAAATATTTCACCTAAAAAGTGACAAATGTTGGTTATCCAAGCAAAAGAGGTTTTAAATTCTATAACATTAGTCAAATAATCGCATCACATTGATACAGCTACATAAATATGGTGACCAAACTCACAAACAAAAACTTATAAAAACAAGTTGCCAGCATCCCACCCTGGCTGTGTCTACATGCTCCCACAGACTCCCACAGATGTAAATTCATTTTAAACACATCCCTCGCTTCCCTCCCTTACCTGGACTGCATATCTTGCTGGGTTCTGGCCTGGCTGGCTTCTGCTTGAGGGGAGGCGTGGGTGACGCGTTGTTGAAGCTCCACCAAGGATTGATAATACTGCTGCTGGTGGTGCTGCTGCTGCTTGTAGCGAGACAAACTGAAAAACAGCCCTAGAATGGCTTTTAAGTTTCCATTTCTTATTTCTGTATCAAGCAGAAAATATAAAAACAGTATAATATAAAATTATTTTTTTAACAAAAGAAATTCTAGAAGCAGTTTGCTTCCAATAGACTCTTAATAGACTAAATCTTTGAAGACAGAAATAAAACTTGGTTTTCTCAGTCACACATTATGCTAACATTTTTACATAGCTTGGAAATTTCAGAGAGAGAACAAAGCTTACTCAAGGGATGCTCTTTGCTGACCCTGAACTACAGTTTTTCTAGAGTTAGCTTCTTCATGCAAATGGATAGGCACTCTGGTTTGTGTTCCTCATTTGATTTATCATTCTGTTTATCTCTCAAATGGGCTTCCCAGGTGGGTCAGTGGTAAAGAATCTGCCTGCCAATGTAAGAGATTCAGGAGACACAGGTTTGATCCCCTGGGTCAGCAAGATCTGGAGCAGGAAACGGCAATCCACTCCAGTATTCTTGCTTAGGACATCCCTTAGACAGAGGACTCTGGCGGGCTATAGTTCACTGGGGTCTCAAAAGAGTCTGACATGACTGAGCACATGCACACACACACACACACACACATTTTCGCTCACAAATGCACACAGCTGTTACCAGCGGAGGGATGCCTATGAGGTAGGGAAAGAAAGCCACTTATATGCTCAGTGGCCTGCATTATAAATGCTGATGCTATATGCTGCTGCTACTGCTGCTAAGTCACTTCAGTTGTGTCTGACTCTGTGCGACCACATAGACGGCAGCCCACCAGGCTCCTCTGTCCCTGGGATTCTTCAGGCAGGAATACTGCAGTGGGTTGCCATTTCCTTCTCCAATGCATGAAAGTGAAAAGTGAAAGTGAAAATGCTCAATCGTGTCCGACCCTTAGCGACCCCATGGACTGTAGCCCACCAGGCTCCTCTGTCCATGGGATTTTCCAGGCAAGAGTATTGGAGTGGGGTGCCATCTCCTTCTCCACTGATGCTGTGTGGGTATACCTCATAATAACTGTTAGCAGTATTCTAAATCACCCACCAACCAATTTATTAAAAAACTATGTATTTGTCCTCCAAAGAGCAGAGAGCACCATAGTTATCCACTTTAATGTTCCAATTCTTTTATTTTTAATTCATATTACATATTAAGAAATAATTAAGATCATTTTATGCATGGCTTTAGATGCATGCTTATTATGCATACATAATAGTGTAAGTAGAATAAGCATAATAGAATAAGTAGAATTTCTAGTTCTAAACACATGANAGGCAAGAACACTGGAGTGGGCTGCCATTTCCTTCTCCAATGCAAGAAAGTGAAAAGTGAAAGTGAAGTCACTCAGTCGTGTCCAACCCTCAGCGACCCCGTGGACTGCAGCCTTCCAGGCTCCTCCGTCCATGGGATTTTCCAGGCAAGAGTACTGGAGTGGGCTGCCATTGCCTTCTCTTGGGGTCTTCAGTAGCCTTAAAGAGGAGATTCTTGTCTTCTTTCTCAGCCAGAGTTTCACACTCATGGGCCATAAACAGAGCAGGTCTTGGCCTCTGGAAGCTGGAATTTTCCAAATTTCCAAAAAGCGTTCATTAAACACCATTAAGAGTCCCTCTACTTGGCCTTGTTATCAAGTAACATGACTAGTGAAAACTGTGGGGACTTCTTGATGGTCCAGTGGCTGAGGCTGCTTGCTCCCAATGCAGCGGGTCTGGGTCCGATCCCTGGTCAGGGAACTAGATCCCATGTGCCATAACTAAGACCTGGCACAGCCAAATAAACAAATAAAAACAGGAAGAGCAGCATCACGGCTTCAGTGTTTTTCCTAAAAAAAATTAGGAGTTGACTAGAAAGCCCAGCTTTCTACAGGGAAACAGTTTCTACATTGGGCCCCAAAAAGACAGTCCTAAGGGTCTGAAAAACACCGTGCCTTCTGCAGCTTGCTCTCAGGAAGACAGGTGGGCACTTGGTTTTCTTACACACAAAGCATCTTTAAATCTTTATTTGCCGGTAACACCCTTCACAGTTGCCGCAGAATTCAAATCAGCCATTTTGAGCAAATACTTTCCCGTTTTTGTGAACCTTTCAAATGTGGGAAGACGGTCTGTTCCTTATTTCTCACAACCAGCCACAGATGCTGAAAGAAACAGAAGGGACACCCGCACTCTCACCTCAGTTATCCACAGATCAGTTTTCTTAGAACACACAGGCTTATATGGATGTATAAACATCAGAGCAACGCTGCCCCAGACAGTATAATTTCCCTTCCCTCCACACAGTCTCACTATGTGATGTACTGGTTCCTAGATGACTTACGGGCACGCAGGAGAAAGCAGGACAGTTCTGAAACACTGGAAGTGCTTGTTGCTATTTTTTATTTATTTATTTTTTACTTTTTTGCCACGCTGCACAGCATGTAGGATCTTAGTTCCCCGACCAGGGATCAAACCCGAGCCCCTGCATAGGAAACTCGAAGTCTTATCCAACTGGGCTGCCACGCCCCTGTTACTGTTAACAGAGAAAAGCTCTTTTGCTTTCGTTCCACTCTGCTCAAAGGCAGGTAAGGTGACATCAGACATAAAGAAAACAATGAGACAGATAATAGCGTAGCCATGAGAGTGTGGGTGCCCAGTCGCTTCTTCGTGTCTGTCCCTCTGCAACGCCGTGGGCTGTAATCAGCCAGGCTCCTCTGTCCATGCAGTTCTCCAGGCAGCAACACTGGGGTGGGTTGCCCTTTCCTACCCCAGCGGATCTTGCTGACTCAGGGAGTGAACGAACCCAGGTCTCCTGAGTCTCCTGCATTGACAGACAGGTTCTTTACCCTTCGAGCCACCTGGGAAGCCCACGATAATCATCAATGCTAGCTACTATATGCTCACATATATTTAATGCTTTCTCTGGGCTAATCGTTCATGCTTTAGGACTCGGGAGGTAGATTCTCAAAATCTCCCCATTTACAGAAGAAGAAATGGAGGCACAGGGCAGTGAAGCAACTTTCCCAAAGAATCCAGTACACGGAGGGGCTGTGATTTAAATCCAGGAAGTTAGTCAGTCAAGTCCCCAATCTTGAGCAATGGAAAGACTACCCTATAACTGAGGTGTGTCTCCAAGCCACCAGGTCCGCTCAGGATGCAGAGGAGGCTATGGGTCCGCAGTGACCTGATCAGGGCATGGCCCATGGGATCCCCTTAGAGCTGAAGCCTCTTTCCATGCTTCCAGAAGCTTGCCAGTGCCTCCACTTATCCAGACTCAGGATTTTTTCCTTCTATTTCCACAAACCCACCTGAGCCCCTCTACACTTCACAAGGGGTTGGGGCTTATTTAATTAGATAAAGGAACCATATAGCTTCAAGCACTCTTCAGAATGCTGTTTTGTAAAGAAAGATAAAAAGTTCAAGACCATTATTATTCAGATTGTGAGCACTCCCAGCTTGGCTCGGCTCCGTAAATGGACTGAAAAGAATAAAATCCAGCAAGGTGTCGAGGGAGCAGGTGTACCCAGCAGGGCTCAGGTCTGCGGAATTGAGAATTACATAGCGGAGTCGTGACCCGGGGCATCTTGCCTGCAGGGTAATTGTGCGGGAGAGCGTCTCTGCTCCCCAGGAGCGTGGTCACAGACTCGGGAGGCTGTGGTGGTCCCCAGGAAGTAGGACGCAGAGGCTCCCCTTCTCCTGTGGAGGGTGGTTTGTGCCCTGGCCGGGGACCATGGCAGTTCAGCCCCTCCCCACACACGGGGACATGAGGCGTTGTTGCAGCAAATGCATAAATGAATGGGTTAGTCCAGAACGAGAGCTTGACCGACCACCACTTAAAGACTGCTTGAGAAGATATGGGCTTCCCAGGTGGCGCAGCGGTAAAGGACTGCCTGNCCCACACACGGGGACATGAGGCGTTGTTGCAGCAAATGCATAAATGAATGGGTTAGTCCAGAACGAGAGCTTGACCGACCACCACTTAAAGACTGCTTGAGAAGATATGGGCTTCCCAGGTGGCGCAGCGGTAAAGGACTGCCTGCCGAAGCAGGAGATGCAGGAGACGTGGGTTCGATTCCTGGGGGGAGAAGATCCCCTAAAAATAGCAAAACCCATGCCAGTGTTTTTGCCTGAAAAATCCCATAGACAGAGGCCGGGCCACAGCCCATGGGGCAAGAGAGTCGGACACGACTGAGTGAGTGGGCACACACACGTAAAAGATGTGCGCACTTTTTCGTTTCCACAAAGTGTTCTCTATCTCGTTTGCTCTACTTGTGGTGTATGTGGCTTCCCAGTGTCTTGATCTTTAATATATAAAGTTTCTTTCCCTTCTTTTTTAATACTTCATTTCACATAATATTGAAATAACTGAAAAAAATACTCATACTCACACCCTCTAAAATCCACATCACCCTTTGGTCTGTTCATGAATGTAATTCAGTATTTATTTTTTCACCCTAGTATCACAGGTGGAGTTTTGCAGTCTGCATTTTCCATTAAGAAATGTCACATTGATTTCGCCAGGTTGCCTCCTTCTCCCCGAATAGTGACCTCTCCCGCTGCTGTCCCCTCGCCCTTACTCTCCACCCTAAATCACATCCAGCGTTTGTTTTCCTCATCCACCCCTGGCAATTAAATTCCTGTTAAACCAAATAATTATCAGATCCCTTAAGAGAAAAAGAACAAGGGCTTGAAGTGAAGACCTCAGAGCTAAAGGAGAAATCATCATTTTCATAATTGCTATGAAAACACCAGCAGGCAAATTCAAAGAGCAGAAACATCGCTGTCCAGGAGCCGGCTATCTGGAGCATCTTAGGCTGCCCTGGCAAAGCGGCGAGTGGCCCCGGCCTGGGTGTGGGAGGCCACTGGGTAGATTTAAAGCAGGAGTCTCCAGCATAAGGGGAGGACAAAGCTTGAAATTTTTTCCAGTCTTCCTAAATGCTTTTTCATTTCTTCTCTTTCTCTCTCACATCATCCTACTTCTTCCCTTTCATTGCTACCAAACAAACTACTCCTACCTGTGATGCCCTGGACTAAAACATATACTGAGGGACTTTCCTGGTGGTCCAGAGGTGAAGAATCCACCTTCCAGTGTAGGGGATGCAGGTTCGATCCCTGATCATGGCACTGAGATCCTACATGCCTAGAGGCCAGTAAGCCCGAGTGCCCCAGCTAGAGAATCCGGTGTGCTGCAACAAAGACCCAGCACAGTCAAAATGTTTTAAAAAATCAAAATATATATATATATATATGCATTGATATTTATGTTTATAGTAATACAGGCTTGTACTGTATTTTTATATATTTATCTAAACACACAGCCTCCAGAACATTCCTGGTCAAAATGAACCAGAGTCAAAAGGTTTCAGACCACATCTTCACCCTGCTTCCTATGAGCCATGTGACTTCAAACAACTTACCCAATTTCCCGACACTTCCCATTCTTTATCTATCAAATAGGGACGACAAGTGTACGTACACCATAGGACTGTTGTAAGAATTAGATGAGCANTGCACTGGAACTGAAATGTCTGAGGTCCAGTTGCAATGGAGAGGCTCTGAGACCAGCAATTTCAAACAATTTGAGCTGCTCACCACCGAAGCAGACTTTCCTCTTATAGTTAGTGCTTAGGCGCTCAGTCGTGTCAGACTCTTCGGGACCCCGTGGACTGCAGCCCGCCAGGCTCCTCCATCCATGGGGTTCTCCAGGCAAGAGTACTGGGGTGGTTTGCCATTTCCTTCTCCAGGGGATCTTCCCAACTTGGGGACCGAACCCACATCCCCTACATCGGCAGGTGGATTCTTTACCACTTGAGCCACCAGGGAAATCCCCCCTTACAGGAAAGGTATGTGCTAAATGGATTCATTGATATTAATGGCCTCTAAAATTTGTTTCAATTCAGATTGTGCAACTCCCTTGAGAAAGGAAATGAAAGAGAGTTGGCTGAGATACTGTTCTCATGAGGCTGCTGGAGGAGGGGGAAATTGGCATGTGGTTATAGGTAGAAGCTTGGAGTGAAGCAGAAAGTGAAGAGTTCTCCCCAAGCAAGGGACATGCACTCTGCCCGCTGTGCCTGAGGCAGGTTCTCTGAGAATAGGCTCTGGGTCCACAACCCAAGTCACTTCCATTTCTTGAGACTTCTGAATAGTCAAAGCTATGATTTTCCCAGTAGTCATGTATGGATGTGAGAGCTGGACTACAAAGAAAACTGAGCGCAGAAGAATTGATGCTTTTGAACTGTGCTGTTGAAGAAGACGACTCTTGAGAGTCCCTTGGACTGCAAGGAGATCAAACCAGTCCATCCTAAAGGAAATCAGTCCTGAATATTCATTGGAAGGACTGATGCTGAAGCTGAAACTCCAGTACTTTGGCCACCTGATGCAAAGAACTGATTCGTTGGAAAAGACCCTGATGCTGGAAAGATTGAGGGCAGGAGGAGAAGGGGACGACAGAGGATGAGATGGTTAGATGGCATCACCGACTCAATGGAAATGTCTGAGTAAATTTCAGGAGTTGGTGATGGACAGGGAAGTCTGGCATGCTACAGTCCATGGGGTCACAGAGTCGGACATGACTGAGTGACTGAAGTGAACTGAACTGGAAGGATAAAGCTGGTTTTCCTAATGGCCACACAAGTCTCCCCTGAACATTCCAGAAACTAGTGGTTAAGAATCATTTGAAGAGGAAAATTGGTCAGAGCACATATGATTCCTCCTCTGGACTATGTCACCTCCAATAACTTGGAAGTCTTGACTCTGCAGACTCATTGCTCTGGTTCTACTGCTGGTATCAACATTTGTATCTAATAGTCACACATACTTGTTGTCCAGGCACTAAGTCATGTCTGGCTCTTTGAAACCCCATGAACTGCAGCACATTAGATGTCCCTGTCCTTCACCATCTCCCTGAGTTATATACATATGTGTTTCTCTTCTCTTCCACTCAGTTTTATATCAAAATTTAAACACAGCCGCACCCAAGATAAATGTGCAAACTAGGAGAATGCAGTTCACAGAGGAAATGCAAAAGATGATAAGCAAATGAAAAAAAAAAAAAAACAATAAGTATCAAACTAAATGCAAAATAGGCACTTTAAGGAGTACTAGTTGCCCCTGTAAAATTAACAAGGTGAAAATGATGCAGGTAAACCCTGGCAAACGTACATGAGAGACTTCCATACTTTGCCAGGAAGAGCCTCGGCAAGAACATCTTTCTGAAAAGTTCTTTGTGTCTTTACATGGAGAGACTCAAACTGTTCCTGGTCTTTGACATAGAAATTCCAGATCAGAGACTCTGTTTAAAATAGTCGCATATCTATGGTCAAAGTTTTCTGCATAATAGTATGCATTTTAAAGAGAAACTGCCAAAGCATTCTTCTTTGACAACAAACTAAAGAATTAGTTCCATGGGAAAAAGTAAGACACTTAACCCTCAGGACCAAATTGGCTTGGTCATCAAACGCGCACTGTCCGATTCTTGAGACAGCCCCCACCTGCTGTTGCCTGAAGCTTTGGTCCCCTCCATGTCTCCAGAGGGGGGATCACACAGGAGGTTCCAGGTAGGGAGGGGCCAGACACTTCCCACCACTGCTGTGTCTTCCATCCCTTGGCTCAGAGTGATGCGTACATCCGTTGAGTGCTTGTAGGAAATAAGCAAGTAATTGCTGTGACATGGTACGTGTCCAGTGACCACAGGCAGGACCACAAGATGGAGATCCAAATGTGAGGATGTGGTCCCAGATCGTCAGAGACTCAGGGCCCATGTAGACACCCCGTTAGGACCGGACACGCCCTTGGGACCGGCCATCTCCACTGATCCATGTTGGGTTTCCAATCTTAAGGAAATAGAATCTCACTTCGCTGAATGTGTTTATTTTACTTGAAATCACTTGGTCTCTAATTTTAAGTTCACCGTTAAGACTTTGGGAAAAAAAAAAAAAAA
>SJYW01046873.1:40278-67184 GCA_006410735.1 Raphicerus campestris | reverse complement strand
AAATTAAAAGACACTTGCTCCTTGGAAGAAAAGCTATGACCAAACTAGACAGCATATTAAAAAGCAGAGACATTACTTTACCAACAAAGATCCATCTAGTCAAAGCTCTGGTTTCTCCAGTAGTCATGTATGGATGTGAGAGTTGGACTGTGAAGAAAGCTGAGCACCAAAGAATTGATGCCTTTGAACTGTGGTGTTAGAAAAGACTCTTGAGAGTCCCTTGGACTGAAAGGAGATCAAACCAGTCAGTCCGAAAGGAAATCAGTCCTGAATATTAATTGGAAGGACTGATACTGAAGCTGAAACTCCAATACTTTGGCCACCTGATGCAAATATCTGACTCATTGGAAAAGACCCTGATACAGGGAAAGATTGAAGGTGGGAGGGGAAGGGGACAACAGAGGATGAGATGGTTGGATGGCATCACCAATTTGATGGACATGAGTTTGAGTAAGCTCTGGGAGTTGGTGATGGACAGGGAAGCCTAGTGTGCTGTGCTGCAGTCCACAGGGTCGCAAAGAGTTGGACATGGCTGAGTCACTGAACTAAGTACTGATTTCAGATTTCTTGCACCCAGACAAGTGAGAGATTAAAGTTCTACTGTTTGAAGCCACATTTGTGATAATTTGTTACAGCAAGCACAAGAAGCTAACAGTTATCTACCTAGCAGAGCAGCAGGGCAAGGGTGAGTCTTCAGCATGGAAGGGGTCTGTGAGCATGCGGGTCTCTGGGCCTTGTTCTCTGAGGAATGATCTGTTAATCTGTGGGGAGTGTAGATGAAAGATGCAGTTTAACTAGGCACCTCCTGCCACTGTGCACTATATCCCATGCTTTGCTTTCCTATTTCAAGTTAGTTTGTGCTGTGGGACAGGGAGAGGTAGGAAATAGTAATTCTGATTGGTTCAGTTTGTTTTTGTGTTAATTTGGTCTGGGGTGAGACACACGATTAAGTACTACAGAATAATAAAGTTTTGCACTCAAATCTGAGTTTGAATCCTACTTATGATATTTACACTCTGTAAGAAATCAACAAAATAAATTGATAAAGTTTTTATTCTCCTGAAGCCTCGGCTAACCTATCTGTGAAATGAGAATGAAAGCAGCTCCCCACAATATATTATGTGAGGAATACAGATGTTTATGAAGAGCTTAGCTCTGTACTAAGCATACATGTATCTGTGTCTCTGTGTATACATGTGTATGTATATATTTTGATACTAGAAATGCCCATATAAGCACGCATATTACAGAATGTGTGTGTATATGACCAATTAGATAGATATATAAGGGTACTCATATGGAAAATTTATTAGGACTTTATCAGAAAAAAATTGTTTTCTCTTCAAAATTCTATATTCTGCTTTAACTGACTTGGTGTTAGATAACAATGAACATCATTTAATATTAGCTGCCTATTAAAGATGATATTAAATCTTCATTATAGTCTATAATTGCCAATATATAAAGTGTTGTAAATATAAAATTATAAAATACTGCATCAGTACCTTTAACCTGAAAATATATTCTCTGGGTTTTTAGTAATTTCTTGCTTCTCTGTTTGTTACAGAGGACAAAACAAAACATTTTCCACTTACTGAAAAGGAACACAGGCAGGCTCGATGAGGCAAATTCCTTCGTAGGTTTGCTATGATGGTGCAGTGGAAATGCAAGCAGAGCATCCAGTATAGCACTGGATAAAGATGGTCGGCATTTAATCTACAAGGGAACACTAAGCTATGCAGATGCTGCTGCACTCTCAGGCCCATCTCTAAAGCTTGATGCTTCTAGGATGCAGTTTCCTACTGGGCTTCCCAGGTGGCACTAGCTGTGAAGAACCACCTATAATGCAGGACACATAAGAGACGCAGGTTTGATCCCTGGGTCAGGAAGATCCCCTGGAGGAAGCCAGGGGAACCCACTCCAGTATTCTTGCCTGGAGAAACCCTTGCACAGAGGATCCTTGTGGGCTACAGTCCATAGGGCCATAAAAAGTAGGACACGACTAAAGTGACTTAGGATGCATGCATGTGATGCTATTTCATATTTTTTTTATGTTTGAAACATGACTCATATAAATTAAAGGGCAATACAATGTTTTAAAGTGTAACCTGATATGTCATGAATTTTTGTCTATGGTTATCCACACAGGTCAGTTTAATTTAACTCATATTAAATCATTTAATAAAGGAGATTTGGTACATCTGCTGAAAATTACATTTTCAAGTAATTTATCTTATCAAATATATACTTCTCAACTGAACATACTGAGGTCAAATGAAAAAGTTTCTCCCATTTCATTTTGTTTTTCTGTCCAATGGAAGTACTTTTACTTATAGGTTTTTAAGTTATGAATACCACAGGTCATAGTTAAAATGATCTCATATCTTAGTATATTGTTTTCCAAGCCAAGATTTTAAATTTTTCTTTTTTCATTTTTTTTTCATTACTGAGTATTGAAAGTGGTAATTTTCTATTAACTTTAAGAAAGGAAATGAAAAAGATGGAACAGTAGTTTCTTTTTAAAAATTAGACAATTTAAGGTAATAAAAGCTAAAGTTATGAAAGGATTGCTACAAAATATGTTTTCTAATATTAAGTATGACTGTATTTCATGTTAACTGGGATAGTGGCTTATCACTGGGAAACACCTTACAGTATTTTAAGTCAAACTATTAGGGATAAGAACATTCTAAATATTTAAGAAAGTGGCTGATATTCAAATATACAGCAGAAATACAAAGTGCATTTGAAATTGTTTTCTCCATACAGATATAAAGCTTAATAACTACCCGTAAAAACAGAAATAAGTTATATTCTATCTTTAAAACGAAAGAAAAAATTATATGTGGATATCTGGTATCCAATTCAAAATTAGCTACTTAACTTTACTTTCTATTTGTCCTACTAATGACACAAACCAATTATAATATTGACACTTTTAAGAAAAACATTTACACTATTTACTCTATATTATAAAGTTAATGTAGAAAAGAATTCTTATATTTTCAGCATTTACTTAATTTCTGAATGGCAGACTAGATAACGTTCATAAAAGTATTGTTTTTCATTGTAAATTAGACTTAAGACATCTTAGGAAATATCTTTTTACCTTACTATGGGTGCTGTTTTAAAAAGCTATAAAGATTGAAAACCCTAGTATATCTCTAAGAAGAAATACTGAACAGAAAGCATGGTCTTTGCTATTTTGTTAAATCAGTATAACACGTCAGCATTCCAAAGGATTTCAGAGTTTATCAGTCTGATTTCCTCACTACAGAAATTAGTGAAGACTTTGAATATTTATGGAGTTTCTCCTGAATCATCTAATCAGAATTAGAACTCCAGTGATCACGGTCCTGTAAACATGACACACTTACTCTTAACGTCCCCATTTTACTTCAACTTTTTCATTTAAACTTTACATATGAGTATACTGAACAACTTCTAGAGACAAACTCAGCTTTAAAAATCATCAGGGTGATTTACATTAATAATATAAATAAACTGTATCAATAATTTAATATAAATTCCTAACACTTGTAGTTTATGCTTATTCTTCTGAAGTGTGAGCCTAAATAAAAACATGAAACCGTTAAGCAAACTACAAAGTAGATTTTTAGTTAGTGGTTCTTTAGAGATCAGAGCTCTATTTGTAGGAAAACATTTGTCTTCATTAAGCTATCTTTTTCTAGACATTCCAGAAGATGAACAGTTTCAAAATGGCAGGGGATCATGTGAATGGACTAACTTAGCAATATTCCACTCCTCTGAGTCATAGTGCTAGAATCCTGCAGTGTGCCATTTATAAGATTTTATTAAATCTTTAGAGCATTCCAATATTTTATCTTTTCCCTATTTGGTTAGAAACCTCATCTTATCTTACCTAAATAGATCCTTTAAAAGGGCAGCAATAACAAGCAGTGGCTGGAAGAATTAAAACTTGAAAGGGCAACATACAGATAAAACAACAGAATAATTTTTCTATCAAGAATAGCTTCCCTGTCTGGATTCCTGTAAACTATAGAAATGGAACAAAGATGCCTGTGAAATATAGTAATTGTTGTGGCAGCCACAACTCTGTAGGACATGGATTCAGAGAATTAAGGGAAGACTAAAACCTATTATTTTATCTAGGAACAGAAAAGGGTAAGAGGCACAAGCGTTCCAAAAATCCTCCTATCAGCAAGTTTCAAGCCATATGATACGATAGGAAAGAAGGCAGAAGGCTGTGGCTGAGAAAACAATTGAGCTGCTAGAGTGAGGGGAGGGATGAGCCAGCACACGGGAAGGACAAGCTGGGCGCTGCACGGGCCAGATTCTCAGCTCTGCTCCATAATCTAATTTGTGGTTTGCGACTATTGCACATAATCAAATTTCCTAATCCCTCCATGCATTTATGAAGATTGTTAAATACCATGGTCTATCTTAGCAGTGTTCTACTCTAACCAACAGAGCTGACTGGCCCAGTGCTCTAATGGGCTATTTTAAAATAAAGAAAACTTTGTTTTCCAAACAACTTTGCCCCTATGCGTCTTTCCTTTTTGTCTAAGAACCTTGCACTTGTGCCTCTGCGTTTCAAATACATGTTGGGCATTTTTTTTCTGCTATTTTTAATCTGCTGGGCATTCTGGACATTCCTGGTATTTATAGTTGACTAATTTATTTCCTCATGTAATCTCACCAAAGTTGTGGCATGCAGCATATATTTTGAATCCTGATACCACCCACCTAGAAATTACTTAACAGGTGCCATCCATATTAGTAACTTCATCTTTGGATGAGGTTAAATATAGTATTGAATAAGCTCCTATAAACTTAGTTCTGTTTCCCGCCCTGCCAAGGATGAATTTAGTCTTAAACTTATTAAAGAAAGATAGCAATAGATAACAGTTGAAACAATAAATATGAATTGGAACCTCTCAATAATCATGCTAATAAACTGCTGTAAAGACAAGTTCATATTGTCTTAAATATCTGCTCTTTAGTCAATGATATTTGAAAGAATTATTGTTGAATTTTATGTTATAAAATACTATAATCAGTTTTTCTTTATAAGGTAACCATTACAGAGTGACATGGAAAAGAGCACATTAATATCATCTAATAATGTGAAATCATTATATTTATTTGAATTTCTTTAATTTCTATGTAATCCACTAACAAATACCTCTTCATGCGATCATATTCCCTTATGACATGACATAAAGGAAAATATATTCCCATTGTTTTCCAACATTAAATCTTCCACCCAGACTTCAAATTTCCTCCTCTGCCACTTCCTTAAGGATCTGGCATTTCCCCAGAATCTCCCTCCCCTCTCCTTACTGCTTCCTCCTTCTCTGCTTCCCCCTTGCAAAAACTCCCCTCACCCTGCCTTCCTCTCAAGCCATATTTTCCCTTCAACAGGAAAATCCTAGAAAAATATTGCACACTCAGTGGCTATCTGCCCCTCTCAGCCACTCTTGAACACGTGATCACTCTTACAGAAGATGTTTACTTGAAGGTCATTAATGCCTGTCTAATTACTAGAACTAATTTTTCACCTTTGGTATACCTACCTATTTTTTTATGTAGCCCTGGACAGTATCCATTACATTTCCCTCATTTTACTTTTCCCTGTCCCACTAGGCTAACCCAAGTATGCACTATAGCTTAAGCTACCATAGCTACCGTAAGGATTAACAATCCACATCTGCTGAGTGACCCTCTCAATGATGGGCTCACTTTCTCCCCACTCTTTTCACCCTTTTCTGACTCCTATACCTCTCCTCGTCACATATCTGCTGGTGTACCCCAAAGTGAGAACCTCAGCTTTCTTCCTACCTGACTTCACACAAACCTCCTAGAGAGCTCACCCTTGTCCACTTCAATCAGTGCCTATACACTAGGTACATTCTCACCAATAACTTATTTCTGACGTTTTGGAAACACATGCCTAACTGCTCCAAATCACCTCCACTTCACGTTCCAATGGATACATCATATTATATTAGTGAAAATCTGAATTTGTCATCTCCTCCCGTTCACCTTTTAACCTTTTTTCTCCCTCCATAATAACCATCTTATTTAGTGGTAACTATTTACTCATTCAGGCCAAAAAATTGGGGAGTATTGCACAGTCCCTACATTTTTCATCTTCCACACCCAACTGAAAGTCAACACTTAAGGATTATACAATTCTCAGAAAGCACCTGGGGTGATCTTTTTAAATATTTACATCAGATCATAGCATGGTCCAGCTTTAAAACTCTTCTAAAGGCTCCTCAATCAACAGAGTAACACAGTGGACCTTCCTTTGCTTACACATAATTAGGCTTCCATCTTCCCCTCTGAACACCTCTCACTGTGCTCAGACCACATGGTCTTCTGTTTCTGGAATACACCAAGCTCACTCCCTCCACATCCCTTTTGTTCTTCCCTATGTAACACTGTCGTTATTACTTATCTGAATATTTGTTTCTGATTCTCAAGTATCTCTATACCTGGACCTTATAAGCTCAGTTAATCTTACCCAAATATGAACATCTGGCTGTTCATCAATTTCCTGTAGATTCATCCTACAAGAGAACATCTATTCTTAAAGGCTTAAAATAATCCAGTGAAGGTTTCCCTTGTGGCTCAGCTGGTAAAGAATCTGCCTGCAATGTAGGAGACCTGGATTAGATCCCTGGGTTGGGAAGATCCCCTGGAGAAGGGAAGGGCTACCCACTCCAGTATTCTGGCCTAGAGAATTCCATCTGTATAGTCCATGGGGTTGCAAGGAGTCAGACATGACTGAACGACTAACTGCTGAAAAAAAAAAAAGGTTATCAAATTTAAAATTAAAAAAGAAAAAAATAACACTTTGTAACTAGAAATAGTAGCAGACCTAGTTTTACTATACCTTTTGTTATCAAACATGAATGCCAACCCAAAGGCCATGAACAATCCTCTTTATATATATATAAAGAATTGGACAAGTAGTTCTATGAGTAAGGACAGTGCTCACTGTTACTAATGCAGCATTGCTTGGCTGTTACACAAAAAAAGAAGCAAGCCACATCCTGTTTGCGATAGATGTATGAACTTTATAAACCTAGTCACGCTATCATAATTCTATTTCCTCTACTTTCTCATCTCGACTAAAATCTAGAATTTTTATTCATTAATAACATGCTACCAATGCCAATTTTTAAGAACAGAAGCAAAAATGATTCAACCAAAAAAGCTACATTTGTGTCACATGCATTCTTGTGAATCACCACAGGGAAGCCAACTTCAGGTTAAAAAGTCAACCACACACACACACACACACACACACACACACACACACACACACACAAATGAGGTTACAAGTCATTGTTACTCATAATTCAGTGTAATTCTGACTAAAACTTCTGGCTGGAAAAAAACACACCTATTTTATAACATATGCATTTCTCAGGTTTTTATTTTTCTGTGCTTTTTTTTTCATCAGAAGCAGAAATATCAACATAACATTGTATACTAGATGTTATATGACATTTGAGGGCTAAAGGAGCAGGAAGTAATAAAATTAAGAGAATCTTATAAGATATTCTCATATGTGGAGAATCTTAGGCACAGATGTTTCAGATGAATATCCAAGGACTGCATCCCTGTCTACAGTTATGAGCTTTGGAGGTTTGTTCATTATCTATCATGAAACAATAGCTTGGCTATTCACTGAACTGTTATCAGAATCAAGTTGGAATGACAGCAGTGAAGATGGGAATTTTAGTATCCAACATCTCTTGATGATTGAAATAAGGAAAGTAAAACCAATAGTGTTGGGTTTGAGAAACATAGTGTGATATTCAGGGACTACAGTGCTTTTATAAGAAAACTTAAAAAGTTTTAACAGGTATTAATTAATGAATGTGCCCTTTATAAAGTCTGTAGCAGTACTATTCTGCATTTCCATATCAGTTTAGGTAGTAAAGATTGTCCATAGTTATATATTATTATCATATCATAATTAGGGTTCATTTTACAGATGAGAAAGCAGAGGGTTAGAGAAGTTACATGTCTTTGCCAACATCAAGGAGCTTTCACTGCAGCAGGGCCCACAGGTATTATAATTGCTTCTAGGAAAACTTCAGGAAACAACCATAATTAATTTTTATAGAGTCATCTTTGTGCCCAGAGTAATTAGATCAGGAACTTTCCCTAGCACTAAAGTGTTTTACAGAGAATCTTTCTTTATAGTGATTTTTTTTTCACAACAGCGACAGAGAGTTCATGACATTATAATAGGTCCTTAGAGTGCTTAAACACACACATACACCAGACATGCTACTTAATCATTCTTTAAAACTAAATTATTTTTTATTATTTTGGATTTCAGTTTTCTGACATTAACGATATCAGGTCAGCAGGTCAAAAAGTTTATCATTTCTTTTCATTCTTTGTATTGCTGTCAATTAAGTACTCATTATTTTTATTTTCAATGTCTAGTCTATGCCAAAAAGAGTTTTGGAAAAACCTCGTCTTCTGAATTTTGGCTGTTACTCCTAATTATATCTGCTGATGTAACTTCAGCTAAGGCATTTTAGCTTCAGGTTGTCCTATAAAATTAAGTTGTGGTTATTTAATTAATAAAGCAGTGGGCTTCTAATCTCAGCAGTTTATCAATCTATTGTTTTATTGCAAAACTCTACCCTTTACCAACTAGTAAAGATAAGAGAGGGTTGGGGGAGATACAGACCTCTAGATCTGCTACTTTCTGGAAAAGGCTATGAATCATATCCCCTAGTTAGTCCCTGCTCAGCAAAACCAACAGCCTGCCTTTATAGAGTCATTTCCAAAAGTGCTGAAGAGTTCATATGTTTATACTGGACTTAGTTATGAGCAAAGAAAATACTATTTATGTATTTTTTAAATGTACATGACAACTTTTGTTCTTCAAATCAGTTGCTCAGACAAAAAGGCTCCCCTTAAAACTGGAAATGGAATTTCCTGCCACTAGTAAAATTATTCAGACATCAGAACACAAAAAAATGTCAAGGATCTGATAAAACACTTGGAAACTGCTTTTTCAAAAGTCATACATATTCAAACATATTGATGCTATCACTTTTTCCTAAATTGCACCCAAAGAAATATACATACATGATAGAATATAATCAAATGGTTTTGAATAAGCAGGAACATATGCAAAAGAAATTTCTAGTCCATTTATAAATGCAGTTAACTCTGGAAGTGAAGACAGGCATTATATTTAGAATAAACATGATTCTTACCATCTGAGATTGACTCCTAGGACATCCATTGATATCTTCAACTTTTTCATTTGCTAAAGCCAAGAAATAAAATAAAAGAGAGAAAAAAAGAACGACATGCTTAAGCCATGAAGTGAAACACACACACAAGAGACTAAGAAAAAAAAAAAAGGGAAAAAAAAAAAAAAAAGCCAAACGCTGCTGCTACATTCACTGTGTCTCCTAAGCTGTATACAGGACACACTTGTAGCAGCCGCCAAGTCCATGTGCAGAAATCAGGCAAATAAAGAAAACAAAAAAAGTGACTGAGAAGGAAGTTGCCGCTAATTCCTCAGCTTGTGCCAAATGACTGCTGACATGAAGCCTTTCACAATTGTCCCTGCCGGATCAGGATACAGTTTCAAGGAATCTCAGAGTATGTGAGTTGCTCCAGCTAACGAAAAGCACACATGGGAGACATATGGTTTAATGAAGCGTTCATTTCTGACAATTCAGTGTATGTAAAGATACAGCTCTAGCCATTTACAAGTATGGCCAAACTGCCTTTTTCAAACATTCTCACATAAACATTTTAATTAAATCACAGGGAGAGCTACATTAATCTCACAGACACATGGACCAAGTTTCTAAGCATTCGACTTAAATTATATTTTACCCAAAGTAGGTGGGGACAGAGACTTTCAAGTTTTGTTTTGTTTTTCCTGAGGGGAGGTCTTACCAATGATCTGGATGATTTCTGCTAGCAGTACTCCATCTGCAATGTCTTGTTGCAAATCCTTGATCAGCCGCTTGTGGCCCGATTTTGCTAGGTAGTGGTTGGCCCAGTCTGTGTAAATCTGTTGAACAGAGGGAGGGAAGAAGTGAGATGAGATGAGGGAAAAGAGAGGCAATAAAAATGCTCAAGACAAATGTTGGATACAGAGGGATGTTATTCTGGATCACATTCCAGCTTAAGAAGTCATAGCTCAAAAGGAAATAGTTGTAAAATAACTTTTAAGTTCACTCTTTTTCAAAACCAGGGACTAGTCACTTGTGACAGAGCAAAACTCCCTTCCTGGATGACTACTGAGGAAGCTCCTGTTCGCATGAAGTTTCACGTTTTACTCTCTTGCCTCTGGTTCCATCATACTGAAAAGAATCCTGTCTGTCCTTGTAAAAGGAAGCCACCTGGATTGACTTATATTGGAATCTCACTATAAAAATGTGTGTTTCTCTGAGCAGACTTTATTAAATCTGTCATGTGAGATACTACATGTGAAAATATTTTGGCATCATTTTATGAAATAATTGCAGATGCCTAAGCTATTTTATTTGAATTGCCAAATCCCATTTCCGCTTCTCGTAATGTGTTTTTATAAGAGAAGAGAGGAAGTTTAAACGCAGCTATTATGTATAAATTGTAATTAATATAGAATTGAGGTATAGATTATGAACTCTAAGCTTGGCTATCTATATAGAGAAGAGGTGTCTCTCCAAATACAGATTATGATAGAGGGAAAAAATTGACACTGTTCAAAAACTTCACAAAAATAATAAAATGTTACTAATCTTTCAAATGTTATAGGCACTTACTGATCTAATCTAATTATAGGGATAAAACTTCAGTTTTATGAGAGGCTGAGAGGGACATATTAGTACACTTACAAGGCAGACCATAACATGCTGTGATAAAAGAATGAAAACCTGAAATAAGAATATGTATGTATGTATGTCTGTTAGTTGCTCAGTCGTGTCCGACTCTTTGCGACCCCACGGACTGTAGCCCACCAGGCTTCTCTGTCCATGGAATTCTCCAGGCAAGAATACTGGAGTGGATTGNAATGTCTTGTTGCAAATCCTTGATCAGCCGCTTGTGGCCCGATTTTGCTAGGTAGTGGTTGGCCCAGTCTGTGTAAATCTGTTGAACAGAGGGAGGGAAGAAGTGAGATGAGATGAGGGAAAAGAGAGGCAATAAAAATGCTCAAGACAAATGTTGGATACAGAGGGATGTTATTCTGGATCACATTCCAGCTTAAGAAGTCATAGCTCAAAAGGAAATAGTTGTAAAATAACTTTTAAGTTCACTCTTTTTCAAAACCAGGGACTAGTCACTTGTGACAGAGCAAAACTCCCTTCCTGGATGACTACTGAGGAAGCTCCTGTTCGCATGAAGTTTCACGTTTTACTCTCTTGCCTCTGGTTCCATCATACTGAAAAGAATCCTGTCTGTCCTTGTAAAAGGAAGCCACCTGGATTGACTTATATTGGAATCTCACTATAAAAATGTGTGTTTCTCTGAGCAGACTTTATTAAATCTGTCATGTGAGATACTACATGTGAAAATATTTTGGCATCATTTTATGAAATAATTGCAGATGCCTAAGCTATTTTATTTGAATTGCCAAATCCCATTTCCGCTTCTCGTAATGTGTTTTTATAAGAGAAGAGAGGAAGTTTAAACGCAGCTATTATGTATAAATTGTAATTAATATAGAATTGAGGTATAGATTATGAACTCTAAGCTTGGCTATCTATATAGAGAAGAGGTGTCTCTCCAAATACAGATTATGATAGAGGGAAAAAATTGACACTGTTCAAAAACTTCACGAAAATAATAAAATGTTACTAATCTTTCAAATGTTATAGGCACTTACTGATCTAATCTAATTATAGGGATAAAACTTCAGTTTTATGAGAGGCTGAGAGGGACATATTAGTACACTTACAAGGCAGACCATAACATGCTGTGATAAAAGAATGAAAACCTGAAATAAGAATATGTATGTATGTATGTCTGTTAGTTGCTCAGTCGTGTCCGACTCTTTGCGACCCCACGGACTGTAGCCCACCAGGCTTCTCTGTCCATGGAATTCTCCAGGCAAGAATACTGGAGTGGATTGCCATTCCCTTCTCCAGAGGAACTTCCCAACCCAGGAATCGAACCCTGGTTCCTGGCATGGCAGGCAGATTCTTTACCGTTTGAGCTACAGGGAAGTAAGAAATATAAAAATGTGTTATAGGAGAAGCACTGGAAGCAGGACTGGCAACATAACAGAACCTGAAGAGCGGAAGTGAAGGGAAGGACTTTCCCCCAGAGGGTACAAGTTGCAGAGAGGCAGAGGAACAAAGGAATCAAGCGCAGAGCTGAAAATCCTGTAATTAAGGCAGGATGCCTGAAATTAGGACAAATCAGACTGGAAAGGTAAGTTGTGCCTTGTGATCATGAGCACTGAGACCCAAGCAACTGCAAAAAAAAGAAAAAAAAATTCTAACAAAATCAACACATATTTTTATAAAAATAAAGTAAAACAGAAGTGTAAAAACCGGACAAATAAAAGTTTCCCACAACTTGCAACCCCACCTACTTTTGAATAATTTGATATGAATAGTTCTAGAACTTTTTCTACACCCACACACTTCACCACATGACATCATATTACACATAATCATGACAGAACGTGTAACCAAATCTAGCTGTTTTACCTATCACTCTGCATTCTCAGCTTTTCATGTAACAATATTTCAGTAACACTTATAAAACCATTTTACAAAAATTTATCACTATTTGTGATGTTATATGGAGAAGGCAATGGCAACCCACTCCAGTACTCTTGCCTGGCAAATCCCATGGACAGAGGAGCCTGGTGGGCTGCAGTCCATGAGGTCACTAGGAGTCGGACACAACTGAGCAACTTCACTTTCACTTTTCATTTTCATGCATTGGAGAAGGAAATGGCAACCCACTCCAGTGTTCTTGCCTGGAGAATCCCAGGGACGGGGGAGCCTGGTGGGCTGCCATCTATGGGGTCGCACAGAGTCAGACATGACTGAAGCGCCTTAGCAGCAGCAGCAGCAGCAGTGATGTTATATTATACATAGTATCAATCTCCCCTAACAAAAGATACTGATTTTGTTTAAAAATGTTTCTATTGCTTCTAAATTTCTAAGAGACATCTTATATATATGCCTTGCCACATACTTATACTAGTATCCTTTACAGGGCCAAAATCTAAAAACAGGGCTGCCAAGTGTTTTATAATGGATCCTAGGTACAATCATTTAAAAATATAACACAAAAGAAAATGAGTCTTTATTTTGGAAAATATAAGGTGGCATCTTAATGCATATGTACTGGTAGAATGTGTTCTGAAAGATATCAGTAAATTGAGGTATACCCTACTGTATAAGAAAAACATATATGATGGCAACACTACATCTTCTTTCTTCACATTCGTTATCCTGTTTATACTGAAGATCATTAAAGTGTAAGAAAAACCACTTTCACAACTGTCTCCTTAATTAGAAAACAAGCACAATTTATAGATTGACATTATTTTTTGTTAATCATCTTCCTCAATTAAGATTTTAGTCTAATTGTGTTATGGCAAAATTTTAATTTTACAAGATTTACACTGTTCATAATCTTAAAAAATTTTCCTTCACCTACACATCAATCAAACGATAGCATTAATCATTTGGTGTCTAGTAGAAACTTCAGTGTGAGCCAGACTTTATTTGTGCCTATCCCTGAGGCAGCAAGTTATTTATAAGGACCAGTCAACTGACTCTAAAGGATCCACAATGATGAAGAATATGAGTTCTGAACTCAAGAAGACATTGCTTGGAGGCCTAGAAGACTCTTTGCTTCCCCCTGGAACCTTGAACAAATTACTTATATTTTCTAAACCTGATTCCTTATCTGTAAAATAATGATATAATACTTATAGTATTATGTCAAGACTAATAAGATTGAACTTATAAAGGACCTGTCACAGAGCTGATCCTGAAAAAAGGCCTATTATTATTATTTTATGGCATCTAAATGTTATTTGCTATGGTGGCTTTCCAACAAATATTTGTTGACATTATCATTGCTCAAAGGTTAAAAAATGTGGAAGTACTGGCAGTCGAAGACTGGAGAAACTGCACTCCTTGCTTTCTTACACTAGTCACATCTCTGACTTCTGCTATCTAATTCACCGAGGCCACAGATCTGTCCCCCATCCAAACTCTGAGGAATGTGTCCAATTTTGAGGCTGCAATGTTCTCATCCAGGCCTGCAGTGAATGCCTCCATCATTACACCACCTCCAACAAAGCTCATACTGCATGGATTTTTTTTTTAATGAAGGTATTAAATTACAGAAATTATGCTTATTTAACATTTATTTAAATATATATAAAATAGAATGCGTTAAAAGTAAAAACAATAATACTTTTATTCTCCGAATGCATGCAAACAGTGCCTTATCCTCTATCCAAAGCCCTCTGGGACTTAGGTGAGAAAACAGATGGGAAGTCAGCTGGTTGGCTTCAAGACCTTGTTGAGAAAGCCTCTGACTGAGCTCAAGAAACAGTTTTTCACTTGGTCCAGGATTTCTTCTAGAGGAATCCCAAGCCCAAGTGCTTTGACTTATCCAGCAACTCCTACATGTGAAATTTTGCTCACATAATAACTCTGACTTAGCAGTAATCAGAAAAATATATTCAGACTAAACAAATGAACTTAAAAATTAGTTCCTGTGTATTTTACTTAGTCCTTCTAATAGACATGTGTAGAAGATACTTGATTCAAATAAATCAGTGTTTTCCAAAGGGCTATAATATAGATGATGAAATATAAAACAATTACCTAGAAACTTCTATACATTCTAAATATTAAATATAAGCTTATAGTTTCATATCTTTAATAAAATCTTAAATTTAAAAAAGTGGAAATAGGAAGTGTGTCTTTAAGAAGACAATCTTCAAGCAAAGGACATATGGTATATAAATGTGCTTAAAAATCACCAATAAACTTACTGTAATAATCTGATGAAAGAAGATACAAACAACCTTGTCAACCATCATTAAAATCTGTTGTTCAAATAAATACAGAATTTATTTGAACAGAATAGTGAAATCAGAATGGTGAAATCATGACCAGATTTTGGATCCAAGCTCCAAAGTTGCCCTTGGTTAATTTCCACTAAAATAATCACATTATTTAACCTTTTAACCTCAGTTGAATGAGTAAAATGTGTGGTAACATATTTTGTAGGATTATACTACAAATTAGAGGGTTATTTTGTGTGTGTGTGTGAAGAAACCAATATAATTGAAAATAACATCAAATTACTCATAAATCAATATTTTGTATTTTCTAAAGCAGGATCACTAAGTATTTAAGTCATCAAGGTTCTGACCAAAATTTTAAATAGCATTTACCTTTAAGCATCTTCAGCCAACTTTCCTCAACTATTTTAACTGCAATGTTATGAATATAAATGTCATCTCATGTAGTAATTATATTTAATTATAATTAATTAATTATAATTCAGAAGAATTAATGAGATTACACTTACCAAAGTGCTACTTAGAAACTCTAGCACATTTGTATGTCTAACTAATCATTCACAGTAAGTTAAAATAATATAATTAAATGCACCATGGCATATTTTATACTTTGTATTTATCAGCATGTGTTTTACGGCCTGTATGCAACAGCAGGCATTCTTTAAGGAACAATCTACAGGGCTGAAATTTCTGCTCTTCCATTTAATATCCATGTGGATACTGACTGAACATTTATTTTCTCTCAGTATCAGATTTTTCTCACCTATAAAATGGTAATAATAGTTTTATCTACTAATGAAATTATTGTGAGGATTGAATAAATTTATACTCTTGGAACATGGCCTTTCACTTACTAAATATGTGTTAAATGTCAAATAGTGTTAGTAATTCATGTTTCAATATAAAATGCATATACGTTAATTGTAATTAGTTTATTAACATAATTCATCAGTATCACTGTCAAATCCTTAAATATTAGCTGTCTACCCAAATGTAGATAACGTAACTAATGAAGGAAAATTGCTACAAGTTATAATGATCTCTTAAGTATTGATCCTATAATTTTTCTTTTACAGTGCTCTCTTCAGCAGCACATACACTAAAATATTTCTTTTACAATGCTTGTTTTTAAATTACAAAACGATAGGGTCAGAGAGAAGGCAATATTCCTGATTTCAAGCCCTACTATAAAGCTGTGGTCATCAAAACAACATGACACTGGCACAAAAACCAATAAATAGACCAATGGAACAAAACTGAAAACCTAAAAATAACCCAAGCATTTACAGTCAAGTAACATTTGACAAAAGGGATAAGAACACTCAACAGAGAAAAGGCAGTAAATTCAGTAAATGGTGCTGAGATAATTAGATACTCACACGTGAAAGAATGAAACCACACCCATGTCTTATGTCACTTTACAAAAAGTAACTCAAAATGGACTAACCTTGAAACCATGAAACTCCTAGAAATAAACACAGGAATCAATTCTTTGACATGGGTCTTGGGAATGAATTTTTGAATATGACATGTAAAGCTCAAAAAATAAAATTAAGAACAAATGGGACTGTACCAAACTAAAAAGCTTTGACACAGCAAAAGAAACTATCAATAAAGTGAAAAGACTACCCATAAAATGGGAAAAATATTTGCAAACTACTCATGTAATGGTGGAATTAATATCTAAAATACATTTTAAAAAATCATATAATGCAACAGGAAAAACACAAATAATCCAATTAAAAATAGGCAAAAGATCTGAATAGACATTTCTGTAAAGAAAATATACAGAAGACCAACAGATATGAGGAAAGATGCTCAGTATCACCAATCATTAGGGAAATGCAAATTAAAACCACAATGTGATATTATCTCTCGCCTGTTAGAATGGCTGTTATCAAAAAGATGAGATGATAAACGCTGGTGTGAATACGGAGAAACGACTTCCTCCTCCTTGCTTTTTTCTTTTTACTCTATGTGAGCAGATGGTTGTTACTAAACCTACTGAAATTATCGTAGTAATAATTTCACAGTATATGTAAACCAAGGCTTCCCAGCCAGTGCTAGTGGTAAAGAACTAGCTTGCCAACGCAGGAGACATAAGAGACATGGGTTTGATCCTTGGGTTGGGAAGATACCCTGGTGGAGCAGGAGATGGCAACCCACCCAGTATTCTAGTGTGGAGAATCCCATGGACAGAGGAGCCTGGAAGGCTAGTCCNTTATCATTGCTCAAAGGTTAAAAAATGTGGAAGTACTGGCAGTCGAAGACTGGAGAAACTGCACTCCTTGCTTTCTTACACTAGTCACATCTCTGACTTCTGCTATCTAATTCACCGAGGCCACAGATCTGTCCCCCATCCAAACTCTGAGGAATGTGTCCAATTTTGAGGCTGCAATGTTCTCATCCAGGCCTGCAGTGAATGCCTCCATCATTACACCACCTCCAACAAAGCTCATACTGCATGGATTTTTTTTTAAATGAAGGTATTAAATTACAGAAATTATGCTTATTTAACATTTATTTAAATATATATAAAATAGAATGCGTTAAAAGTAAAAACAATAATACTTTTATTCTCCGAATGCATGCAAACAGTGCCTTATCCTCTATCCAAAGCCCTCTGGGACTTAGGTGAGAAAACAGATGGGAAGTCAGCTGGTTGGCTTCAAGACCTTGTTGAGAAAGCCTCTGACTGAGCTCAAGAAACAGTTTTTCACTTGGTCCAGGATTTCTTCTAGAGGAATCCCAAGCCCAAGTGCTTTGACTTATCCAGAAACTCCAACATGTGAAATTTTGCTCACATAATAACTCTGACTTAGCAGTAATCAGAAAAATATATTCAGACTAAACAAATGAACTTAAAAATTAGTTCCTGTGTATTTTACTTAGTCCTTCTAATAGACATGTGTAGAAGATACTTGATTCAAATAAATCAGTGTTTTCCAAAGGGCTATAATATAGATGATGAAATATAAAACAATTACCTAGAAACTTCTATACATTCTAAATATTAAATATAAGCTTATAGTTTCATATCTTTAATAAAATCTTAAATTTAAAAAAGTGGAAATAGGAAGTGTGTCTTTAAGAAGACAATCTTCAAGCAAAGGACATATGGTATATAAATGTGCTTAAAAATCACCAATAAACTTACTGTAATAATCTGATGAAAGAAGATACAAACAACCTTGTCAACCATCATTAAAATCTGTTGTTCAAATAAATACAGAATTTATTTGAACAGAATAGTGAAATCAGAATGGTGAAATCATGACCAGATTTTGGATCCAAGCTCCAAAGTTGCCCTTGGTTAATTTCCACTAAAATAATCACATTATTTAACCTTTTAACCTCAGTTGAATGAGTAAAATGTGTGATAACATATTTTGTAGGATTATACTACAAATTAGAGGGTTATTTTGTGTGTGTGTGTGAAGAAACCAATATAATTGAAAATAACATCAAATTACTCATAAATCAATATTTTGTATTTTCTAAAGCAGGATCACTAAGTATTTAAGTCATCAAGGTTCTGACCAAAATTTTAAATAGCATTTACCTTTAAGCATCTTCAGCCAACTTTCCTCAACTATTTTAACTGCAATGTTATGAATATAAATGTCATCTCATGTAGTAATTATATTTAATTATAATTAATTAATTATAATTCAGAAGAATTAATGAGATTACACTTACCAAAGTGCTACTTAGAAACTCTAGCACATTTGTATGTCTAACTAATCATTCACAGTAAGTTAAAATAATAGAATTAAATGCACTATGGCATATTTTATACTTTGTATTTATCAGCATGTGTTTTACGGCCTGTATGCAACAGCAGGCATTCTTTAAGGAACAATCTACAGGGCTGAAATTTCTGCTCTTCCATTTAATATCCATGTGGATACTGACTGAACATTTATTTTCTCTCAGTATCAGATTTTTCTCACCTATAAAATGGTAATAATAGTTTTATCAACTAATGAAATTATTGTGAGGATTGAATAAATTTATACTCTTGGAACATGGCCTTTCACTTACTAAATATGTGTTAAATGTCAAATAGTGTTAGTAATTCATGTTTCAATATAAAATGCATATATGTTCATTGTAATTAGTTTATTAACATAATTCATCAGTATCACTGTCAAATCCTTAAATATTAGCTGTCTACCCAAATGTAGATAACGTAACTAATGAAGGAAAATTGCTACAAGTTATAATGATCTCTTAAGTATTGATCCTATAATTTTTCTTTTACAGTGCTCTCTTCAGCAGCACATACACTAAAATATTTCTTTTACAATGCTTGTTTTTAAATTACAAAACAATAGGGTCAGAGAGAAGGCAATATTCCTGATTTCAAGCCCTACTATAAAGCTGTGGTCATCAAAACAATATGACACTGGCACAAAAACCAATAAATAGACCAATGGAACAAAACTGAAAACCTAAAAATAACCCAAGCATTTACAGTCAAGTAACATTTGACAAAAGGGCTAAGAACACTCAACAGAGAAAAGGCAGTAAATTCAGTAAATGGTGCTGAGATAATTAGATACTCACACGTGAAAGAATGAAACCGCACCCATGTCTTATGCCACTTTACAAAAAGTAACTCAAAATGGACTAACCTTGAAACCATGAAACTCCTAGAAATAAACACAGGAATCAATTCTTTGACATGGGTCTTGGGAATGAATTTTTGAATATGACATGTAAAGCTCAAAAAATAAAATTAAGAACAAATGGGACTGTACCAAACTAAAAAGCTTTGACACAGCAAAAGAAACTATCAATAAAGTGAAAAGACTACCCATAAAATGGGAAAAATATTTGCAAACTACTCATGTAATGGTGGAATTAATATCTAAAATACATTTTAAAAAATCATATAATGCAACAGGAAAAACACAAATAATCCAATTAAAAATAGGCAAAAGATCTGAATAGACATTTCTGTAAAGAAAATATACAGAAGACCAACAGATATGAGGAAAGATGCTCAGTATCACCAATCATTAGGGAAATGCAAATTAAAACCACAATGTGATATTATCTCTCGCCTGTTAGAATGGCTGTTATCAAAAAGATGAGATAATAAACGCTGGTGTGAATATGGAGAAATGACTTCCTCCTCCTTGCTTTTTTCTTTTTACTCTATGTGAGCAGATGGTTGTTACTAAACCTACTGAAATTATCGTAGTAATAATTTCACAGTATATGTAAACCAAGGCTTCCCAGCCAGTGCTAGTGGTAAAGAACTAGCTTGCCAACGCAGGAGACATAAGAGACATGGGTTTGATCCTTGGGTTGGGAAGATACCCTGGTGGAGCAGGAGATGGCAACCCACCCAGTATTCTAGTGTGGAGAATCCCATGGACAGAGGAGCCTGGAAGGCTAGTCCATAGAATCACATAGAGTTGGACATGAGTAGCTACTTAGCACACACACTGGCATATATAACCAAACTATCAGGCTGTATATCAATTATTTCTCAGTAAAACTGCAAATGGATAAATAAATTTGGCAAAACACACAAAACAAACAAAAATTAGAAGACAATACATAGATACCACATTGCTTTTGTTCTGTTACAGCAAAACAACATCACAAGTTCTAATTTGATTCTCCACGGAGTCTTAAACTTTTGCTTATGATGACTTCTTTTTAACTACCGACAACATAATGTACTGCTGTTGTGTATCACAACAATCTATTCCTGAATTTTTTTAACCATAACTTCAGAATCTGATGAGTGTATTTTAAGTAACCTGACAGTTAAATAAAATAATTATGACTTTTTATTATTGCATATACTGCACAGGGGTACACAAATGTGTCAGAGACAATCATTTATTTATAATGAGTGCTAAATAATCAAAAGAATGTAGAGAAGTAGGTTGGGAAAGACCTTCTTTAGTCAAGAATCTATTTTAATAGAAATACACTAACCTATAACCTAAAGTCCTGAATATTCATTGGAAGGACTAATGCTGAAGCTGAAACTCCAATACTTTGGTCACCTGATGCAAAGATCTGACTCCCTGGAAAAGACACTGATGCTGGGAAAGATCAAAGGCAGGAGGAGAAGGGGATGACTGAGGATGAGATGGTTGGATGGCATCACTGACTCAATGGACATGAGTTTGAGTAAACTCCAGGAGTTGGTGATGGGCAGGGAAGCCCGGAATATTGCAGTCCATGGGGTCACAAAGAGTCGGTCATGACTGAGGGACTGAACTGATAACTTCACTAGAAAATATTATAAGTGAAGTCTGATAATTTTTAAATAGCACCTGAGCCAGTTTTAACCCTGCATTTGCTTATTCCATTAGTGTCTCCCCAACATTCAAGGAGCAGTGACATTCCCATAAGCACTACTCTCCAGTTTATTCAAAGCACTGCCTTTCAGAAGGCAAACAGGCTCTTCTAAATCCACAGCAGACAGAAATCATTCTGAAAGCCAAGAATGTCCATGGCAATAAGAGGCTTCTGCATTATATAAATCAGCCAAGTACTAACCACATAAAAGATAAGCCATAAATGGTGGATTAGGGGAGTATTTTTTCCCAGAAAGGGAACTAGTACTAGCAAGACTACTGGAAGAAAGGAAAGGTGCTAACATGTGACCTAACAGGCCACTTGTCTGGGCAGAATTTCACAGTCACATGTGGACCCAAGAAGGACTCAAAAAGCATAACATGTACCAAAAGTTTGTGGGACAGCATCTATTTTTTGTTTTTGCTTTTTTCCAATTCCTGAAAACAATATGGAATTGTCTAAGGGAAAGCCACTTATCCTAGAGAGTATTTGAAATCAGGACAGGAAGAATGCTGAGAACTGTTACACAAGAGGACAAAAAGAAAGAAAGATGTGATCACAGGTTATAATCAGTACAGTCTGACAGGCATCGTAAGTTGCACCATCACCAGGCAGCAGCACTGAGGGGGAATGGTGGCCCAGAAGACACGGCATCACAGAGCCACGAGAACAAGTAACCCTGGGCCCCAACCCTCCCCAGACCACCGTTCGGAAAGAAATGTGCACGGGGAAGGAGAAGACTTGGGAACTGACTGGGCCTTTTCTGATAATACTGGGCTTTAAACTGGTAGTAACTTTGATTTGGGAAAAATCAATTTTCTCCTGCTGAATAGGAATACAGACTTAAAAGCTATCATTTTACAAACCTCAGTATATGACTCAAAAACCCATGAACAATAGGCAAACTTAGACAAAAGGATTAGCAAAATTACTAAGGATTTAAGATTTAAAACATGCTATTTTTAGTCAGCTTGGAATTTGATCCCAGACTGGATCTTCAGTTGTTATCACAAAATTGATAAGACCAATGATCCATGGAGGTCAGTGTCATGGCTCTTGCAGACCTTCTGGAAATCTCAATACTGAGGGCTATGAGTGAGTGTATGTGCTCAGTCATGTCCGACTCTTTGCGACCCCAAGGACTCTAGCCCACCATGCTTCTCCGTCCATGGGATTTTCCAGCCAAGAGTACTGGAGTGGGTTGCCATTCCCCTCTCCAAGAGATCTTCCTGACCCAGGGACTGAACCCACATTTCTTGTGTCTCCTACATTGGGAGGCAGATTCTTTACCACTGCACCATCTTGGAAGTCCCCAAAGAGGTATTGTTATAAAATGAACACATTAAAAACTTTTGATAATATCACTGTCATCACAATGTATGCAATAGAGTCATCAAGTATATCATTAACTCAGTTAGTAGGAAAATACTGTTTATGAAGTTTTACAAACAATTCAATGTTTCGAGGTTGATTAAAAGTGAACATTAATTTTGCTTATAGAATTAGCAAAGACTTAAACATGATAATATTTAGTGCTGGCAAGAGTGTGACAGGGCATTCTTATAAACTCACAGTTGGCTGTAAATTGACCAACTTTTCTGAAAAGCTACCTCCCAGATTCAGAAGTAGTGCTTCTCAGCATTTCTGAGGGGGAACTTCATTGCCACTGTATTTCTTTGATGAGTTAATTGTGTATTTGCCCATTTTTTCTTTGGGTGATCATTTTTTAAATCACTGAAATGTAAGCCCAAGCTTATATGACTGATTATTTAATTAGTTTTCCCTACTAGACTGACTTATTTAGTTTCGTTGACCTTATATCCAAAGTGCCTACTGTATTCCCTAGTATACAGTAGTCATTCAATAAAAACTTGAATAAATGAGTGAGCTGAATAGCAGTTACTTAATAAAAAATTGTTGAAGCAGTTAAAAAATGAATAAACAACCCAGCAAATCAGAAGGTCTTTCAAAGCAGGTAAATTTTAAGTAAGCATAAAATAAATTCCAATAATTTACTTTTGCTGTTTTTTTCTTTCTCATATCCAATCTCTAACCCAGTTCTGTTAACTCAATCTTCTTCATGCCTTCTGACCCTTCAGCTCCATTGCTGATGTAATTGTTCTGGTTCAACTTCTCATCATCTCTCACACAAATTACTTTAAAAGTCCTAGGAATTGTTTCTAAGTTAGGCAGGCTAAGTACTAAACTATTCTAAATACTATAGATAGGAGCTGCTTTAAAGTGCAAAATTATTAAATTATTAAGTAATTTACCTTCCTACTTAAAAATTACAGGATAGCTCCCACTTGATTTGAGAAGAAAAGTTTCCTTGTGAAGCCAATTTACTCCAGTTTTTAAAAGCAACTTTGCTCAAAGAAAAATGGCAAAAAAGAAAAGATAAAAAAGAAGGCCACAACTACGGAGGTTCTGGAAGAATGATGGAAGATTGAGGAATGCCATCCAAAAGGATAAGCTTTGACAAGCAGAGAAAAGGGAAAAGCATATCCCATATATATGATGAAAGATAGTTAAACACAGTAAGAGGCAGGGGTGTATTTCACATTCTGAATTCTGAATCCATTTGTTCAGAATAATTCCATTTGTTCAGAGCATGGGGAAGAGGCATATTGAAAAGCTAGAGAAAAAATAACAGGGATCGGATAAGGGTCCTGTGCAAAGAAGCCTTCAGTACTTTAGGTGAAAGCTTATTCTTATATAGGAGACGTAAAACTGACAGACATGACTGTATTTCTAAACTCTAGCTCTGGTGCAGCTATGGAGGATCATTTGGAACAGAGAAAAGCAATGAGGGGAGATTACTTAAGAGGATTTCACATGCTAGCAAGGTAATGCACAAAATCCTTCAAGCTAGGTTTCAACAGTACGTGAACTGAGAACTTCCAGATATATAAACTGTATTTAGAAAAGGAGAGGAACCAGAGATCAAACTGCCAACATCCATTTGATCACAAGAAAAAGCAAAGGAATTCCAGAAAACAAACAAACAAACAAACATCTGCTTCATTGACTATGCTAAATCCTTTCACTGGAGGATCACAACAAACTGTGTAAATTACACAGAGATGGGAATACCAGACCACCTTACCTACCTCCTGAGAAATATGTATGCAGGTCAAGAAGCAACAGAACTGAACAAGGAACAACAGACTGGTTCCAAATTGGGAAAGGAGTATGTCAAGGCTGTATATTGTTACCACACCTATTTAACTTATATGCAGAGCACGTTATGAGAAATGCTGGGCTGGACGAAGCACAAGATTGTTGGGAGAAATATCAACAATCTCAGATAGGCAGATGATACCACTCTAATGGCATGAAAGGAAGAGAAACTAAAGAGCCTCTTATTGAGGGTGAAAGAGGAGAGTGAAAAAGCTGGCTTAAAACTGAGCATTCATGGCAAATAGATAGGGTACAATGGAAACAGTGAGAGATTTTATTTTCTTGGGTTCTGAAAGCACTGCAGACAGTGACTGCAGGCATGAAATTAAAAGAAGTTCGCCCCTTGGAAGAAAAGCTATGACAAACCTAGATAATATATTAATAAGCAGAGACATCATTTTGCTGACAAAGGTCCATACAGTCAAAGCTATGCTTTTTCCAGTAGTCACGTACAGATGTAGAGTTGGACCATAAAGAAGGCTGAGCACCGAAGAACTGATGCTTTCAAACTGTAGGGCTGGAGAAGACTCTTGAGAGTCCCTTGGACAGCAAAGAGATCAGACCAGTCAATCCTAAAAGAAATCAACCTTGAATATTCATTGGAAGGACTGATGCTGAAGCTGAAACTCCAATACTCTGGGCATCTGATGTGAAGAACTGATTCCTTGGAAAAGACCCTGATGCTAGAAAGACTGAGTACAAGACAAGAAGTGACAGAGGATGAGATGGTTGGATGGCATCACCAACTCAACACACATGAGTCTGTGCAAACTCAGAGAGACAGTGAAGGACAAGGGAAGCCTGGCGTGTACAGTCTAATGGGTCACAAAGAGCTGGACATAGCAACTGAACAATCAGTTAAGATATAAGACTTCTTTCTCATAGTGAAATAAATACTTCACCACCCTGGTATTTTCTAGAAACTCTCCCTTAAAAGAGCAAGAGCAGAAACCCAAAACTCTAACTCCATAACTATAATACATGAACATTGAGAGGAGATGAAAGAGTGATGCATGATTTAGCAAAGAGAAGTAAAGAAACATCAAACCCACAAGATCTGCAGAGGGAGATTCCAAAGCAATGCAAGGAAGTTTTCCCATAGAACCCCAGAACAGCTCCGAAAGTGTGGGCAACAGACCAAATGGAAGCTGGGAGGAACCAGAGACAGCTGTAGAATTCCTTGTCTCCCACTCATACCATCCAAAGCCTGGAAATACAGACCAGGGAAATTCCAAACTGAGAGTTACCAGTCAGGCAGGAGGGCAGAAGCATTAAGAATGAAAATGAGAGATAAATATTATGCATCATGAAATTAAGACTCCAGCAACTGTCTTCCTCTATTGGTGTTCTTTCTCCTTCAGAAATGCAGGAGTATATTTCCCCCTCCTCGTTCCAGCCTCATTCCAGAACTGGAAAGTCTTTCTCTGACAACAGTAGTTATCTCTAAGACCAAAGACAGCAAAATTTAAGATACCCAGTGAATCAACCAGCTGGCCAGTGTGGCGACCTATAATTAATCCCAGAAGACATTAAGAAATGTGTGGACATGTGAATACAGCTTTATAGTGTCTCACACTTGATGCACACAGAATTGAAGATTACAATACATTTGATAAAACCCTCTAAAATAAAATACAGACACCAGACGGGCAGATAAAAGAGTCAAAATAAAATACTGTAAAAGGCAGGACCGCACAATTGCACTCATCTCACACACTAGTAAAGCAATGTTCAAAATTCTCCAAGCCAGGATTCAGCAATAATGTGAACCGTGAACTCCCTGATGTTCAAGCTGGTTTTAGAAAAGGCAGAGGAACCAGAGATCAAATTGCCAACATCCGCTGGGGAAAAAGAAAGAGAGTTCCAGGAAAACATCTATTTCTGCTTTATTGACTATGCCAAAGCCTTTAACTATGTGGATCACAATAAACTGTGGAAAATTCTGGAAGAGATGGGAATACCAGACCACCTGAACTGCCTCTTGAGAAACCTATATGCAGATCAGGAAGCAACAGTTAGAACTGGACATGGAACAACAGACTGGTTCCAAGTAGGAAACGGAGTAAGTCAAGGCTGTATATTGTCACCCTGCTTGTTTAACTTATATGCAGAGTACATCATGAGAAATGCTGGACTGAAAGAAACACAAGCGGGAATCAAGATTGCCGGGAGAGATATCAATAACCTCAGATATGCAGATGACACCACCCTTATGGCAGAAAGTAAAGAGGAGCTAAAGAGCCTCTTGATGAAAGTGAAAGAGGAGAGTGGAAAAAGCTGGCTTAAGCTCAACATTCAGAAAATGAAGATCATGGCATCCAGTCCCATTACTTCATGGGAAATAGATGGGGAAACAGTGGAAACAGTG
>SJYW01046873.1:20769-35250 GCA_006410735.1 Raphicerus campestris | reverse complement strand
GGGGAAATGACCACATACGTGTCTACTATTAATATGAAGTCAGTCTCTAGCCCTGATGATGACGGTGCTGCCAGGGATCTAGAGGTCCCTAGTTAGCTCTTGTGGTGTCCCTGTAGGTGAAATTCTCACTGCTGTCCCTCTGCTTTATCACCTCTCTTCTTCTCTGAGCACACTAGAGTGCATTCCACTTGAGAGAGAAACACAGGCCACCAAGGGGTGCTATCAACATTCTGGGCGCCACCCACCCGTTGATGAGCACCGGCATCCACCCGTCTCCCTTGCTTCCTGGTGGGAAAGCCTCCCTCCCTGCCCTGCAGTGTTCATCTTCCTCCTGTTCTCTCAGTCTCCTTCATTCCAGCTTCCTCAAGTCCTGCCCTCGCTCCACTAACCATTGCCCTTCCTACTGTATCTGGGACTTCCCCTTCTATTGTCCCTTGACCATGAACAACCCAAGCAACCCCCTTCCTTCCTTGGCCAACGGTCTTTAGGGTGCACACTTTCTCATTCCCCACCCACACCACATCCATACTGTGAATGGAAACACCATGGCTCTTGCAAGATCACCAATAAGCACTTGACTTGCCACAACCAAGAATTTCTACTCTTAACTGAATCCTGCCGCGGCATTTCACATGGGATCCCTCCCTCCTCTGCACTGTTCTTCAGAAAGGAAAGATATTCTAAGTGTCTGATTAGAAATGTAACGCATATTCACTGCTAAATGTAGAAAAATCAAAATACAAAGGGAAAAAAAAGACATAAGACATGAGATAATAGGAATCTGAACCAGAACACTAGAAACAGAAAAGAGGGGAAAGCAATCCAAGAGACGAATGCAATCTATTAATGCTTGTTTCCCGAGGTCAACTTTAGGGAGCCATCTTCTGAAGGCTCTGCTACATCTCCCCAGTTAGACACTGGGTGTACTTGGGCCTGCTACTTAACGCCTACCTTCCCTTCCCTCGCATCCAGCCTTGATTTCCTCATCTGTAAAATGGGGATAACACTCTCTTGAGGGCGGCTGTGAGAATGAAAAACACTGTGTGAATTTCCTGGCTTGTCCACTGGGTTCAGAACTGATGCCATGAAATCAAGAGGAGGACTTGCCATTAGCAGTGGTGTCCAGCAACACCCTAGGTTTAGACTCATCCAGTTTCTCCAGTTGGGACATGAACAGTCGCCAACTTTCCAAACAGTCATTGTGGTGGTGGGGCTCAGTTGCTCAGTCGTGTTTGACTCTGGAGCCTGGAGCCCGCCAGGCTCCTCTGTTTATGAGATGTCCCAGGCGAGAATACTGGAAGGAGTTGTCATTTCCTTCTCCAGGGGATCCTCCCAGTCCAGGGATCAAACCCACGTCTCTCGTGTCTCCTGCATTGGCAGGTGGTTTCTTTACCACTGAGCCGCCAAGGCCACAAACACTACCGTGTGCATACTAGAGGATACATCTTTAAAGTAGTTATTACAGTGAGTGAAGTTGCTCAGTCGTGTCCAACTCTTTGCGACCCCAAGGACTGTACCCTACTATGCTCCTCTGTTCATGGGATTTTCCAGGCAAGAGTACTGCAGTGGGGTGCCATTGCCCTCTTCAGAGGATCTTCCTGACTCAGGGATTGAACCCGGGTCCCTGCAGTGCAGGCAGATGCTTTACCGTCTGAGCCACCAGGGAAGTTTAAATCAAGTGTTATGTTGCCTGTTCTTAATTTTCAAAAACTAAACATTGCTAGCATTTTAGGTCCTGAAGCGTCCTTAGAAATCATGTTACTATTCACTGAATGTATTTCACATCTCTTTTTGTATAAGACCCAACTTTCTAAGGTGGCTTCAAATTGCTTTTTAACCTATTCCTGGGGACTGACTTTTCTGTTGAGGTTCCCTCAAATGGTCCTATGGGTGTTTACCTGAGATAATAACAATATGCTATAAGATGCAATATAGCTTTTTTACTTAATCAACATATTTGTTCAAAAGCTACTACTAAGTAGAGAAACACATTCCTAATGGATTTTCTTATATAATTAACTTTGGTTGCTTTCCTGGCTTAAATAAGAATGAGAATTTGTGATATTATTCCCTTATGTTATGCATTAATGCTGAACTGTGTGCATTTCAATACAGAGAGGTGGAGAGGAGCGAAAAGAACACTTAGCTTCTTTGGATCCAAAAAATGGTCTTTACAAGGGTTTTTATTATAGGTCATAAAACACTGCTTACCACAATGCACCTCTTCCTTGAAAAAGAGACGAAATCCCTGCAGTGGTGAGAAGCTGAAAACAACACCCTGAGAGTGTTCGTGCCTCCTTCCCATAAACACATCTGTGTGTGTTATCTGTTCTGGGTCAAGCCGCGTGCACAGCTGTTTAAGGGGGCTCAGAAGAGGCGGTGCTTCAGCAGTTGCTAGTTCATGTCGTTTCAAGGACTGAGCTTTTAAGCTGGCAGCCTGTTAGGAGAGAGGCGGCAAACGCATCTCCAGGGGAAGGAGGAACAAATGCTCCTGGCTAATAAGTCCTTCCACGGACAGGAAGAAGAGCCTCTGGGTGGTCATATCTAGACACGAAAAGCAGGGAGGCAAGAGAAAACGGGGGATCTTTAGGCTAAGGGGAATGGAAGAGCATTCGCCAAGGCGAAAGTAAACAAAACACCCAACACTTGGTTCAGAATCTAATGACTATCTTACCGTACAAAGAATTCAGCAAGTTAGTGTTAAAATAGCCAATGGAGACCTGGGTTCGATCCCTGGGTCAGGAAGATTCCCTGGAGGAGGAAATGGCAATCCACTCCAGTATTCTTGCCTGGAGAATCCCATGGACGGAGAAGCCTAGTAGGTTACAGTCCACGGGGTCGCAGAGAGTCGGACACGACTGAGCGACTTCACCTTCATCTCACCTCAGGGAAAGATGGGTGGCACCAAGGCTAGGAAGCTTAGTCTTTGGAGCACCCAGGTAGCAAACACAGGCAAATTTTATACAGTGTTGTTCTGGTTTAAGGATGCCTCTCCCCTAAATGCAGGATCATGGTCTTTTTTTTTTTATTTTTAGAAAAAAAAAGTAATTGGAGGGTAATTGTTTTACAGTGTTGTGATGGTTTCGGTTGTACAACACAGGGTGGTGATTTAGCCGCTCAGTCATGTCCAACCCATGACCCCGGGGACTGCAGCCAGCCCACCAGGCTTCTGTGTCCGTGCAATTCTTCAGGCAAGAATACCAAAGTGTTTTGCCATTTCCTTCTCCAGGGGATCTTTCTGACCCAGAGACTGAACCCGAATCTCCTGCCTGGCAGGCAGATTCTCTACCACTGAGCCACAACTGAGTGATTCAGCTCTAAGTGTGTGTCTGTCCCCTGCCTCTTGAATCTCATGCCCCACCCCAGCCTGTCCCACCCCTAAGTCATCGGAGAATGCTAGGCCGAGCTCCCTGGGCTATACAGCAACTCCCCAGCCTCCCACACTTTCCCCATGGCAGCACACACCTCTCAATTCGTCCCATCCTCTCCCTCCCTCACTGTGAGGATGCTGGTTGTGAACATACCCCTCCAGTCTTTAAATCTTTTTCCCAGCCCACCTAAAGTTCCCAGTTAGCCTTTTGGATCATTCTCTTTCCAGGAACCACAAAAATCATCTTCCACTGATCCTCCAAGGCCTCACCTTAATAAACACCTGGCCATCCCGACTTCTATGATTAAGATTGGGAGCCTGTCCTCGTGTCCAGTTCCACCTGAGCTTTCAGCATCACCTTCTCTGGGTCTCTGGCAAGCTCCCTTTTGCTGTCCACAACAGTTATCACAAACATGCAGCGTTCGTGTGTNAAATTGGGCTTAGCCAGGAGGGCTGTTTGTTCTACTTGAAGTCTTCACTCTGGTCCTTGGACCTTCCTTTGACCTTCTTTGTGGGTTTTTTTTAGCCACCGCCATTTTGGACTCCATTTCCCTATTCTACCTACCTAACATTCCCCCCTCAAGAGATGGGAGGCCCAGTTCTTTGGGAAACAGGGGTGTCAAGTTCTTTCTGGCTACTTCCTGCTGAACTGGGGCAGCGAGGGGGTATTGGGCCTCCCCCTCGTGCTAGTCTCAAGCCTTACAGCTACATTCATCTGCTTAACTTCATACCACAAATTATTAGCTTGGAATCTAATGACCTCTCCTTATAGGCATACCTCCAAGATACTGTGGGTTCCATTCTAGACTACCTCAGTAAAGCATGCGTCTCAACAAAGCAGGTCAGAGGAATTTTGTTTTCCAGTGCATGTAAAAGCTATGTTTACACTATGCTATAGTTTATTAAGTGCAACAGCCATTAAATGGAAAAATTTACACACTTTAAATTAAAAATATTTTATTGGTAAAAATTCTATCTCTGAGCCTTCAGCGAGTCACAATCTTTTTCAACAGTAACTGAAAAAAATCACTGATCACAGATTATCATAACAAATGTAGTAATAATGAAAAAAGCTGAAATACTGCAAGAAATATCAAAATGTGACAAGAGACATGAAGTGAAAAAATACTACTGGGAAAGCTTGATGCAGGGTTGTTATACACCTACAATTTATTTAAAAACCTATTATTGGTGAAGTGCAATAAACTGAAACAACAAAACAAGATCTGCCTCATTGATATTGGGAATAAGAAAGTCTCAGATGGGCAGGAACAGACAGAATGGAATGCAAAAGGAAAACCTGGTGACATTCTAGCCACCCAGCTCCTTTGTCCAAATCATCATTTCCCACAATCTTGTGAAGGCTTCCTGGCATCCATTTGCAGTTACGTGTCACTGATCTATTTCAGTACTGCAAATGCACAGACTGCTTCAGCTTTTGAGAAATATTATCTCCTTCACTTAAGGTTTTAAGTGTGATCATCATCCTGGGCATTTTCCTCATGAGTGAGTAGTCCATTAAAAACTGCCAGAAATTAAATATACAAGAAGCATCTATCGGGTACAGAAGAACTATATAAAAGAGATATTCATGACCCAAATAACCATGATGGTGTGATCACTCACCTAGAGCCAGACATCCTGGAATGTGAAGTCAAGAGGGCCTTAGAAAGCATCACTATGAATAAGGCTAGTGGAGGTGATGGAATTCCAGTTGAGCTATTTCAAATCGTAAAAGATGATGCTATGAAAGTGCTGCACTCAATATGCCAGCAAATTTGGAAAACTCAGCAGTGGCCACAAGATGGGAAAATGTCAGTTTTCATTCCAATCCCAAAGAAAGGCAATGCCAAAGAATTCTCAAACTACCACACAGTTGCACTTATCGCACACACTAACAAAGAAATGCTCAAAATTCTCCAAGCCAGGTTTCCACCATACATGAACTGTGAACTTCCACATGTTCAAGTTGGATTTAGAAAAGGCAGGGGAACCAGAGGCCAAACTGCCAACATCCATTGGATCATTGAACATGCAATAGAGTTCCAGAAAAACATCTACTTCTGCTTTATTGACTACACCAAAGCCTTTGACCATGTGGATCACAAAAACTGTGGAAAATTCTTCAAGAGATGAGAATACCAGACCACCTGATGCCTCCTGAGAAATCTGTACGCAGGTCAAGAAGCAAAAGCTAGAACTGGACATGGAACAAAAGACTGGTACCAAATTGGGAAAGGAGTATGTAAAGACTGTATATTATCACCCTGTTTATTTAACTAATATGCAGAGTACATCAAGTGAAATGCCAGGCTGGATGAAGCACAAGCTGGAAGGAATCAAGATTGCTGGGAGAAATATCAATAACCTCAGATATGAAGATGACACCACCCTTATGGCAGAAAGTGAAGAAGAACTAAAAAGCCTCTTGATGAAAGTGAAAGAGGAGAGTGAAAAAGTTGGCTTAAAGCTCAACATTCAGAAAACAAAGATCATGGCATCCGGTCCCATCACTTCATGGCAAAGAGAAGGGGAAACAATGGAAACAGTGCAGACTTTATTTTGGGGGCTCCAAAATCACTGCAGATCATGACTACAGCCATGAAATTAAAAGACGCTTGCTCCTTGGGAGAAAACCTATGACCAACCTAGACAGCATATTAAAAAGCAGAGACATTACTTTCCTGACAAAGGTCTGTCTAGTCAAAGCTATGGTTTTTTCCAGTAGTCATGTATGGATGTGAGCGTTGGACTTTTAAGAAAGCTGAGTACTGAAAAATTGATGCTTTTGAACTGTGGTGTTGGAGAAGATTTTGAGAGTTCCTTGGACTGCATGGAGATACAACCAGTCCATCCTAAAGGAAATCAGTCCTGCACATACATTGGAAGAACTGTCGCTGAAGCTAAAACTTCAATACTTTGACCACCTGATGTGAAGAACTGACTCACTGGAAAAGTTCTTTATGCTGAGAAAAATTGAAGGCGGGAGGAGAAGAGAACAGCAAAGGATGAAATGGTTGAATGGCATAACCAACTCAATGGACATGAGTTTGAGCTCTGGGAGTTGGTGATGGACAGGGAGGCCTGGCATGCTACAGTCCATGGGGTTGCAGAGTCGGATACGACTGAGCAACTGAACTGAACTGAACTGACCCTGTTTTAAATTCACAGTGCTTTTTAAAAAAATGATCTTTTCTTCCATAGAAAATATGACATCTTGTAAGTTTTATTTTTAAAAAAGGAGTTGGATAGTATAATCATACAGTGCAATTCTGGTACTAATTTTTTTTTTTTTTTTCACNTTTTAAATTCACAGTGCTTTTTAAAAAAATGATCTTTTCTTCCATAGAAAATATGACATCTTGTAAGTTTTATTTTTAAAAAAGGAGTTGGATAGTATAATCATACAGTGCAATTCTGGTACTAATTTTTTTTTTTTCACTTAACTTCAATTGTATTTCCACTGCTACCAGCAGCATGATTTAAAAAACAGGCTTTATTGTATTCTTTCTCAAAGATTTAGTATCTACTAATAATATTGCTGAGAGTAAGGCACTGTTTGTACATGTTAAGTGGTTTCACTAATCAATCCTCAAAGCTCCCTAACAGGAAGATAATATTATTCCATTGGAGACATGAGGATCTTGAAACAGTGAGGTGAAGTATTTTCCCCAGGTCTCAACAGTAAGGGTGCCAAATAATGCAGATATTCTGTCTCAGAATCTGTACTCTTAGCCCACACAAAAGGAAATATCTGTTACGAGCTTTCCTAATTCCGGCCTCCTATAGTTATTTCCATTGCATGTGACATGCATCTCAAAATATGAGGAAAAATATCCTTTATTTGACTGCTACAACATCTGGCATTTATAGAATGCTCTATGGGGAATCTTAAAAGCTTGCAAAATTCTAATAACCCAGGTGGCAACATGAGCTATAATCTGCATATTAGAACCAGTTAAGAAAACTTCTAGTTCCCATAGTTTTCCAGGGAAAAAAGAAGCATTATATTGAAATTCTCTTACCTTCTTTTTTATCTCAGTCTAATAATTGATGCAATTTAAATTCAAGGTAAATAGTAGCAACCAGCCTTCAAAAACCAAATAACATGGCAGAAAAATATGTGTAAGAAAATTATATTAATGAAACATAAAATTAAAAGAGCATAAATCTCTATTAGTCTTAGCAAGTCACAGTTTCTAGGATTCGGACCTGGATATTTCTCCTCATGTACCTATAATTATCAGTGAAGAATTGACTAATAGAAATATTAAACATAGCCCAGTAATTCTCAAAGTACTATGGTCCCTATGCCAACATTCTCAGGGTCATCGAGGAATTTGCTAGAAGTGAAAATTGTCAGTTGTCACTGGAGAGCCACTAACTCAGAACTCTGAAGGAGAAGCCTGTAATCTGTGTTTTAGCAAACCCCTCAGGTGATTGTGATGTATGCTAACATTTGAGAACCACTGGCATAGAAAATGATGTACACACATAAAAATGGTTTTATTTCTAATACTTTAAACTGTGTTTTAATGTGAAGAAAATGTCATTTCTAAGTAAATTAAAAGTAACAAAAGACTTATGGCTTATATGGTATTTTCCCTTAGCTCCTAAACTACTTCTGCTACCAAAACAACAATAACAATCACAAAAACCTCACAAGGAGACCAGAAAATACTGACTGCAAATGCTCTTTGCAAACCATTCAATTCTATATTAAAATCTTTACATTTTTAGTAATAAAGGTAGGCATCTATTTCAAAGTGTTTTTTTTTCAAGATTAAAAATAATTATTTAGAAGAAAGTGAACAAGAGGTGGTTTGTATTTAATTAGACTAAAAACATAAACTTGGAAGCTGAGAGAGACACTTCCTGCTGTGCTAAAAACCTGCAGTGAAAAGTAAAGGAAATAAAAGTGCATCATCCCNCATTGCATGTGACATGCATCTCAAAATATGAGGAAAAATATCCTTTATTTGACTGCTACAACATCTGGCATTTATAGAATGCTCTATGGGGAATCTTAAAAGCTTGCAAAATTCTAATAACCCAGGTGGCAACATGAGCTATAATCTGCATATTAGAACCAGTTAAGAAAACTTCTAGTTCCCATAGTTTTCCAGGGAAAAAAGAAGCATTATATTGAAATTCTCTTACCTTCTTTTTTATCTCAGTCTAATAATTGATGCAATTTAAATTCAAGGTAAATATTAGCAACCAGCCTTCAAAAACCAAATAACATGGCAGAAAAATATGTGTAAGAAAATTATATTAATGAAACATAAAATTAAAAGAGCATAAATCTCTATTAGTCTTAGCAAGTCACAGTTTCTAGGATTCGGACCTGGATATTTCTCCTCATGTACCTATAATTATCAGTGAAGAATTGACTAATAGAAATATTAAACATAGCCCAGTAATTCTCAAAGTACTATGGTCCCTATGCCAACATTCTCAGGGTCATCGAGGAATTTGCTAGAAGTGAAAATTGTCAGTTGTCACTGGAGAGCCACTAACTCAGAACTCTGAAGGAGAAGCCTGTAATCTGTGTTTTAGCAAACCCCTCAGGTGATTGTGATGTATGCTAACATTTGAGAACCACTGGCATAGAAAATGATGTACACACATAAAAATGGTTTTATTTCTAATACTTTAAACTGTGTTTTAATGTGAAGAAAATGTCATTTCTAAGTAAATTAAAAGTAACAAAAGACTTATGGCTTATATGGTATTTTCCCTTAGCTCCTAAACTACTTCTGCTACCAAAACAACAATAACAATCACAAAAACCTCACAAGGAGACCAGAAAATACTGACTGCAAATGCTCTTTGCAAACCATTCAATTCTATATTAAAATCTTTACATTTTTAATAATAAAGGTAGGCATCTATTTCAAAGTGTTTTTTTTCAAGATTAAAAATAATTATTTAGAAGAAAGTGAACAAGAGGTGGTTTGTATTTAATTAGACTAAAAACATAAACTTGGAAGCTGAGAGAGACACTTCCTGCTGTGCTAAAAACCTGCAGTGAAAAGTAAAGGAAATAAAAGTGCATCATCCCAGGGTCCCCAATACATCCTTTCAGTCGCTGCTAGTCTGTAGGAGTGAAATTCCTGGGGGAAAAAAGAGACTTTTGAAAATATTTTTCTTTTGTGCCATTTTGTTTTTTGTTATCATCACATTAATTCTAAGCCAACACAACACTATGTGGAAGATTTGGGGGCATATGCTATTTTCATAAAAATGTGACAATTTTGAAACTGTCAATTACAATAGCATATACATATATGTGTGTATATATGTGACACATGGTGGGATCTCTTATGTAGTCTGCTGTTTGGAAAGGACACTGCGATGGATTCAATTTATATTCCAATCAGACAGAATTACTTATTGGCTTCCTGCAGGTGGTTTCTCTCCGGTGACATGCTATAGCTCCAAATCACCACGGGTAGGGGCTAGAGTCACGTAAGTCCAAGACCATCAGCCAGCGTACAGCCACCATACAGCTTTGTCACACTGCAGAATAACCTGCTCACATACTGGGACAACCACACTAGTAGTCTGTTGACACCTAAGAGAGCCTTGAGGTTTTAGAAGCTATCACATTAACAGTCACCACAAACATCTCCAAATTTCATTAAGAAATCCTTTCATTTTCTATGTACCCAACAGCTAGGTTGCTAAGGATTCAATTTAAATCCCTTACAAATTATTGCAATACATTAAGTAAAATGGAAAAAGAACACAAAATAGGCATATTGCTCATTATATGAATTCACACTGTATTTATATATGAATGCAAGGCAGCAAATAGAAACCAATGATTCTGATTTGGCCAATGTTTCAAGTTCAAGCCTCCAAACCAGAGGTTAAAGCATATGCCTCCAATGCAGGAGACCCGGGTTCAATACCTGGGTTGGGAAGATCTCCTGGAGAAGAAAATGGCAATCCACTCCAGTATTCTTGCCTGGAGAATCCCATGGACGGAGAAGCCTCGTAGGTTACAGTCCACGGGGTCGCAAAGAGTCAGACACGACTGAGCGACTTCACCTTCACCTTCACCTTTCCTTATGAACCCGTTCCAGTAACTGAAGCTGTTCCCCACGAGGTATGTGAAACATGGTCTAGGTCACTCACTCCACATGGGTGGACTCAGAAAGCAAAACTTGTCACTAAGCAGGGAAGCTGATCTCAGTTGATGTTCCTTTCTAACTCCCAACCCTTCTGAGAAAATAAAATAAAATTTTTGAAGGGTTTCAGCAGTGGAGCCTGGAGTCAGAAATTCTGGGCTTATTTCCCAGTCCCACCACTTACTACTGGATCTTGAGTTTCCTCCTCTTTAATGCGGGGATCATATCCTTATCTACCCTGCCTATCTCAGAGGATTATTGTGAGGATTAACTGTAATAGAAAACATTTGCAAAAGCAAAATATATTATCCAAAATAAGGCATCATTATTATAAGCCATGAAACATGTTACCCATGAATTACATTTAAAAACATATTCCCTCAAAACAAACATACAACCATTTCAAGGAACTATTGTGCATGTCTATTGAGGTCAACTATGCTTTAGTTTTTAACTGCATTAATGAGACACAGAACCTAATTTATTTCCACAAAATACCCTTAACTCAAATTTTTTCTTTGTCCATATCTAATGTATTTCCTAGTCTCTTCCAAAAAAGGTCACCCATCAACTGTGTATGCTGACAATGGATGATTTTTATGTGGAGTTGACCCAAGCAAGGATGCCCTTCCAGCTGCTTCTTGATTAGAAGTGCCCCTACTCCCACCCCTTGGCAGGGAATCTATTACCCTTTAGCTACTGTTCACCAAAACTGGTTTTGCAGCTTCCATGGATAAGATCTCTTCTAGCAAGCATCTTCTCACACAGAAACCCCACTTCCAGCTTGCTTCTCCTTGGATTTAGGTAGGAAAATGTGGACTCGTTCTTACCAATGGGATGTGAACTAAGTAATACTCATCTCTTCCAAGCCTGGCCTATAAAAACATCCCATACCCTGTTCTGTATCCTTTTTTTTTTTTTTTGGCCCTCAAGACAGCTAGAAGCTCACATTTAGGTGGAACATGGAAGCCACGTGATGAAAATGGCAGAACTACCATTAGTATTAGTTCTCAAGAGTCCAAAACAGAATATCCTGACTCCACATCCAACAAGCAGAAAACATCTTGGATAGCAGGAGTGAGAAAGAAATACATACCATGCTAAGCTACTGGAATTAGATATTTGTTAGAGACTGGTGTTAATTTAAATTAAATCTCCTTGCAGTGAAAGATTCATCACAGAAGAGCTCCCATGCATCCCAGAATTTGATGATGGGGACACAGGAAATATTCCTTTTCTATTTTCTCTTCCAGAGACCATTTCCCTGTACCCACAGTCCTTATCAAGGACTTTCTCCTCTTGATAATCTTTTCATTAATTCATGTCATATGTATCATGTGAACACTTACCACTCCATCACTAGGAATACTTATCTCTTCCTTATGAAGCTCTGAGCTCAGACCCTCAGCAATTCCATTCAACTTGTTGCTACTGGTCCTGGGGTGGGAATGTGGGCAGAGATTGGTCAAACTTCCATACCTGATATCCTCAGAAGTTGGTATAACTGTTTTTTGTGCACGTGTGCTTTTTTTTTTTTTTTTAATGAACGGGCTTCGCAGGTAGTTCAGTGATAAAGAAACCTCCTGCAATGCAAGAGACTCAGGTTTAATCCCTGCTTCAGGAAGATCCCCTGGAGAAAGAAATGGTGAGCCACTCCAGTATTCCTGTTTGGGAAATCCCATGGACAGAGGAGCCTGTTAGTCTATAGTCCATGGAGTCACAAGAGATAGACATGGCTTAGTGACTCAACAACAGAAATTAAAAACTGAACTATTAAATACACGTAAAATCCTTATTTTGTTTATAATTTACAAATGGTTCATCTCATTTCTTCCTCACAATACTCTTTTGAGTTGAACAGAGTAGCTGTTATGGAATTCCCAAGTGGCACTAGTGGGAAAGAATCTGCCTGTCAATACAGGAGACTTGCTTGGGTCAGGAAGATCCCCTGGAGAAAGGCAGGGCAACCCACTCCAGTATTCTGGCCTGGAGAATCCCACAGACAGAGGAGCCTGGTGGCCTACGGTCCATAGGTTTGCAAAGAGTGGGACACAACTGAAGTGTCTTAGCAGCAGCATCTGCAGCAGGTATTATAATCATGGCACTACTTTACAGACCTATGGAAGGTGTAATACAGTTTTAAGAGGGCCATTTGGAAAACGTACCCATCATTTATAACACTGTTTCTATGGCAATGGTGATTCCAAATGTCAATAAAATGTGCTTTTAAAAATCTGGAAGATGATCAATTTCTAAATTCATCACTGCTTCCTATCTATTTTAGTATTGATATGTCTGTGCTTGGGACATTAAATTCAATGGCTTATAAACTGTGTTTAAAAAAATAAGCATTGGTTTTTAAAATTCAGAATTCTTTACTATCATAATTAGGTGGTAGAATGCTAGAGTAGTAGAAAGTTGTTTTTTTCTTTTTTTAATATTTCTCAAATGGCTTTAGGTTTGCCACACCCCTGTAACATTCTGCACTCTTTTTTAAAATATGCATGTGTACCAAGAAAATGTCACATATATTATGAAAAGAGAGAGGAATCAAATCAACAGAATTAGAAATGAAAATGGAGAAATCACAACAAAAAACATAGTAATACAAAGGATCATAAAAGACTGCTTTCAGCAACTATATGCCAATGAAATGGACAACTTGGAAGAAATGGGCACTTTCTTAGAAAAGTATAATCTTCCAAAACTGAACCAGGAAGAAATAGAAAATCTGAACAGATCCATCACAAGCATGGAAATCAAAACTGAAATCAGAAATCTTCCAACAAATGAAAGTCCAGGACCAGATGGCGTCACAGGTGAATTCTACCAAAAATTTAGAGAAGAGCTAACACCTATCCTACTCAAACTCTTCTCTAAATTTTTGGTAGAATTCACCTGTGACGCCATCTGGTCCTGGACTTTCATTTGTTGGAAGATTTCTGATTTCAGTNAAAATTCAGAGAAGAGCTAACACCTATCCTACTCAAACTCTTCCAGAAAATTGCAGAGGGCGGTAAACTGCCAAACTCATTCTATGAAGCCACCACCACCATAATACCAAAACCAGGTAAAGATGTCACACAAAAAGGAAACTACAGGCTAATATCACTGATGAACATAGATGCAAAAATCCTCAACAAAATTCTAGCAAACAGAATCCAACGTCATCATATATCATGACCAAGTGGCCTTTATCCCAGGGATGCATGGATTCGTCAACATTTGCAAACTAATCATTGTGATACACTGCACTAACAAATTGAAAGATAAAACCCATATGATTATCTTGATAGATTCAGAGAAAGTCTTTGACAAAATTCAACAAACCATTTATGGAAAAATAGTTTTAGAAATTTTAGCCACAGCAATCAGAAAAGGAAAAGGAATAAGAAGAATTCAGACTAAAAAGAAGTAAAACTCTCACTGTTTATAGATAACATTATCCTCTACACAGAAAACCCTAAAGACACCACCAGAAAATTACTAGAGCTAATCAATGAATATAGTAAAGTTGCAGGATATAAAATTAACACACAGAAATCCCTTGCATTCCTATACACTAACAATGAGAAAACAGAAAAAGAAATTAAGGAAACATTTCCATTCACCATTGCAATGAAAAGAATAAAATACTTAGGAATAAATCTACCTAAATAAATAAAAGAACTATATATAGAAAACTATAAAACACTGATGAAAGAAATCAAAGATGACACAAATGGAGAAATATACCATGTCCATGGGTTGGAAGAATCAATATAGTGAAAATGAGTATACTCACTTACCCAAAGCAATCTATAGATTCAATGCAATCCCTATCAAGCTACCAATGGTATTTTCCAGAGAACTAGAACCAATCATTTCACAATTTGTATGGAAATACAAAAAACCTCGAATAGCCAAAGCAATCTTGAGAAAGAAGAATGAAACTGGAGGAATCAACCTGCCTGACTTCAGACTATACTACAAAGC
>SJYW01046873.1:0-15889 GCA_006410735.1 Raphicerus campestris | reverse complement strand
ATTTTCCAGAGAACTAGAACCAATCATTTCACAATTTGTATGGAAATACAAAAAACCTCGAATAGCCAAAGCAATCTTGAGAAAGAAGAATGAAACTGGAGGAATCAACCTGCCTGACTTCAGACTATACTACAAAGCCACAGTCATCAAGATAGTATGGTACTGAAACAAAGACAAAAATAAAGATGAATGGAACAAAATAGAAAGCCCAGAGATAAATCCATGCACCATGGACAGCTTATCTTTGACAAAGGATGCAAGAATATCCAATGGAGAAAAGACAATCTCTTTAACAAGTGGTGCTGGGAAAACTGGTCAACCACTTGTAAAAGAATGAAACTTGAAAACTTTCTAACACCATATACAAAAATAAACTCAAAATGGATTAAAGATCTAAATGTAATACCAGAAACTATAAAAATTCTAGAGGAAAACATAGGCAAAACACTCTCTGATATATGCCACAGCAGGATCCTCTATGACCCACCTCCCAGAGTAATGAAAATAAAAGCAAAAATAAACAAATGGGACCTAGTTAAACTTAAAAGCTCTTGCACAACGAAGAAACAATAAGCAAGATGAAAAGACAGCCTTCAGAATGGGAGAAAATAAGAGCAAATGAAGCAACTGACATAGAATTAATCTCAAAAATATATAAGCAGCTCATGCAGCTCAATTCTAGAAACATAAATGACCAAATCAAAGAGTGGGCCAAAGAACTAAATAGACATTTCTCCAAAGAAGACATACAGATGGCTAACAAACACATGAAAAGATGCTCAACATCACTCACTATCAGAGAAATGCAAATCAAAACCACAATGAGGTGCCATCTGATGCCAGTCAGAATGGCTGCTATCAAAAAGTCTACAAACAATAAATGCTGGAGAGAGTGAGAAAAGGGAACCCTCTTACACTGTTGATGGGACTGCAAACTAGTACATCCACTATGGATAACAGTATGGAGATTCTTTAAAAAACTGGAAATAGAACTGCCTTATGACCCAGCAATCCCACTGCTGGGCATACACACCAAGAAAACCAGAATTGAAAGAGACACATGTACCGCAATGTTGATTATAGCACTGTTTATAATAGCAACTGTTATTAATAGCACAGGACATGGAAGTAACCTAGATGTCCATCAGCAGATGAATGGATAAGAAAGCTGTGGTACATATACACAATGGAATATTACTCAGCTATTAAAAAAGAATGCATTTGAATCAGTTCTAATGAGGTGGATGAAACTGGAGCCTATTATACACAGTGAAGTAAGTCAGAAAGAAAAACACCAATACAGTATACTAACACATATATATGGAATTTAGAAAGATGGTAATGATGACCCTATATGTGAGACATCAAAAGAGACACATATGTAAAGAACAGACTTTTAGACTCTGTGGGAGAGGGAGAGGGTGAGATGATTTGAGAGAATAGCATTGAAACATGTATATTATCATATGTGAAACAGATCACCAGTCCAGGTTCGATGCATAACACAGGGCACTCAGGGCTGGTGCACTGGGATGACCCTGAGGGATGGGATAGGGAGGGAGGTATGAGAGGGTTCAGGATGGGGGACACATGTACACCCATGGCTGATTCATGTCAATGTATGGCAAAACCCACTACAATATTGTAAAGTAACTAGGCTCCAATTAAAATAAATTAATTTAAAAAATATTTCTCAAATTGGCTTTAGTTTTGCCATACACTATTGTAACACTCTGTACTCTTTTTTTTAATATGCCTTGTGTGCCAAGAAAATGTCACATATATTATGAAATAGAGTGTTTAAAAATAAGCATTAAAATGAATACCCAGGAGGTAAATTATTATTTCTAAATAAGATTCAATCATCTTAGTAAATATTAAGTAGCTATGCAAAAATATTAAGTCACTCAGTCATGTCCAACTCTTTGCGACCCCATGGCTGTAACCTATCAGGCTCCTCTGTCCATGGGATTTTCCAGGCAAGAGTGCTGGAGTGGATTGNAAAAATAAGTATTAAAATGAATACCCAGGAGGTAAATTATTATTTCTAAATAAGATTCAATCATCCTAGTAAATATTAAGTAGCTATGCAAAAATATTAAGTCACTCAGTCGTGTCCAACTCTTTGTGACCCCATGGCTGTAGCCTATCAGGCTCCTCTGTCCATGGGATTTTCCAGGCAAGAGTGCTGAAGTGGATTGCCATTTCCTTCTCCATGGGATCTTCCCGACCCAGGAATTGAACCCTGGTCTCCCACATTGCAGGCAGACGCTTTACCATCTGAGCCACCAGGGAAGCCCTATGCAAAAATAGAAATTATGATGCTTGTATACCAAAATATGAAAGCATAATGTAAAAGAGTAGAATATAAGGCAGTTTTTAGGTGTGCATGTAGAAAATACTGTGAGCAAATGCAAAGTATAACAACAGTTGTAATGAGGGTGATCAGACTTACAGAGTTTTCTCTATATTTAACAAAACTCTATAATATTATATTTCTTATATAATTAAAACTGATTTCAAAGCATCAACTCACAGGTGCTATAAGAAGATTAGTAAGAGTTCTTTATGAGCACTGTTTGGTCTTTTGGAAAAAAGATACAGTGAGACTTTGAATTCAAAACAGTTATATGAACATACATTACAACTTATCGCTTCTATAGAGAGAACCACAGGTAACCAGAGGTGGCTAGGACCACATACAGACTGAGGGACACAGGCTGTAGAGACAAGAGAGAGGACAAATCGAGACAAAGGTATGAGCAAAAGTTGGCACGTGGTCTGAAAGGGCATAGCACTTTGGGGGTGGTCCATTTATGTCTAGAAGGTAAGACCAACACTTGCGCAGGATGAAAACAGAAGGCAGGCACAGGGTAACTGGGAAAGTCAGAAGGAACACTGATGAGGAAATCTTCACGGAAGTAGCAGAGCGTAGAAAAGAGGATCTAACACAGCAAGTGCTCAGACAGGAACCAGGATGTTCATATATAATATGAACAGTGCCTACTACTACTGTTTAATATAAGTTTTTATGACAAATATTGTTGTTAATATTTGGATTTATACTAGCAAATCAAGTAGAAAAAAGTCAAATCTCTGGCTACATGAGTGAGGTGTTTAAGCACTGGTACATAGAGTAAGTTCACATATTTGTACTTGTCTGTCAGATAGTTCTAATTTTCACAATATATATTTCTCAAAACTTTTATTTTCCACAATACCAAATTAACTATGTTTCCAGGCAAATGCTAAGAAGGAGTTATTTGTCCTGTGAAATTTCTAAATAAAAAGTTAAGACATTTCATTTTAAAGTTTTGGGGCTTTTTTATTGTGTTTTTTAAATTTATCTTTTCCATTTTATTTATGTAAAATGTTAGCTCATTCTCAAAACAAGTTCCAATTTTTGGAAGAAAACTGTTTGGATTGGATAAAATAACTGAAAAATTACATATAACATGAAAGTGAAAGTGAAATTGCTCAGTTGTGTCCAACTCTTTGTGACCCCATGGATTGTAGCCTACAAGGCTTCTCTGTCCATGGGATTCTTTCCAGGCAAGAGTACTTGAGTGGGTTGCCGTTGACAGAGCAAAGTATTTTCTATTCAAATCTGAATTATGAATTATAGACTGCATAGTAACAGTAAAAATAACAGTAAGATATATGAGTCTTTTACCACGCACTATGCACTGTGCTTGGAGAAGGCAATGGCACCCCACTCCAGTACTCTTGCCTGGAAATTACCGTGGGTGGAGGAGCCTGGTAGGCTGTAGTCCATGGGGTTGCTGAGGGTGGGACACGACTGAGCGACTTCACTTTCACTTTTCACTTTCATGCATTGGAGAAGGAAATGGCAACCCACTCCAGTGTTCTTGCCTGGAGAATCCCAGGGACGGGGGAGCCTGGTGGGCTGCGTCTATGAGGTCGCACAGAGTTGGACACGACTGAAGCAACTTAGTAGTAGTAGTACTAGGCACTGTGCTATGCGCTACATAGGTATACTTAATGTGACTATCAAGACAATACATTAAAGAAATTATTTTTACTATCATTTTACAGATGAGGAAACTAAGGTTTAGAGATGTTAAACCATTTTCCAAAGTTTATACAGGTAGTAAGTGGCTGAGCAGACTCTTGGGCAAGCAAAAACAAAACCTCTGAAACTTTTAACATTATGTTATATTTTAATGTTACATTTTAAATGCATTTGATAAATAGTGCCTAAAATGGTAGTAAATTCTAAACTTGCTATATTTATAGTATCATTTCCAGAACTGAAATACAAATGATTGTTCAGTCCCCTCTAGAAAAACATTGCTCATTCTCTTCAAATTCTAACCACATGGCCCCAACAATGACAAAAGGTCACCAATCAAGGTTCAATTAGGTTTCCATGAGGTTGAATAAACAGTGGCCCTTTGAGACTCAGAATTCTGTTGATCTGCTCAAACAGAAAGCAAACAACATATAAATGCCATTGAGAACACTGCCACACAGTTAAGCTGAACCCCAGTAGCTGAATGAACTCTAAGCTGCCATGTGAACAAGCCTGGACTATTCTGATGGATGAGGAAAAACCACGTAGGGAGAGGTTCCAGTCATCCCAGTCTTACCAGATAAGGAGATTGTGGGCCAGCTTGAGAAGAGCTATCCGACTCTCAAAAACAATCATCTGTCTGGTAGCTGACCACAAACACGAGTGACCCGTGAAATACAGTTAAACTGTCTGGATGAACCAAGCCAAACTGTTGACACACAAAGTTACGAACTAAATAGTTCCTGTCTTAAGATGGGGAGTTTGGGTGGATTTTGTAGCAAAAGCTACCAGGTACATTTTCCGGTAACTCAAAATAGGTTTGGATGTGTTAAAAGAATCAGTAGCTAGCAACTCTGGACTAGCTGATGTAAAAGGTCCCCATAATATAGACCATAAACACTTTCAGCCAAACAGTTTCTACTTGTGGATCACTGTCTAACAGAATGTAGATGTCATATGCAAGATGATAGAGTTACTAAAAGAAAACATTCCTGACCATGAAAACTTGTATAAAGGGAAGGTAGCAAAATGGTGCTAACATATCTCATTTAAGAAGAGCTCTAATAATTAAAGCAAGAGAAATCCCTAGTATTGAGACAGAAGAGAAAAAAAATATCACAATTGACCATTCCATACAGAAAGTCAGAATATTATTCTTTAGGTACAAGTTCAAGTGCTAATGCTTAATTTCGATTACTTCAATTTGGACTTTATATAGTTTGTTGGCCCTTGTGCTAGGAAAAAATTGCTGCTGACAATGTACAGGTGAATGAAAATTTTTCGAAATGCCATCATATACTTTCCATGTTTAAGAAGAGATACTAGATTAACAGGATCCATTTGGTCACTGCCTTTGGATGCAAAAATCACAGTGTGAGTCAGGATCTATTCATGAAAATAGTAATCACTCTAGATAAATTGAAGCTTCTCTGGTAGCTCAGACTGTAAAAAAATCTGCCTGCAATGCAGGAGATGTAGGTTCCATCCTTGGGTCAGGAAGATCCCCTGGAGAAGGAAATGACAACCCACTCTAGTATTCTTCCCTGAAAATCCCATGGACAGAGGAGCTTGGTGGGCTACAGCCCATGGGGTCACAAAGAGTCGGACACGACTGAGTATGCACACACGCACTACAGTAGTAGAAATAAAGAACTGAATTTACGGCCACTGAATAGCCATAAAGACAAATAGTGAAGGTGCCCAGTCATGTCTGACTCTTTGCGGCCCCATGGACTGTAGCCCACGGACCCCTCCATGCGTGGGATTTTCCAAGCAAGAGTACTGGAGTGAGTTGCCATTTCCTTCTCCAGGAGATCTTCCCAACCCAAGGATCAAACCTGGGTCTCCCACATTGTAGGCAGAGGTTTTACCGTGTGAGCCACCAGGGAAATAAGGAATGTTTAATCCAGATCAGTCCTGGGCGTTCATTGGAAGGACTGATGCTGAAGCTGAAACTCCAATACTTTGGTCACCTCATGTGAAGAGCTGACTCATTGGAAAAGACCCTGATGCTGGGAAAGATTGAGAGCAGGAGGAAAAGGGGATGACAGAGGATGAGATGGTTGGATTGCATCACCAACTCAATGGACATGGGTTTGGGTGGACTCCAGGAGTTGGTGATGGACAGGGAGGCCTGGCGTGCTATGGTTCATGGGGTCGCAAAGAGTTGGACATGACTGAGTGACTAAACTGAACTGAATCCTGATTTTAAAAGAGCAGGAAGTCAGTATCACCTCTACAGCAGAGGGGAAATAGGGTGTGGTATTGGTGATCCTAGAACCTGACTTTGCTAATAAAAGCTACAACTGAAGAGAGAGGAGATCACAGCAGAGAAGACACATTCAATGCAAAAAATGCCAACCTACTACCCATAGGTGTTCAAAGAGTAAAATATATTGAATACAACAGAGAGATATTAGGTAGATTCTGTACTTTAGAAAAACGCAGACTCAAATCTATGGAAAACTGTCTCCCTCGTATTTCAACAAATGCCTAATAGCCTTTCTTGGTTACCAATACAATCTTTACACCTTTTGTCCCTCTCCTGCTATGATTAACCATTCCTTCCTTTTTGCTTTGGTGCCTTTTAGTTGAAGGAACTGGACTCCCACAAAGTACAACCAGAAAGGAGCCTTAATGTTTCTCTTCAAAACATTTTTCTGGATTTATTCTTTCCTCTTCCTTGAACTAAATATTGGACCAGTAGTACATAATTTCCAATGATTCCCAAATAATAAATAGTCCTTTAGGTATGTGATTAAATAGAAAGTGTTAGTAGCTAGGTCGTGTCCAGTTCTTTACAAGCCCATGTAGTTCACCAGGCTCTTTTGTCTATGGGATTTTGCAGGCAAGAATTCTGGAATGGGCAGCCATTCCCTTCTCTAAAGGATCCTTCTGACCTAAGGATTGATTCCAGGTCTTTTGCATTGCATGCAGATTCTTTACCACTGAGCCACCAGGGAAGCCAAATTGTTAAATTAAAAAATGGTGTAGTTTAACTATCCCATACGTCCTATCCAGCTTCAGGACATTGTATCCACTGCTTTTTTGCCTTTATATCAATTAATCATTCACCTAACCAGTCATGTGTTCCCTTAACCATTTCATTCATGTCTATGCTCAAATCGTCATCTCAGAGAGAACTTTCTTAAATTTCTTGATAAAATACTCTCGCCAATGCAACTCTGTCATAGCCTAACTCCATATATCTTTTCCTCCAAGTACTTAACATCATCTGATACCTTATAGATTTGCCTCCCAATTACCTCCACCTCTCATTAGAATGTACGTTTTATGTCATTTAGCATGGCCTTGCTCACTGATCTATCTCCTGTGGCTTAGACCAGGTCTAGCCTACAGAAGTCCTTGATAAATATTGACAGGGTAAAATGAATGAATGAGGAATGAATGTGGCCACAGAGTATAAATAGCAAACATTTTATCAATTTTAGAACTTCTTTGTCTTTTATAGCTCTATGGAGAAGATAATGATGTAGTTAATTTAATTATTTCTCAAAAATAAAGTGATAATCTTCAAAGATCAGAGAAAATTTACCCTCCTGGTCTTGAGCAAATGTGACAGATATAAAATGGCAAAAAGAAAAAAAAAAACAAAAACATAAAAAGAAGACACTATTCAGTTGAATTACTTGACTCTGGCTGGAAGACCTTTTCTTCCTTTTAACATGAAGAGACCCAGTGGGAAACCCCTGGCTCGAAAATTTTGTAGATATAAAATAGCAAAAAAAAAACAAAAAAAAAGCATAAAAAGAAGACACTATTCAGTTGAATTACTTGATTCTGGCTGGAAGACCTTTTCATACTTTTAACATGAAGAGACCCAGTGGGAAATCCCTGGCTTGCGTGTCTGTTTTTGTCAAACATTCAACAGTAACTGATAATCTCTACATCTGTTATTTATTTGACAAATCTCCAGAGGGCTATACAAGTGGAAATTTCAGAAAAGCACTAAACAAACTCCAGGGCACTATGCAATGCCAGGAAGAATTTTTAGCCATTCTATAAATGTAAGGTTTAATTTAACATAAACGCAGATGACTACTTACCTGCACATTCTTTTGCATAAAGCATATAATGTGAAATTCTGCGATGTGCCCACTATTGTATTTAAAAATAAAAGTTAATTACTCATTGAAATTAAGCCTCTTGACTCAGGGAGGAGGCAAAAGTCAAAGAAAATTTGCAGCTGGTTGGGAAGTAAATCCTGGGTGGAGAAATTTTTGCAGAGCTCAGGAAGAGAGGATTGTAAGGCATGAAGGATGATGTTTAGATTTTTTATGGTATTTTTGAGATTCTGACAGCTAAAATAAAAAAGATACAAGATATCCCTTAAACATACATTGCATAAGTAAACTAAATGATCTTCAGAAATTAATGAGCTGCATTTGGCTTGGGTTTTTAAAAGCCATTTAAATGATTTACACTGTAAAATAATATGCATGCTGCAACACACAAACTAGGCATAAAATGGAAAAACACCAGATCGTGAAACAAAGACTAAGCACCTACACATTTCTTAACTTGGTAACAGGTTTAAGTTTATTGTTTTGAATTTTAAGTATCTGTTTTCTGAATAAGAACAGATATCTGAAAATTTCCTTTTAAAACTATTCAACATCTGTTTCAGCCTACAACAGACCAGGCAAGACTCCATGGATTGTCACTCCATATTTGTGCAAGGACAAGACAACGAAAGCAAGATATACAGGCTTTCCCATAGGGCACGAGCCAGCCCTTTGAGGGAATTTATTCTGTGCCTATGACTGTAATTTATTTTAATGGTATCCCCCAAATGAGAAGTTATTGAAGTATGACTTTTAGATAAAAGCAAAATCATTTTACAATTTCATGACACAGAAACATTTGTAACAAAACACTAGAGAGCACCCCTCACTAAGATATCAAAGTAGCTGCTAAACTCAGAGGCCAGCTGAAGTACAGGCAGTAGAAAGCATCTTGTACCTCCCCAAACACCTTATACCTTTCCACATGACTGATGAGTGCATCAAGGATCGAAGTTTCTAATTGTGAACCAAAGGCATGCTCTCTTCACATGCCAGTAAGACCAATAAGGATTCATCTGCAGAAGAGATCGTTACATGATTCTCTCCTGAAGCAGCTTACAAAGCTGGCATAGCTACAAAATGTGAAAATTATGGGACACATGAACCAGCTAAACATCTGTTGTAATTTTCATTCAATTAACAGCAGAACATCTTAAAATCTTGACTTGGCTTCCTTAAAATGTCATGGCATAGAGGTAAAGAGCGACCTCTGCACTGGAAATGATTAAGGCCCACAAAGGATTAGGAGAAAAATTAACATTCAATAAATCTGTACTGAATTCTAGGCAAAGTGCTAAAGCAAAATGCTGCCTGAGAAATACAAGATCCACATCAGACTTAAAGAGAGTATGTACAACAGACAGAAGAGGCAAAGAACTAAGAAAATACTTGAAAAATCATCTATAAAAATGTCTGAAGCCCAGCATAAGATGAGAACTGTGCAAACATTTTAAGTAGTTATATTTAAAGATAGATCTTAGTGAGAGAAGATTAAAAAAAAAAAATCCAAAATCCCAATTTGTTTTCATGAATTGAGAGTCTAATCTGCCAATAAACTACAACCTAAGTCAAATGATCATAACTAAAAAAAACAGAGCTAATATTGTAATATAAAATTCTTTGAATTAAGCCTAGAACATGGGTAAATACTAGGTCAATGTTAGCTATGATAATTCTCATAATCTTCCCTCTTATTCAAATATGTTAATCTTCTAGTGGTTTCCTGGATGGGACATACAAGCTGCAGGGGCTGCTTAGAGTTTTCTACCCATAACCCAGTCACCACAGTGACTTGAGCTCCACTGGACACAGAGAGGCATGTGGACTTCCCTTCTGTCCCTTCCTTCAGTGTGGCTAAGTGGTTCCAAGTAAGAGTATATATGTACATATGCTAAATAATTGGGCTTCCCTGGTGGTTTAGTCCGGAAAGAATCCGCCTGCAATGCGGGAGACCAGAGTTCAGTCCCTAGGTTGGGAAGATCCTCTGCAGAAGGAAATGGCAACCCACTCCAGTATTCTTGCCAGGAAAATCCCATGGACAGAGGAGGGGCAGGCTACAGTCCATGGGGTCCCAAAGAGTCAGACACGACTTAGCAAATAAACCACAGCCATCACATGCTAAATAATCTTGTATGCTATGTATCAGGGCCAATCAAGTTATTTTAAGATTTTTTTTAAATCTCATTAGGCACATATTTTCACATCATAATGGACTTTGAAGTTACATTAAATAGAGTGATTAAAATATAACTGGTAATCTGGAAAAAGAAAACATGATTAAGAGTTACAGAAATAACTGAAGATAAAGGAAAATACAGTAAATAAAATTATCTAGGCACTTTAAATATACTAAAGTTTTCAAGTATAAACTATTTCCTTATGTTCTTGAAAAAAAAATACATTTTTTAAGAACTATAGAGATAATAATGATAATCGTGATTGTCACGATCTTTTAAGAGATTGATCCAATTTTCAAAACTGGGGAAAATACTTCTTTGCAGATCACTTGATGCTGATTCATGAAAAAATTCTAGTGTCGATTTCTGAGCAATTGATAACTGAGTATTTACATAGTAAAAGATGTTTCCAACAATCAGACCATTTACTAGGAACAAATCAATTCAAATTAACACCATTTCATTTGTAATAAGGTTACCAGGCATCCTTTGGTTTGTAGGTCCGTCATACTCCATAGTTACATGGTGTTTTTCCTATGAAACTGTGTCCAGATTTCCCCCTTCTCATAAGGACACCAGTGAGTGGAGTAAGGCCCACCCTAATCCAGTATGTGTTTATCTTAACTTGATTATATCAGTAAAGATCCCATTTCCAAATAAAGTCACATTCACAGGTACAGTAGGTTAAGACTTCTGAATACATTTTGGGAGGACACAATTCAATCCCCAAGAGTACTTTATTCCAGGCAACATATAGTATGTTGTCTCAGTAAATGGTTATCATAAACTCAGTAGAGTAGGCAACATTCCCTTTTAACTGATGAAAAGAAAGCTCACTAAAGTTAATTTAGTTATAAGGAAGGACTCAGCAAACAAGAGGCATAGTCTCAAACATGGAGCTGACTGATTACAGAGCCTGTGTTTCTGAAACAGAGGTGAGAACATCCTAGAGATACAAAATGTGTGACTAGTGGTAAAGAATTTTTCCCATTAACATGGTCCACCGTCCACAGAAATCAAATTTATCTGATGATGAGTGACTTAAAACATTAATTTCATTTTAAAATCAACATATTTTATAATGGAATGTTATCACATAGGCTGTTATAAATACTTTTAGTTTCATAACAAGTCAGGAGAGTGGATTTTTGGCAAACCCTTATAAGTAAACATTCACTACATCAGTCTGTAGATGCTTTATTTTTTGAGTTAAAAATAATTAATGAAGTATTGCCAGCATGATGGTTTGTTTTGTTTTGTTTTTAATATATAAGATGGATCATCATTTGCCAGGATGTTTCAGAAAGTCTTGGATAGGATTTGATTCTTTGAATTGAAATAGATAATAAACTAAAACATCCTTTACTCTGTTCTTATTAATACTTTAACATAAACAAAGATACAGGTTGAGTGAAAAATGTAAAACAATTCTGGTATGATAAATCAAAAGTAATAATTTTTTTCGTAGCAAACTTGTATGCTCTCACTACTCAGAAAACTGGTTAAGTTTTATGAAAGTGCCAGATTCTAATTCCATTCCCTCAAGGAAATTCTCGAACGTGCAAAGCTTAGGATAAACTCTATTTCTAATCTTAAATCTTGAGGCGCTTGATCAGTTTTCTCACCACGATGCTCTTTGGTTTCTCCTCAGAAACGAAACTAAGTAGCAAGTGAGTATAGTGAAGTCGCTCAGTCATATATGTTATTAGTTATTCTATTAATTGCTACCTAGTTACTCTATAGCTAATGTTTGGCTGAAATGACACAATACTGCCCTAAGGTTATTCTCTTTCTTTCACTCCTCTCAGCCTTTTCTTTCCTTCTGAATCTCTAAGCACTGCCACAGGCTAATAGAAGTATAAAAACGTGGCCATTCAATTCAATCCCAAACACAGAAGTTTGGGGAGTTTTCCCTTGGCTCTTCTGTTGTTCAGAGTGACTTTTTAACTGCAGTTTCTCAAAGATGAAGCTTTAATGCTTATTGTGACTAAATGCTAGCAAACTGCTGAAATTCAGAGCAAACACACTCAGACAAAAGATAATTTTTAGATTTCTATATCTTATTAGAAGAATTGGAGCAGCCCTCATAATCAACAAGAGTTCAAAAAAAAGTACTTGAATGCAGTCTTAAAAACAACAGAATGATCTCTGTTCATTTCGAAGGTAAATCATTTAATATCAGAGTAATCCAAGTGTATGTCCCAACCAGTAATGTCAAAGAAGCTGAACTTGAAAGCTTCTGTGAAGACTTTACGGCAGGACTGAAATGCTAAAGTAGGAAGTCAAGAGTTACCTGGAGTAACAGGCAAGTTTGGCCTTGGAATAAAAAATGAAGCAGGGCAAAGGCTAATAGAGTTTTGCCAAGAGAATGTACTGGTCATAGCAAACACCGTGACAGCAATACAACAGATGACTCTACACAAGGGCATCACCAGATGGTCAACACCGAAATAGACTGACTACAGTCTTCGCAGCCAAAGATGGAAAAACTCTACACAGTCAGAAAACACAAGACCAGGAATTTACTGTGGCTCATATGAACTCCTTATGTCAAAATTCAGACTTAAAATTGAAGAAAGTAGGGAAAACCACTAGACCATTCAGGTATGATCTAAATCAAATCCCTTATGATTATACTGTGGAAGTGACCAATAGATTCAAGAGATTAGATTTGATAGATAGAGTGCCTGAATAACTATGGATGAAAGTTCATAACACTGTACAGGAGGCAGTGATCAAAACCATCCCCAAGAAAAAGAAATGCAAAAAGGCAAAATGGTTGTCTGAGGAGGCCTTACAAATGGCTCAGAAAATAAGAAAAGGGAAAGGCAAAGGAGAAAAGGAAAGCTATACCCATTTGAATGCAGAGTTCCAAAGGATAGCAAGGAGAGATAAGAAAGCCTTCCTCAGTGATCAATACAAAGAAATAGAGGAAAACAATAGAATAGGAAACACAGAGATCTCTTCAAGAAAAATAGATGCCAAGGGAAATTTTCATGCAAAGATGGACACAATAAAGGACAGAAATGGTGTGAACCTAACAGAGGCAGAAGAGATTAAGAAGAGGTGGCAAGTATAAGCACTGTACAAAAAAGATGTTAATGACCCGGATAACCACAACAGTGTGATCTCTCAACCTAGAGCCAGACAACCTGGAATGTGAAGTCAACTGGGCCTTAGGAAGCTTTCCTATGAACAAAGCCAGTGGAGGTGATGGAATTCCAGCTGAGCTATTTCACATCCTAAAAGATGATGCTGTGATGTTCTACACTCAATATGCAAGCAAATTTGGAAAACTCAGCAATGGCCAGAGGACTGGAAAAGATCAATTTTCATTTCAATCCCAAAGAAAGGCAATGCCAAAGAATATTCAGAGTACCACAGAATCTCACTCACATGCTAGCAAGGTAATGCTCAAAATCTTTCAAACAATGCTTCAACAGTACGAGAACTGAGAACTTTCAGATGTTCAGGCTGGATATAGAAAAGGCAGAGGACCAGAGATCAAACTGCCAACATTTGTTGGATCATAGACAAAGTAAGGGAATTCCAGAAAAACATCTGCTTCTTTGACTACATCAAAGTCTTTGACTGTGTGGATCACAACAAATTGTGGACAATTCATAAAGAGATGGGAATATCAGACCATCTTTCCTGTCTCCTGAGAAACCTGCATGCAGGTCAAGAAGCAATAGGTAGAACCAGACATGGAACAACTGACTGGTTCCAAATTGGGAAAATAGTACATCAGGGTTGTGTATTGTCATCATGCTTATTCAACTTATATGCAGAGAAAATCATGTGGAATGCCAGACTGGANACTGTGGACAATTCATAAACAGATGGGAATATCAGACCATATTCCCTGTTTTCTGAGAAACCTGCATGCAGGTCAAGAAGCAATAGGTAGAACCAGACATGGAACAACTGACTGGTTCCAAATTGGGAAGAGTACATCAGGGTTGTGTATTGTCATCATGCTTATTCAACTTATATGCAGAGAAAATCATGTGCAATGCCAGACTGGATGAAGCTCAGGTTGAAATCAAGATTGCCAGGAGAAATATAAATAACCTCAGATATGCAGATGATACCACCCTAATGGCAGAAAGTGAAGGGGAACTCAAGAATCTTTTGATGAAGGTGAAAGAGGAGAGTGAAAAAGTTGGCTTTAAACTCAATATTCCAAAAACGAAGATCATGGCATCCAGTCCAATCACTTCATGGCAAATAGATGGGGGGAAATGGAAAGAGTGACAGAATTTATTTTCTTGGTCTCCTATATCCCTGCAGATGATGATTGCAGCCATGAAATTAAATGATACCTGCTCCTTGGCAGAAAAGCTATGATAAACCTAGACACCTTATTAAAAAGCAGAGACATCACTTTGCCTACAAAGGTTCCTATAGTCAAACCTACTGTTTTTCCAGTAGTCATGTATGGATGTGAGAGTTGGACCATAAAGAAAGCTGAGTGCAAAAGAACTGATGCTTTTATATTGTGGTACTGGAGAAGACTCCTAGAGTTCCTTGGACAGCAAGGAGNCCTGTTCCTTGGCAGAAAAGCTATGATAAACCTAGACACCTTATTAAAAAGCAGAGATATCACTTTGCCTACAAAGGTTCCTATAGTCAAACCTACTGTTTTTCCAGTAGTCATGTATGGATGTGAGTTCGACCATAAGGAAAGCTGAGTGCAAAAGAACTGATGCTTTTATATTGTGGTACTGGAGAAGACTCCTAGAGTTCCTTGGACAGCAAGGAGATCAAACCAGTCAATCCTAAAGGAAATCAACCCTGAATATTCATTGGAAGGACTGATGCTGAAGCTGAAGCTCTAATACTTTTGCCACCTGATGCGAAGAGCTATGATACTGGATGCTTGGGGCTGGTGCACTGAGATGACCCAGAGGGATGGTATGGGGAAGGAGGAGGGAGGGGGGTTCAGGATGGGGAATACGTGTGGCAGATTCATGTTGAGGTATGGCAAAATCAATATAATATTGTAAAGTAATTAACCTCCAATTAAATAAATTTATATTTTAAAAATAAAGAAAAAGAACCTGATACTGGGAAAGATTAAAGGCAGGAGGAGATGACAGAGGATGAGATGTCTGAATGGCATCACTGATCCAATAGACATGTATAGCAAACTCCAGGGGATAGTGAAGCATAGGGAGGCTGGGTGTGCTGCAATCCATGGGGTCAACGAGTCAGATAAAGCTGAGTAACTTAATAGTAACACAAGAACAACCTTATTAACAATGTATCCAAGTTAAGAATACTCCNACTGATCCAATAGACATGTATAGCAAACTCCAGGGGATAGTGAAGCATAGGGAAGCTGGGTGTGCTGCATTCCATGGGGTCAACGAGTCAGATAAAGCTGAGTGACTTAATGGTAACACAAGAACAACCTTATTAACAATGTGTCCAAGTTAAGAATACTCCAATTCTATTATTAGTATAACCAAACATCTTTTGTTATAAAACATATAATCGTGTCTGGTTATACTCATGCTAAATAGAATTGCAGTATTCTTAACTTGGATACGTTGCTAATAAAGGATTTTGTGGTAGTTCAGCTGATAAAG
>SJYW01046872.1:5728-17620 GCA_006410735.1 Raphicerus campestris | reverse complement strand
GGAAAAAAAAAAGATACAGAGCCTTTTCTAAAGAGTTAAAAACCATATTGGTGATGGGTTTTCACTGTTGACTCAATGATTGCTGTCAGACCTTCATATTCTTTATCTTTTAGGCACCTGGAGGAATATTAATCAATGTAAATGGAATATGGAAAAAGATATATAGTAGTTTTGATGTTAGCAACACTGGACTTTTGAGTTAATTACTTTTCTCTTGTTATAAATTGCTGTATCTTTGCTATGTAAGAATGTAACTTTATTTAGTGCTTTCTGAGAGTGGACCAGACTTTGGGAAGATCAACACAAATAAGTCTTCTGATTGACAAACTTATTAGAAAAANCTCTTGTTATAAATTGCTGTATCTTTGCTATGTAAGAATGTAACTTTATTTAGTGCTTTCTGAGAGTGGACCAGACTTTGGGAAGATCAACACAAATAAGTCTTCTGATTGACAAACTTATTAGAAAAAAGGCTGTAAAATGTTTATTGGCCCTTTTGTCCAGAAGATGATGTATATTACCTAAGACTTGTGTATATAACTAGGGATGCCAAGAGAAAAGCCTGGTTTTGATAAGAGTCTGGGCTGCTAATGCTGCATAATTTTGTGTTACCCATTGATCTCTGTTTATTATCAAAAGTATAAAAAGGCCTTCTGAACAATAAAGAATGGCCCAGTTTCTATGACTAGTCTCTTGGCCTAGTTTCTAGGGAATCTGGCTCCCCCATGTCTCTCTCTTTCTCTCCCTCTCCCGCCCTCTTCTTTTTTGGCTGAATTCCCATCTGGAGAGGGGTGGCTCGCCAAGTCTACTTACTTGTTCTGGCTTCTAAGACCCACGCAAAAGGGAGCCTATGGCGGAGCACCCTTCGATATTCAAGTGGGTGCTGGTGGCCCAACGTAGATGGTGCAAATCTCTTGTCCTGAGATTTCACTGGTCTTCCCCATAAGCCAAGTTATTCAGCCTCCTTTCTCCATGTAATTTGCCTCTTACACTATTTCTTCCTAATTTAATATTATATTTCTATATTAATAAATAAGTTTTTCCTCACCTACGCCGTCCATGCTTCAAATTTTCCTGGATCCACCGGGGCTGGATCTTGACTAAAAAGAACTGCATACTGTTTTCCATAGGGGCTGCATCAGTTTCTTGTCTTGCCTGTCTGGGATGTTGTTAATCTTCCTCCGGTGGATGCTTGCCTTACATTTGTTTTTCAAAATCTTGGTTTTTTTGGTTTTTTTTTTTTTTTTTTTTTTTTTTTTTTTTTTCTGAAATACTCTTAGGAGAGGAATTGCCAGATCATATGGTCGGTTTCTTGTTATCATCAGAAGGCACTTTTGTAGTGATGTTTATAATGTCTCCTACCAAATACATGCCACTAGTACTGTTAAGAGTCCCTTTTAAAAATGTTATTCTACCACGTCTTCTCTGTACAATATTTGACATTTTTTCACTACTCATATGTGATACCACATTGGTATAGTTTTTGTATCTCTAACAATACACTGGGCTTCCCAGTGGCACAGTGGTAAAGAATCTGCCTTCAAAGGCAGGTGTCAAAGGAGAGGTGTATTGGGAAGATCTGGAGGAAGACATGGGAACTCACTCCTGAATACTTGCCTGGAAAATTCCATGGAACCTTGTGGGATACGATTGCAGGGATCACAAAGAGTTGAACACAAAAGAGTTCCCAGTAAGTCACCATAATGAGTGAACTTCACGTGCTTTTGGTGGATTCATGTTGACGTACGGCAAAACCAATACAATATTGTAAAGTAATTAACCTCCAATTAAAATGAATAAATTTATATTAAAAATAAACACTAAATATATTTTTAAAGAAATAATACTGCTGTTAACTTATTCCAGATACAGTTCACTATTTGACATTTTTAATTCATGGGAGACTGCTAGCAAGTTTTGAAGGCTAGGTATCTTTTAAAGCCCACCAGCCTTGCAAATATTCATTGCTTTTGGCTTTTTTTAAAAAGCACTTTGAGCTGTATTTAACTGTTGATGCGTTCTTCCTGAGAGTGTCCTGGTTTTTCTTTTGCACTTTTTTTTTCTTCTGATGAGTGACCCCTGATATGTACAAGGATAGGTGTCAAGTCGAGTCCAACGGCCTTGTGAATGTCAGATGTCTATCAGCAATAGTTTAGCCTTCATGCTGCAAGGATTCTTTATTGCCTCCTCTTGTAGAGTGGCCTCTAATGTCTGAAAGTTTTTGTCAGGCATAATTGTACATTAGCATAAAACGAGCCAGAAGATACCACCAAACCTGGTGTATCCACATTCTTAGATTTTATCTTAGGTAAAAGTTCCTGCTCTATTTAAGTTGACTGACAAGGATGCATTTGTTTTACATGTACAGATTCTGGTTCTGTGGCACCGAGAATACTAGATGGATTCAGCTGTGCTTGTTTTTACCTATATGTTTTTGAACGTATTTCGTCTACCACTCTTTTTGAAGTAGGTTTACGTGGATTCTGTATTTTTTATGTGATGGTTTTGAACGGTGGTTCACATCCTAGTTGTAATAGTGTGCTCTATCATTCTGCTCAACATTCCCAGGGCAGCCTTTTTTTTTTTTTTCATTTCTTATGTTAGAGTGCCATCATATGGAATGGTTATGTAATTGCAGTTCAGTTCAGTTCAGTTGCTCAGTCGTGTCGGACTCTTTGCTACACCATGAATCACAGCACCTGCCAGGCCTCCTGTTCATCAACAACTCCTGGAGCTCTCTCAAATTCAGGTCCATTCTCAACGTCTGTCGTCCCCTTCTCTTCCTGCCCTCAGTCTTTCCCAGGAACTAGTATCGCAGGCTCGGGACCCCTCCGTGCCCAGTTGAGGGCGTGCTGCCCGCGAGTGGGGACCACTCCGTGCGTGGCTGAAAACACACGGCCCGCAGTGCGGAACTGCTCCATGCCCAGTGAAGGCCACGGGGCCTCAAGTTTGGACCCTCTTCTTGGCAGTTAAGGGAGCACGGCTTTCGAATGGAGAATTCTTCCTGTGCGGGGAAGGACACCCGTCCCTGTGGTCCCCAGGAGCACAAGGAAGGGGGCTTGCGCTCTGTGTCCAGGAAGCAGGGGCTTGCGCAGTGTCACGTGGTCAGGAAGGGGGCGCGCCGCGTGTGCTGAGGGGAGGGATGGTCCGCTAGGGTAGGAAAATTTCCTGGGGTTGCTCGCGCTGCGCTCGCAGGCACGGGGTGCTCGTGCCTGCACCACAAGAACAGGAATGGGGGTGCGGGGTGCTCATGCCGAGTGCTCCCGGGGAAAGGCTGACACTGCATGCATGCATAAAGGCGTGGGGGCTCGTGCCCTGCCCCGCCCTCAGCTACCGGCATTTTCACCGCCAGCCAGGAGGCCTGGCGAACTCAAGAAGTGGGGGCTTGCATCGCACCACACGGGCACAGGAGAGAGCTGATACTTTGCGCCCAGGAAGAGAGGCTCATGTCGCCTGCAGCATGGGGCCTCACACTCCCATTAAGAGAGAGCTCGTGCCATGCAGCGTGGGCAGAAAAGGGAGGGTAGCTCGCGCCACTCGTGCTGGGCTAGAGCTGGCTGGCATGCGCTGGCACGAGGTTCTGAGGCCCCGCTGCCTGCATGCACCTCCCCAGGCAGGGGGGTTTCACGCCACGCATGCCGGGGTGGGGGGAGGGCGAACCCCAGCACGCAGGAACCAGGGTCTCGGGCCACGCTGTGAGCGCAGGATGTGGGGGCATGCACCACAGGTGGTGGTGGGGGCACCGCGTGTGCAAGAAGGCAGGGCTCGTGCCCTGCAGCGTTGGCAGGAAGACATCTCGAGCCGCGCGTGCCTGTGGACCCTGCACCCACATGAAATTGGGGCTTGCTCCATGCGCAGAGGAAAGGGGACCCACGCCGCTCTCGCCAGAGGAAGAGTGGGTGCCAGGTGCATGCCCGCATGGCCTGGGGTCATTTCCAGCTCCGGGTCAGGGAGCAGGACATGCTAGGGCTGCAGCAAGCTGTCCCGAGGGTGGCAGGGGCGGATAGAGGCGTGGATGGGACCTCCCGCAGCTGTTGGGAGAAGGGAGCTGAGGGCTACGGCTGCAGCTCACAGCTCGCAGTGATCTGCAAGTTGCAGATTATATACATGATTAGCTACATAGACTACATCTACAGAATATTTAAAAGGACAATGAGTGTTCACACAAAACAAGAACCTGAAACAGTAAGTTGTTGGGAGCTTCATTAGGCATTACTGACAAAATAAAGGCATGGCCCTAAACCCCCTCCTTGTTCTGTAGGCACGGACCTAGAATGGAGTTAGGCTTTGTGATTCTGACTTGTTTTTTCCTTTCCTCAACTGAGTAGACTGAAGAGAATATTAAGGTGCTTATTGTTTTTGAGAGGAGCATGAGAAGGCATAAAACCTTCTGCAGATGTGCTCCAAGAATAAGTCATAAAGTTAATCACTGATCCTTGTTCAAGGACTTTTACAAAAGAGTGTCCCAGGGTGAGCACAGAGGCCTCAGCTTGAGACCATGGGAGGGATTCCTATCTGAAGCCCATTTGTGAGGAAAGTGTTGATGGCAAAGGAGTTTGCTGAATTTAGGGTTTGCTGCTGCTAAGTCGCATCAGTCTTGTCTGACTGTGCAACCCCATAGACAGCAGCCCACCAGGCTCTGCCATCCCCGGGATTCTCCAGGCAGGATTCTCCTGGGAATGAGGGTTTAGGAATAATTAAAATAGTTAGAAGCTAAAGACTCAAGGGATGCTGCAATGTTAGCATATTCTACTATATCTTATAGAGATTAGGGACTTTAGAGATATTTATAGCTAGAAGCCGTTTCTAAGAAATAGTGAGCTTAGCATACTAAAGGCAAACAGGACTTAGAAAGGTGAGAATTAAACTGAGGAATGTGGTGTGCAGCCCAGACATTAGTGTGAGTTAGTGTATTCACAAGGACACATGACAAAAAGTAGATAAGAGAATCGCTGAGTAAGGAACTCCATTTGAAGGGCAACAATGATTTTTTGAGAAAAATAAATCTGGGTCTCTGGGGACTAAAAATATGAAACCCTGACCTAATGTTTTTGTAAAAGTATAAAAGAATCATAAACTTGAAATAAACTGCTGCTGCTAAGTCACTTCAGCCATGTCCGAGCTGTGCGACCCCATAGATGGCAGCCCATGAAACTCCCCTGTCCCTGGGATTCTGCAGGAAAGAACACTGGAGTAGATGGCCGTTTCCTTCTCCAATGCATGAAAGTGAAAAGTGAAAGTGAAGTCGCTCAGTCATGTGCGACTCTTAGTGATCCGATGGACTGCGGCCAACTAGGCTCCTCTGTCCATGAGGTTTCCCAGGTAAGAGTGCTGGAGTGGGCTGCCATTGCCTTCTCCGTGAAATAAACAGGCAGTCCAAAAAAACACTGAGAGGCTGCCTCAGTTTCTAGCCGACACTGTACATAAATTCAGGTTGAATCCCTAGCTGCTTAGGCTGGACTCTGGCACCATGTGTTCTAAATGGTGCCCACGAGGTGATCCCCTCTCCCGGGCAGAAAGCCCTCAACTGGACACGGAGGGGTTCCAGGCCTGTAGAACTCGATCTTGAGAAAGACTGAGGGCAGGAGAAGGGGAAGACAGACGATGAGATGATTGGTTGGCATCACCCACTCGATGGACATGAGTTTGAGCAAGCTCCAGGAGCTGGTAATGCACACGAGGCATGGCGTGCTGCGATTAATGAAGTCGCAGAAAGTCGGTCACGACAGAGGGACTCAACTGAATTGAACTGCAATTACAAGAAGGGTCCACATGATGGCAATCTAGCATAATAAATGAAAAAAGATGCTCTGCACCTTGCCTTGCCTCTCCTAATGGGAACACTGAGCAGATCATAGAGCACACTATCACAACCAGGATGTGAACACCGATACCATCCAGCGTGTGCCTGCATTTAGTTTTGTGCACTTGAGTGGACCCGCCACAGCCAAAGTCCACCAGAGCCTGCTTCTCACAGGAGCCCTCCTGGAGCCTCCTTTTACAAAAGAGAAGTCGTTTCATACTAATACCCGGTGGCCTTGTGGATATTATTATGAGCTTGGAGTCCTTTAAGGGGTGGTCACTTCTGTTCACCTGGCCAGGACCGCTTTCCCCAGGTGTCTGCACAAAATGCCACAGAACTGGAGAATGCAAATCCCGCTCTTGATCCCTAAAGACACTGGCACTCCTGCTGAGATGCAGGTCCTGGCACGACCTCCTCAGGGATCTGCCATCACCTCTGACTCACCGTTCTGACTGTGTTCTCCTGCGTTGACCTTGCCAGCTTCTTCCTGCACAACACTTGGCTGATGTGTCTTGGCAGGATCAGGTTCTCACCAGCGTCCAGCTACAGAATAGTTATATACCAGCTGCCGACATCGTCGCAGACTTGTGCCAAAGCGACAGCAGGGTTTGAGTGCAAACTCGTTGAGCAGTAACTACAGGTACTGCCCAAAGAGGCCATTCCACATTGGGGCTGCATACTGCACTGGGCAATCTGAGGGTGTACAGGCAGCCCCCATGGGAGAGCAAGACCCCTTTTCTTACAGCCCGGCTTCAGAGCACTGGCTGACAGCCAGCTGTATGGCCACGCTATGGGAGGCGCGCACAGAGAGCTGAAGGGTCTGGCATCCCATCTGTTGCAGGGAGCACAGGGGACTGGCGGGCGAGCTCAAGACCGCTGCAAGGACGTCTGGGCGCTTCCAACCTCACCTAGGTGGTCGGTGGTCTCCAGGGTTAAGCGAAACCACCTTAGGGGCGCCAGCCGGCCTTGGGTGCCTACACTAAGGCTATGTCTTTCGCCCAGGGGTGCAGGGAATGGCGGGACTGAGAGCCGCCCCCCCAGCAGGACCTCTGGAACCATGGGGAGCGTCATGACCCCCGCAGCCCTCCAGGTCTCTGCCAGACGAGAGCTGCTGGCATGGCCGGCAACTTCCTACTACCCACGGGGTACAGAGGACCCAAGCGCGCCTCTCCCCACCATCCCCATCCTCCACGCAGCTCGCAGCAACCATACCGCGCGCCCTGTACCATGACTGTGAGGCGGAAGAGTCCACAAGCCGCAGGCACGCGAACCAGCTTCTCCTGGCGAGAGAGGCATGCGCGTGCCCCAATATTCTCTGCNTGGCACGACCTCCTCAGGGATCTGCCATCACCTCTGACTCACCGTTCTGACTGTGTTCTCCTGCGTTGACCTTGCCAGCTTCTTCCTGCACAACACTTGGCTGATGTGTCTTGGCAGGATCAGGTTCTCACCAGCGTCCAGCTACAGAATAGTTATATACCAGCTGCCGACATCGTCGCAGACTTGTGCCAAAGCGACAGCAGGGTTTGAGTGCAAACTCGTTGAGCAGTAACTACAGGTACTGCCCAAAGAGGCCATTCCACATTGGGGCTGCATACTGCACTGGGCAATCTGAGGGTGTACAGGCAGCCCCCATGGGAGAGCAAGACCCCTTTTCTTACAGCCCGGCTTCAGAGCACTGGCTGACAGCCAGCTGTATGGCCACGCTATGGGAGGCGCGCACAGAGAGCTGAAGGGTCTGGCATCCCATCTGTTGCAGGGAGCACAGGGGACTGGCGGGCGAGCTCAAGACCGCTGCAAGGACGTCTGGGCGCTTCCAACCTCACCTAGGTGGTCGGTGGTCTCCAGGGTTAAGCGAAACCACCTTAGGGGCGCCAGCCGGCCTTGGGTGCCTACACTAAGGCTATGTCTTTCGCCCAGGGGTGCAGGGAATGGCGGGACTGAGAGCCGCCCCCCCAGCAGGACCTCTGGAACCATGGGGAGCGTCATGACCCCCGCAGCCCTCCAGGTCTCTGCCAGACGAGAGCTGCTGGCATGGCCGGCAACTTCCTACTACCCACGGGGTACAGAGGACCCAAGCGCGCCTCTCCCCACCATCCCCATCCTCCACGCAGCTCGCAGCAACCATACCGCGCGCCCTGTACCATGACTGTGAGGCGGAAGAGTCCACAAGCCGCAGGCACGCGAACCAGCTTCTCCTGGCGAGAGAGGCATGCGCGTGCCCCAATATTCTCTGCGCGCCCCAATATTCTCTGCGTGCGGGGCTAGCCGCCCTCCCCACCCGACCAATCCTTTAGGCGCAGTGTCCCTCGGAACGCGCCGCGCCAGAACAATCTGCCCACGCTGCAGAGCGCCAGGTCTCTCTTCTTGCACACGCGAGGCCCCCAGCCACCAACGGCGCTGGCACACACGTCCCTCGCCAGTAGCGCGGTGCGTGCCACCCCCCCCCCCCCGCTTTCTTTTTCCCTGGGTCAGCTCTCCCCCGCCCACATCTAGAAACAGCGCAGCAGCGGAAAGCCCACACATCCAGCCCAGGCAGTGCAGGAGCACACGCTCATGCACAGGCCTGTGAGCCTTCCCCGGGCATGGGCGGCGTGAGGTCGCCCCTTTTCTGCCCACGCCGCATGGCAAGAGCTCTCCCTTCTTGTGCACGCGGGGCTCCACGCCACAGGCCACACGAGCGTCCCTTTCTGGGCGCATGGTATCAGCCCTCTCGTGTGCACGCGTGGCACGACGCGACCCTGCACTTGTTGGGTGCACCGGGCTCCCTGCCACCGGAGGAGCAAACCCCTACTTGCTGTCCGCCAACCTGCTCAAGAGCTGGGCCAATCCTTGCCCAGCAGATTGCGCCTCGCCAGCAAACCCATCCCATCCCTGCTCACGCGGTCAAGCACCAGCACCTCGGATCCAGCAGCGCGCATGGTGCGATCACCCCATTTCCTGCGCAAGCCCACCATGCCTGCCGGCGGCACGTCTGCCCGAGCGCCCCTTTAGGACCACGTGGCGCGAGGGGGTGCGAGGCCCCCTTTCTCGCCTCGCGGGAACCCTGGGACAGGTGTCTTTTGCCGCACACCCACGGGTTCCCTAGTCGAAGGACGTGTTCCCTCAACTTCCAAGAAGGGGGTCCCCGCCTGCGGGTCCCGAGGCCACCACTGGCCATGGAGGGCTTTCCACTCGCGGGCAGCGCGCCCTCAAATGTGCACGGAGGGGTCCTGAGCCCGAGCGCCTCCATCCAGGGAAAAACTGAGGCAGGAGAAGAGGAAGACAGACGATGAGACGCTTGGTTGGTATCACCCACTAGATGGATGTGAGTCTGCGCGAGCTTCGGGAGCTGGAGATGCACAGGAGGCCTGGCGTGCTGCATTTCACTGTGTCCCAAAGCCTTGGACAAGACTGAACCTCTGACATGAACTGAACTGCAATTACAAGAAGCGTCCACAGGATGGCACTCTAACATAAGAAATGAAAACACTAGCTCCGCACGGTACCTCACCTCTCCCAGTGAGAACACTGCGCGGAAACCTACAGCACACTATCACAACCAGGATGTGAACACCGACACCATCCACCGCGTCCTGCATTTCATTCTGTGCACTTGAGTGGGCCCGCCACAGCCAAAGTCCACCAGAGCCTGCTTCTCACAGTCGCCCTCCTGGAGACTCCTTTTACAAGGGAGAAGACGTTTCCTACTCATTCCCTGGGGGCCTAGTGGACACTGAAATTTGGAGTTCTTTAACGGGAGGTCGCCTCTGTCCGTTTCCCAGGCCAGGCCCGCTTTCGCCAGGTGTCTGCACAAGATGCCACAGAACCTGAGAAGACAGAGCCCGCTCGTGACCCAGAGAGACACTGGCCCTCCCGCTGAGATGCAGGTCNAATCAGGCCATTCCATCTGCCTGGCCGCAGTGCTGGCTCAGAGACTGCAGCCAGACCAGTGGTTCTCAGTTCTGAGATTTGCTTGGGGGAATTGCCTGGCGGTCCCCACTTGGAATGCAGGGAGCCTGAGTTCCATCCCTGGTTGGGGAACTAGATCTCACATGCCCCAGCTAAAGAGCCCACATGCCACAGTGAAGATCAAAGATCCCACCTGCTACATCTAAGACCCAGTGCAGCCAAATTAAATAAGAAAAGAAAAAGAAGATTTGCTTAGAGTTTCTTCTTTCTCCTAGAGTGGTTTAGTTGGGAGAATATAAGCCTGCTGGAAACAAGCATGTTGAGAAATTCTGCCTGGGAAGCAAGCAGAACCAAGTAATGGGAAGAGAGAGAGCAAGTTCTAATGAGCCTCTGGATCCTACCCTACCTGAAGCCAAATCTATGCCTGGGCTCCAGTTATATGAGGCTAAATCAATCTCTCTCTCTCTGTTTTAGTTGAGGCACCTTCTAAAAGGATGCATATGCAAAGAGTTTATTTAAGTCATCCCAGAACACATCACTAGGAGAATGGGGAAGTAAGACAGGAAAAGAATATGTATTACTGAGCAGGTAACTGCTAAAGGCCAACTTGAGCTCAGTCCCATTCCGGCACTGTGGGATACCTTGTGGAGTACACACTTCAGGACCATCCTGTCCGAGGGGCAAGACAGCTGAGGTGCTGACCCACCTCTCTTCCTGCTGCTGTGTCAGGCTGCTCCTTGGAGGGGCTTGGTATCCTTCACTGCTGACCCACCATAAGAATGGGCAAAGCAGGCTCCTTGGGCAGAGCCGTAGCAGCTTGTAGCGGGCAGTCAAGATGTCTGCCCTGAACCAGGGGGATCTGGGCAGAATCCTCTTACTTTGATTCATATCCTTTTGGCACATGGTGAGGGAAGAGCAGGTTAAGCTAGGCTTTCTGCCCGTTACAAAGGAAAATCACCCTGACTGATGTATGTAACTGGCTTCCCCCGCGGCTCAGCAGTAAAGAATCTGCCTGCCAATACAAAAGACAAGGGTTCGATCCCTGGGTTGGGAGGATCCCCTGGAGGCAGAAATTGACAACACATTCCAGTATTCTTGCCTGGAAAATCCCATGGACGGAGAAGCCTGGCGGGCTAAAGTCCACGGGGTAGCAAAGAGTCGGACACAACTTACCAACTAAGCGACGACAACAACGTATATCACACTTCCACCCAAGTCAGAAATTGGCTTAGAATGTTCCTGGGATTTCTTTCTTGACCTCACTCCATCCCACACAAGACACCAGTCTGGTTACAGGAAGGACTCCTTCCAATGATCGTTTTTGTGCCCCGCACCTATGGTGGCGCAGCCAGCTTGATCACTGAGACCTCCCCAAGTGGGAGCAGTGGTCAGCCCTGTTCTTGTCCGAGTCAACCAGCCCTCCAGGAAAGAGCATCCCTCCAATGTCTCCCTGGTCCAGGCCAGGCCCTGGGCTTGGGTGACCACAGAGTGACCACAATGGGCAACCAGCAGGTCCAGCCGCCCTTGAGCAGCTGCCCAGAGCAGCTGTCATGAGCTTATATCTTCAAAATGCCTCCAAAGAGACAAAACCTCCCACCAAGAGAGCCAAGGAAACGCTGACCCCCTATGCTCTGAGGGGTAGGGGCCAGGAAACCGAGCTCACAGTTGTATAACGATTGTCTCTCCCACCACAGTGGGGTGGCTGGGGCAGAGAGATGAAGGTTCAGGACGTGTGTCTTCTACAAGTTTGCTTCGCGGTGATAAATATTTTTTGTTTCTATTGTGAGCGAGATCTTTCTTTTCCATTATTTTTTTTCTAACTGGTTACTGTGGGAAATAGGAAACCTATTGATTTTTGTACATTTATATTGTGACTGGCTGCCTTACTGAACTCTCATTATTTCTAATAGTTTTTCAGCTCAATACTCCCCAAGGAAAAAAAATTAAGGCTATATGACAAAACTGACCAAAAAACATGTGAAATCAGACACCATTCTATTTGTTCTGAAGTGGATTAAAAAAAAAAAAGTTAGAAACAAAATCCTACTCAGGTTACCTGAGATTAGCCTGTTCCCACCCTCCCTACCCCAATGCTTCCATGGCCCCCCCTCACACCACCCCTGGGAAAAGACTACTTCCTTGTACTGTGTGTGTGTGTCTGTGTGTGTGTGTCTGTGTCTGTGTGCACACACACTCAC
>SJYW01046869.1:325250-341653 GCA_006410735.1 Raphicerus campestris | reverse complement strand
GGAATGAAAACTGACCTTTTCCAGTCCTGTGGCCACTGCTGAGTTTTTCAAATTTGCTGGCATATTGAGTGCAGCACTTTCACAGCATCATCTTTCAGGATTTGAAACAGCTCAACTGGAATTCCATCACCTCCACTAGCTTTGTTTGTAGTAACGCTTTCTAAGGCCCACTTGACTTCATATTCCAGGCTGTCTGGCTCTAGCTGAGTGATCACATCATCATGATTATCTGGGTCGTGAAGATCTTTTTTGTACAGTTCTTCCGTGTATTCTTGCCACCTTTTCTTAATATCTTCTGCTTCTGTTAGGTCCAGACCATTTCTGTCCTTTATCGAGCCCATTTTTGCATGAAATGTTCCCTTGGTATCTCTAGTTTTCTTGAAGAGATCTCTAGTCTTTCCCATTCTGTTGTTTTCCTCTATTTCTTTGCATTGATCGCTGAAGGCTTTCTTATCTCTTCTTGCTAGTCTTTTTCTGGACCATAGATAGTTTTTATTTCAAGTTTTACTTTTTAAATAAATTTTACTGAAGTATAAAATTATTAACAGTAAAGCGTGCTAATTTGAACTGCGGAGCATAATTAGTTTTGCAAAATAGACACGTACCCTTGTGTAACCATAATCCTAGTAAAGATTTTGCAGCATTCCCAAAGTTCCTTTCTTCCTCTTTGCAGTCAATTCCTCACCCCTACTACCTACCCAAAATTGCTTTCTGGTTTCTCTTATTGTAGTCCTTAAATTCCTTGAGTTCTTGAATTTCATTTAAATGGAATCATTCTATGTACTCTTAGTCTCTGGCTTCTTTCTTGTTAACATGTTTTAAAATTCATATGTGTTGTTGTAGATAGCCGTATTTGTTGTATGAATATGATGAATATAATTATTTTCATATTGATGGACATTTTAATTTTTCCAGCTTTTGGCTATTATGAGCAAGACTGCTCTTGACATTTTCACACCGTCCCAATTTGTTCAGAATATTTTCTTATTAGCCTGCTGGTGTCTGTGGGCTCTGTCCTGACATCCCTGTTTTTAGTCCTGATGTTGGTTTATTTGGATCTTCTGTTTTTTCCCTTGATCATGTTGGCTTGTGGTTTATCCAGTTTATTTTTTTGGAAAGAGCAAGCATTTGTTTTTCTGAGTTATCTCTCCATTTTATTGATTTCAGCTCTTTATTATTTCCTTCCTTTGGGTTTAAATTGCTTTTCTTTTTCTACCTTCTTAAGGTGGAAATGTAGATTGATTTTAAAAAGTTCTTTAAAAGCAATGTTGATTGAGGTATAAGTTACATTATTTTACTTGGCACAGTGCTTTTGAGTTCCGCCTGCGTTGTATTTTGTGTCTTTTTAATGATGGGTGTTTGTGTCTTTTTGCTGTCGTGTGGGTGTACACCAGTATTTATACCAGGTTATTGATGAACCTTTGTGCTGTTCCCACTTTGGGGCCATCATGTGTAAAGCTGCTGTAGACCTTTGTGTGCAGGCCGTCATTTGCCAGTGGTTTTTTTTTTTTAATTTTTACAATGTTGTGTTGGTTTCTACCATTCAACAGTGCAAATCAGCCATAATTATACTTACGTCCCCTGCCTCCCCCCACCCCTCCAGGTCATCACAGATCGCCAGAGGGGGCTGCCTGTGCTACACAGCGTCCTCTCACAAGCCGTCCATCTTGCCCCTGATAGTGTATACATGCTGATGCTGCTTTCCCCGTTGCCCCGCTCTCCCTCCATTCTCTGCTTCTGCGTCTTTCCTGCAAATAGGTTCATTGATATTATTTTTCTAGGTTCCGTACATATGCATCAATATATTGTATTTGTTTTTCTCTTTCTGACTTACTTCACTTTGTATAACAGGCGCTAGGTTCCTCCACCTCACTGGAACTCAGATTCATTCATTTTATGACTAATACTCCCTTGTATATATGCACCACAGCTTCTTTATCCACTCATCTGTCAGTGAGCATCTAGATTGCGTCCATGTCCTGGCTATTTAAACAGTGCTGCTGTGAACGTTGGGGTGCATGTGTCTTTTCCAGTTATGGTTTTCCTCAGAGTATAGGCCCAGTAGTGGGGTTGCTGGGTCATATGATAGATTTATTCCTAGTTTTGTAAGGAATCTCCATACTATTTTCCATAATGACTGTATCAGTTTACACTCCCACCAACAGTCCCCTTTTCTCCACATCCTCTCCAGCATTTATTGTTGATAGATTTTTTTGGTGATGGCCATACTAACTAGTGTGAGGTGACACCTCATTGTAGTTTTGATTTGCATGTCTCTAATAATTAGTGATGATAAGAATAAGTTTAGTTTTATGAAATACTGGCATACTGTTTTCCAAAAAGAAAGTACATTGCATTCCTGCTAGCAATGAATGAGAATTCCAGTTAATCTACCTTCTTTCCAACAGCTAGTATTATCACTTTGTTCAATTTTAGCTATTCCAATGTGTGTGTATCTCTTTGTGACTTTGATTTGCATTTTCCTGATGATTAAAGATATTGAGCATCTTTTCCTGAGCTTGTTTGCTATGTTTATGTCTCCTTTGTTCAAATATTTTGCCCATGTAAAAATTGGATTGCTTGTCTCGTTATTGAGTTGCGAGATTTAAGTACCTGGGTTCAGTTCAGTTCAGTTACTCAGGTGTGTCCGACTCTTTGCAACCCCGTGGACTATAGCACACCAGGCTTCCCTGTCCATCACCAACTCCCAGAGCTTGCTCAGACTCATGTCCATCGAGACGGTGATGCCATCCGACAATCTCATCCTCTGGGTATGTTTTCTTATTAGATATGTGGGAGTTTTTTTTTAATGGTGAATAATATCCTTTTTAAAAAATACATATCCTTTCTCATATGTATCCTTGTTACATATGATAAAAGTTCTGATTAGGGAATTACATAGTTATATTGTAAATCTTGTATATTTAGGCGTATATTCACCTAAATGTGTTTTAAATGTGTTGATTATCAGATTAGTCATGTTTTCTTAATTTGAACATATAATTTATAGAAAGCTACCTAACTGATGAGCTTGCTACTAAAAGTGCACCCTACACTGAGTCGTGAAATTTAAATTATCTATTACCCCGTGATGTTTGGTTCTTAGTTATTCTTAGCTTTGCTTCGCAGCTTTGGAGTTACAGAAGGAAAAGCTTCTAAATGTGAAATAAAGTAAGAGCCCAGTTTCTCAGCAGAGAAGTACGGTTAGTAAGCCTGAGGCATAGGCTTGGTCCCACATGTGAACATTTTGGAGCAACATTTAAATGATCATGAGCATGTTTAAAGACTGAAGATGGATGAGAGCACTGAAGCAGGCCTCTGGCTTGACCGCCACCTTGGTCTCCTGGTAGCTGGAGTGTAGTTTACTCTCCCTCGGTCAAGGTTTCAGACACACAGAATGTGTGCCCTCCTCCCTGGTTCTTTCTAGATTGATTTTTAGCTGTCTGGGAACCATTGCAAGGAGAAGAATCTGAAGAGGAGGAGACTTGTTTCCTGATGGCGTCTTTTATTTCAAATAACCCTAGAAATACAGTGGCAGTTAATCTCCTCTCATAGATAGTAGAAATGTGGTGTCAGCGCTCAAGACAACCAGTTACCTCCCTTGGCACCAGCTAACTTTTGTAGGGAAACGTTCCCTGCCCTTTTCCTCGTCTTTGCTTAGATCCTGCTGAGCAGAGGATGTGTTGTCTGGTGTCCACTGTGCTCACAGATTTCTGCCCTCTGCCTTGCACATAAATCTCTGATGCAGATTCTTTCTTGGGATGCTCAGATTTCCAGGAGTGAGTATGAATTTAAATGTCTGACATACTGTTTTAAAAGCCATTATTACCATAGTTAAACATATATTCTGATGGTTATTGTATATAAAATGTTTTTTAAGAGGGCACGCTGTTTAAATGTTAAGCTTTCTGGCATTGTAAAAATTGGCAGCACGCTTTGATTTTCCTATACCACCTAACAGTGCCTTTCATGTAGCAGGCTGTATCTTTTTCAAAAATCATGTTTAGTGAGGCATAACTTTATAGACAGTAAATTCACCATTCTCAGGTGCAACATTCTCTGCATCATGACAAATACATGACAGTTGTATAACCACTGGCACAATTGAAATGCACGTAGAGTGTGTCCATCAGCTCAGAACTCGGGCCCCTTGTTAGTGAGCTTCCTCTCCCCACCTCCAGCCCCTGGTAATCTTTGATCTGATTTCTGCCCTGCTGTTTGTCTTTTCCAGAAAGTCACATAAATGGCCCCAACCAGGATGTAGCATTTTGCAAATGGCTTCTTTCACTTACACATCTGCTGGGAGCCAGCGTGAGGAATCCTGCCCGTGACAAGTTCATGAGGAAGGAAGCCTGACAAAACGCAAGGACGTGATCAGGCTTCAGAGGTTCCCCCTGGAATTTCCTGAGCATGTACCCCCAAAACCAAAAATCTGCCGGCCTTTGTCCTCTGTTCTTCTGATATTCTCTGGAAAAAGTCAAATCAAGGGCTTTAGTCTTCTGCATTTGAAAGGGATGTTTCAGTTTAACCCCCTCTGATAGCTGTCTAGCTTGCCTAATAGGTTCCCCCGACCTCTTACAGCTTGTGAATTGCTTACAGCCCCCCAACCACAAGAGGCACAAAGCTTAAAAGCATCTTAAAGATATAGAGCCTTTTCTAGAGAGTTAAAAATCATATTGGTGATCGGTTTTCACTGTTGACTCAATGATTGCTGCCAGACCTGTATATTCTTTATCTTTTAGGCACCTGGGAGGATGTTAATCAATGTAAACGGGATATGGAAAAAGATATATAGTAGTTTTGGTGTTAGCAACACTAGACTTTTGAGTTAATTGCTTCTCTTTTGTTGTAAATCACTGTACTCCTTTTACTTGTTATAAGTTGCTGTATCTTTGCTATGTAAGAATGTAACTTTATTTAGTGTTTTCTGAGAGTGGCACCAGACTTTGGGAAGATCAACACAAATAAGTCTTCTGGTTGACAAACCCTTGTCAGAAAAAAGGCTGTAAAATGTTAATTGGCCCTTTTGGCCGGAAGATGATGTAAATTACCTAAGACTTGTGTATACAATTAGGTGTGCAGAGAGAAAAGCCTGGTTTTGACAAGAGTCTGGGCTGCTAACACTGCATAATTTTGTATTACCCATTGATCTATATGTACAATCAGAAAGGTATAAAAGGCCTTTCTAGATAATAGGGGCTGAGGCCAGTTGCTGGACTGGTTTCCCCCGTGTCTCCTCTTTATGCTAATTTCAGGCTGAATTCCCATCTGGGGCATGGAGGCTCACCATGTCTGCTTACTTGTCTTGGCTTCTAAGATCTGTAAGAGAGAGAGCCCAAGGCGGGGCACTCTCTGATATTCAAACGGGCCCCGGTGGCCCAATGTAGATGGTGCAAGTTCCTTGTCTGGAACTTCATTGGTTTTCCACGTAAACCAAGTTATTCAGCCTCTTTTCTCCACTTAATTTTCCTACTACACTAATTCTTTGTAATCTAATCTTATATTTCTATATTAATAAATAAAAGTTCTCCTCGTCTACGCCATCCACGCTTCGAATTTCCCTGGATCCACCGGGGCTGGACCCCGGCACACATCCACATTGTTGTCTGTAGTAGTAACTTCCACTGGCTGTCGGTGACTTTGAAAACCACCTACGTCTACCATTTTGTTGATTTGTTTTTGTGGTAGGAATTTAAGTACGAATATAGTAGATATGAGTTACTTGGATTTCTTATTTGGGGATGAGCTTTGGTAATTTCTATCCTTCAAAGAATTTGTTCATATCGTCTGCATTTTGAATTTATTAATGTAAGGTTGCTCTTAATATCTTCTGACCCCTTTAAGTTCTGTAGAGTCTGTGTTGATATACCTTCCTTAATTCCTGGCGTTGAAAATTTCTGTTTTCTTGATCTAGTTAGCTAGAGGTTATCAATTTTATTGGTCTGCAAGGAACCAGTGTTTGGTTTCATTGATTCTCTTCTAATATTTTTTAGTTTTCTGCTTACATGTCCTTTTTTCAGTTTAATTTGGTCGTCTTTTTCTATTTTTTAAGGTGGAAGTTTAGCCAGGTTAACAGTGAATTTCCACTTCCCCATTCAGACCTTTATTTTATAGTCACATTTACTTGACAGTGTATTCTGTGTTATAACAAATGTAATTATCATTGGTTTAGATAATTATATTTTCTTTATATATTTATTGACATATTTACCACTTACAGCTTTCATTCCTTTTGTAGTTCTGAGTTCCCATCTGTTATTTTCCTTCTGCCTGAAGAACCCCCTTGATTTTTTTTTTTGGTAATGCAGATTTGCTGATGATGAATTCTTCCAGCTTTGCTGAATGTTGAATTCTTAAGTTGGCAGTGTCAGCATTTTAGGGACATCGTCCTCTGCCTTCGGCCTGCTCGTTTTCCTCTTGTGAGAAGTTAGTGGGGATGCTCTGCTTCACTTCCGGTACTGTGCACTCTCTTTGTCGCTGTTTTTGACAGTTTTATTATGATCTGCTTTGATGTGATTTTTTCCCTGTTTATCTCATTTGGGGTTTATTTATCTTTTTGGATCCGTGAGTTAACAGTTTTCATCAAATTTAGAAATAACTGACCAACATTTCTCTAAATATTTTATCCATAAGCCATTTATGGTACTCCAATTATGTATGAAGTCCCTGTATATACCCTATATATATCTTGCCTATATATACCCTCTACGTATGAACTGTGGGCCACGTGGTTCTGTTTTACTTTTCTCNTGTGCAGAGAGAAAAGCCTGGTTTTGACAAGAGTCTGGGCTGCTAACACTGCATAATTTTGTATTACCCATTGATCTATATGTACAATCAGAAAGGTATAAAAGGCCTTTCTAGATAATAGGGGCTGAGGCCAGTTGCTGGACTGGTTTCCCCCGTGTCTCCTCTTTATGCTAATTTCAGGCTGAATTCCCATCTGGGGCATGGAGGCTCACCATGTCTGCTTACTTGTCTTGGCTTCTAAGATCTGTAAGAGAGAGAGCCCAAGGCGGGGCACTCTCTGATATTCAAACGGGCCCCGGTGGCCCAATGTAGATGGTGCAAGTTCCTTGTCTGGAACTTCATTGGTTTTCCACGTAAACCAAGTTATTCAGCCTCTTTTCTCCACTTAATTTTCCTACTACACTAATTCTTTGTAATCTAATCTTATATTTCTATATTAATAAATAAAAGTTCTCCTCGTCTACGCCATCCACGCTTCGAATTTCCCTGGATCCACCGGGGCTGGACCCCGGCACACATCCACATTGTTGTCTGTAGTAGTAACTTCCACTGGCTGTCGGTGACTTTGAAAACCACCTACGTCTACCATTTTGTTGATTTGTTTTTGTGGTAGGAATTTAAGTACGAATATAATAGATATGAGTTACTTGGATTTCTTATTTGGGGATGAGCTTTGGTAATTTCTATCCTTCAAAGAATTTGTTCATATCGTCTGCATTTTGAATTTATTAATGTAAGGTTGCTCTTAATATCTTCTGACCCCTTTAAGTTCTGTAGAGTCTGTGTTGATACACCTTCCTTAATTCCTGGCGTTGAAAATTTCTGTTTTCTTGATCTAGTTAGCTAGAGGTTATCCATTTTATTGGTCTGCAAGGAACCAGTGTTTGGTTTCACTGATTCTCTTCTAATATTTTTTAGTTTTCTGCTTACATGTCCTTTTTTCAGTTTAATTTGGTCTTCTTTTTCTATTTTTTAAGGTGGAAGTTTAGCCAGNTGATCTAGTTAGCTAGAGGTTATCAATTTTATTGGTCTGCAAGGAACCAGTGTTTGGTTTCATTGATTCTCTTCTAATATTTTTTAGTTTTCTGCTTACATGTCCTTTTTTCAGTTTAATTTGGTCGTCTTTTTCTATTTTTTAAGGTGGAAGTTTAGCCAGGTTAACAGTGAATTTCCACTTCCCCATTCAGACCTTTATTTTATAGTCACATTTACTTGACAGTGTATTCTGTGTTATAACAAATGTAATTATCATTGGTTTAGATAATTATATTTTCTTTATATATTTATTGACATATTTACCACTTACAGCTTTCATTCCTTTTGTAGTTCTGAGTTCCCATCTGTTATTTTCCTTCTGCCTGAAGAAGCCCCTTGATTTTTTTTTTTGGTAATGCAGATTTGCTGATGATGAATTCTTCCAGCTTTGCTGAATGTTGAATTCTTAAGTTGGCAGTGTCAGCATTTTAGGGACATCGTCCTCTGCCTTCGGCCTGCTCGTTTTCCTCTTGTGAGAAGTTAGTGGGGATGNTTGATTTTTTTTTTTGGTAATGCAGATTTGCTGATGATGAATTCTTCCAGCTTTGCTGAATGTTGAATTCTTAAGTTGGCAGTGTCAGCATTTTAGGGACATCGTCCTCTGCCTTCGGCCTGCTCGTTTTCCTCTTGTGAGAAGTTAGTGGGGATGCTCTGCTTCACTTCCGGTACTGTGCACTGTCTCTTTGTCGCTGTTTTTGACAGTTTTATTATGATCTGCTTTGATGTGATTTTTTCCCTGTTTATCTCATTTGGGGTTTATTTATCTTTTTGGATCCGTGAGTTAACAGTTTTCATCAAATTTAGAAATAACTGACCAACGTTTCTCTAAATATTTTATCCATAAGCCATTTATGGTACTCCAATTATGTATGAAGTCCCTGTATATACCCTATATATATCTTGCCTATATATACCCTCTACGTATGAACTGTGGGCCACGTGGTTCTGTTTTACTTTTCTCTGTGTGCTTCACTGTGGATCTTCTCTATTTCTACCCAAAGTTCGCAGCGCCTGATCCTTCACAGAGAGACTGTGGACCTCCTATCTACAGGCTCATCTTGGCAGGGATTGTATTTTTCCTTCTAGCTTAAAATTTGCATAGCATGTGATTCCAGTCTGCTGTAAATATTGACATTTAAAGAGGGGAAAAAGTCTTGTGTTACTCTTTAAAATCTTTCCAGTGGAGTCTAAATACCATGGATATACCCACCATCATGCATTTAAAAAATAAATTGAACAAGCTCTACTTTAATTATTGAGAGATGTTCATTGCTACTTTTTGTCCATACACTCATATTTTTATTTCTCTTGTCTCAGAAATTTGGGCTTCCCTGGTAGCTCAGACAGTAAAGAAACTGCCTGCAGTGTGGGAGGCCTGGGTTCGATCCCTGGGTCTGGAAGATCCCCTGGAGAAGGAAATGGCAACCCACTCCAGTATTCCGGCCTGGAGAATCCCCGTGGACAGAGGAGCCTGGCGGGCTGCAGTCCGTGGGGTCGCAGAGTCCGACGGGACCAAGTGACTAAGCACATACACATAGAACTGTGCCCTGAGGTAAGCGTTTTTCTGCCTGTAAGGATTCTTAGAGCCTGTCGTTCTCTCTTGTAACTGTTCAGTCATTTAAGGAGTTCTGTAACGGAAGACCCTCGGGTGTTGCGCCTGATCCCGTGACTGGCTGTTGCAGTTGTCCTCAGCTCCTAGATCCTGGTTCTCCTCTGTTGCCACTACTGCCCTTCCTGTCCTGCCTTCTAACCCCTCTAAGCAGGAGGCCCCTCAGGGCTTCATCCTGTCTTTGGTCCACCATAGTCGGGTCCCTGAGGACCTCACCAGCTCATGAAGTCTGGATGCTTCTATGCACAGCTCCCAACCATGCTCCTGCAGCCCCAACTTCTCCCCAACGCTCCCATCAGTGTCTCCACTTGGATGTGGACATGCAGTCTCAGATGGTCCTCACATCCGATGTTAAGTCTCACAGCTGTGCCCTCCGCGGGCTGTCTACCTCTGAGGTGGCAGCTCTGCTCTTTCCCGTCACACTCAGAGATCCGGCACTTTGGCTCCTTCCTTCCCCGCCCACCCTCCTCTGTCCGCAGATCCTAGTGGTGTCACTCTCACGGGGCCTCTGCTTCAGCAGCTCTCACCTGGTCTCAACCAGCACAGTCTCACCTGGACTGTTTCTGTGGTTCTGCCCCTCCTCTGCCCAAGGCCTCCTGCAGCCTCTCTCTGAATAAAAGCCGATGTGCTTAACAGTGGCCTGTGTGCTTAACAGCGGCCTGCGGGTGGGCCTACTGCCTCTCCAGCCTTAGCTCCTCCTTCCTGTCTCGCCTTCTGGCCTCTGCCAAGTCCCTAGAATGCATCAAGTCCTCTCAGGGGTCTCACTTTGCTTTCCTTCCTCCTCCTCCTCTAAGCCTTCACTTTCAGGTCCTATTAAACTGCAGTTCCTCCCACCTCCTAGCCCCTTAGCCCTTTTTCACTTTCTATTGTGTGATTTACTTATTTACTTTGCCTCCCTTCCTCTGGAATATAAGCTTCACGAGGCCAGGAAGGTGTCTTACTGGTGTGTCAACCCTTGTCTAGAACAGTACCTGACACATAGTAGGTACTCCTCAAATGTTGTACAGTAAATAATGACTTTAAACAATATGTTGCAAGCTTTGATGGTTATTAAACCAAATAGCAGTTTATCTGAAATGCATCTGAGAATGAGGAGGTTACTGTTGGCATTTTCCTCTGATTCAGTTAGGTGTTTATGAACAGTATCACTTAATGCTACAAAGAAGGGCTCACTCTGTCAGTTTTCTTCCTTCCTTTTGTCTTTCTAGATGTAGCCGCTGAAAACTTCGTGTGAATAAGTAGGCAGGCATGGGAGGCGTTTGTTGTCACTGGGCTTCAGAGTCAGGAGCCAGAAATCATATAAGGGTTTGATAAGTCGTCATCTTTCAGCTGATGACTAGGTTGGGTTCCTTGTGTTGTGTTGATGGCAAAGAGTTGAAAGCTGGCTGGTTGGAAATGGCTTTACAGGCCTGGTCACTGGGGTCCCTTTGTGTCATATTTTCTGAGGCTGCCCCAAAACCAGTTTCCGACACCAGCTAGCTAACCGTTCATCATACCTGTCCTTCNGATGTTAAGTCTCACAGCTGTGCCCTCCGCGGGCTGTCTACCTCTGAGGTGGCAGCTCTGCTCTTTCCCGTCACACTCAGAGATCCGGCACTTTGGCTCCTTCCTTCCCCGCCCACCCTCCTCTGTCCGCAGATCCTAGTGGTGTCACTCTCACGGGGCCTCTGCTTCAGCAGCTCTCACCTGGTCTCAACCAGCACAGTCTCACCTGGACTGTTTCTGTGGTTCTGCCCCTCCTCTGCCCAAGGCCTCCTGCAGCCTCTCTCTGAATAAAAGCCGATGTGCTTAACAGTGGCCTGTGTGCTTAACAGCGGCCTGCGGGTGGGCCTACTGCCTCTCCAGCCTTAGCTCCTCCTTCCTGTCTCGCCTTCTGGCCTCTGCCAAGTCCCTAGAATGCATCAGGTCCTCTCAGGGGTCTCACTTTGCTTTCCTTCCTCCTCCTCCTCTAAGCCTTCACTTTCAGGTCCTATTAAACTGCAGTTCCTCCCACCTCCTAGCCCCTTAGCCCTTTTTCACTTTCTATTGTGTGATTTACTTATTTACTTTGCCTCCCTTCCTCTGGAATATAAGCTTCACGAGGCCAGGAAGGTGTCTTACTGGTGTGTCAACCCTTGTCTAGAACAGTACCTGACACATAGTAGGTACTCCTCAAATGTTGTACAGTAAATAATGACTTTAAACAATATGTTGCAAGCTTTGATGGTTATTAAACCAAATAGCAGTTTATCTGAAATGCATCTGAGAATGAGGAGGTTACTGTTGGCATTTTCCTCTGATTCAGTTAGGTGTTTATGAACAGTATCACTTAATGCTACAAAGAAGGGCTCACTCTGTCAGTTTTCTTCCTTCCTTTTGTCTTTCTAGATGTAGCCGCTGAAAACTTCGTGTGAATAAGTAGGCAGGCATGGGAGGCGTTTGTTGTCACTGGGCTTCAGAGTCAGGAGCCAGAAATCATATAAGGGTTTGATAAGTCGTCATCTTTCAGCTGATGACTAGGTTGGGTTCCTTGTGTTGTGTTGATGGCAAAGAGTTGAAAGCTGGCTGGTTGGAAATGGCTTTACAGGCCTGGTCACTGGGGTCCCTTTGTGTCATATTTTCTGAGGCTGCCCCAAAACCAGTTTCCGACACCAGCTAGCTAACCGTTCATCATACCTGTCCTTCTTCATTTGACAGCCTCTCATTATACATGAAATACTAGGAAACACTGAGATGATTGATATTAATTTTATCATACCATTACAGTATTATCACACCCTTACAGTATTATCATACCCTTACAATATTAAACACGTGGGCCTTAGAAAAGCTCGTGAATGCAGATTTAGCTCATTCAGTTTATCAGGAATATCTGCATCAGCAGACAGAACCAGTTCTGTCAAACCACTCTCTCTCGGGTGAGGCCTTAACTTTTTAAAAACTTAAAGGTATGCATCTGACAGCCGTCCCACTCCCAAGCTCAGTCCCTGGTGGGGAGGTGTGGTGTGCGTCCCGCTCCCAAGCTCAGTTCCTGGTGGAGCGGTGTGGTGTGGCGCTGGGCGCCCCGTGAGGGAGGGCGCCTCTCTCTGCTCCTTGGCGCCTGCTCTGCCTGCTGCCCCTCACAGGGGTGCTGCTCTCCTTTACAGCAGTCTTAAGACTGAAGTGACCAAATGAAACTTAATCATCCCTGCCATCAGGCTCCACAGTGTGTCTGAATTCAAGACATTCCAACGTGAACCGTGACATCTTACCTGTAGTGCCGTGCTGTGCCCCAAACAGAAGTGGGCATGCGATGGAGAGAAGCACAAGCCCACCCTGGGCCTGGATTCAGGGTGCTCCTCTGTGGGCGTGCATCACCCCTGGTGCAGCGTGCCCCAGGGAGAGGCTGGATGAGCAGTGTGCCTTCTCTTTTGAGCAGGAGAAAGGTCTTGAAAGGGAGGTGGGAGGGGACACGGCCATCTGCCCGCCTGCCCCTTGGAACTGACTTCTCATGGGGAGGCCAGCAGCAGACAGACGACCAAGAGCTGAGGCTGGACAGCAGCCTGTCATGAGGGGTGCCGGAGGCTTGAGGGGAGGCCCCGAGCACTGTGGTTAGGGCTGGGCTTCTCCAGGGATGGAGGAGGAGGGGAACCAGGCTCCCAGAAGATGCCTCCCCCTTCCCAAGGGTGCTGCCCGCCAGGAGGAGAACGGGCCTGCCCGTACTGTCAGCTCAGGCGAGCTTGCAGTAACAAAGGAGCCTGGCAGTCCTCCTTTTAAACGCTTAATTCTCTGTATATGCCATATTCTAACAGTTTTGTTTACTTTTTTTTTTAATTTAAAGGATTTCTTTGTTTTGTTTTGTGTTTTTTGATAGATGAGGGTTACTACCAGGGTGGAAAATTTCAGTTTGAAACTGAAGTTCCTGACGCATACAACATGGTGGTGAGTAGCCTGCTCTTGAGTCATTGTTCCCCTTTCACGTGGCGGTTGGCTGTCATGGGGCCTGGTGGTCCCCTCCCCAGCGTCGCATCCACATGTGGCCCACCCAGTCCTGGGACTGAGCACGGAATGGCTGGCACTTGTGCTGTTAATGCCCCTCACCAGCAGTATTTAGAGTTTTAGTAGACAAGTTCATTTCTCAGCGCACATTTGCAAGTGCTGTGTGCTGGGCAGTCTGTGCCGGGGGCAGCTCTATTGAGGTTGGAATTACTGTCCTGAGGCCACACGTTTACAGGCATCTGCCCGTGTATCTCATGCAAGTCTTGTTAAATTCTGACACTGGCGGAAAGAGCATTTTATTTAAAACTGTACGTTTGCTTATGGTATAACACCAAAATTTGAGAAGCGTATAAAATGTGTTTTAGATTTTTGGAAAAGGAAACCAACCCATGGTTTTAAACTGTGAGTGTTTGTTTATACCCCTGTAAACATGTCGGATCCTTCAAGGACCATCCAGTAGTAACTGTGCCTGGTGCAGTTACATTTTGTCTTTGCTTTTAGGAATGTGCTGGACCAAGTAGGAAAGTGAGAGAAAGAATAGAAAATTAATCATAAAGTGTTGAAAGTAGTAAATAGCAGACAATGATAATCAGTCAGCGATAGGATGAGAATTCAGAGAAGGAAGAGAGAAGGTCGTATTTGGAAAGTGGTCAGGGCCAGTTAAGGGTCCGAGGAGAGCTAGAATTGGGTCGGCTTGAGCACAGCTGGGGCAGGGGTTCTGGGTGATGAGACCCGTCTCCTGCTGTGCTGGCAGTTGGCAGCCTTTGTACTTGGCAGGTTGACCATGTGGACTTGAGGAAAGACTTGGGGTCAGGAAATAGTGGAGAAGTGAGAAAACCCAGATGTGAGGTTTGGGGGCCGTTTTCACTACAGCAGTGAGAAATCCTTGAGGGCTCCGAACCCCACACCCCCCTGAGCAGGGCCGAGGAGAGGGCGTGGTATGCCTGCCCAGGCTCTGCGCCTCCGGGTTGGCACGTGGGCAGCTCTACCGATTTTATAGATTTTGCATATTGATATGTGTATTCCTGCCATGTTTCTTCACATTCTCTAGGCCTGTTGAGCAGGCAAGAAAAGTCTGATGGTAAAATTCAGTCTCCTGTGAGTCTGAGGCTGAGGGATTTGGCACCACTCGGGCCCTTGCTCCCCTTGGCGACAGCTCCCTCCTCTCTGACAAGCGGGGTTGTCCCCCTCCTCCTGTGCTTCCTCCCCATCTCCTCCACCCCCGACCCCGGCTGTCTAGTTCAGTGGCTCTAACACTTGTCTATTTAAAGCCAAACTTTTCTGTATGGAAATTGATCTCTACTGGGCTACTATGTTCAAAGCCCTTTTGGAGGATGTGGAAGAGTTGACAATCTAAGAAAAAAAGGAAATTTAAATGTTACACAAAGATGGGAAGATACGCCTTCCAGGCCTTTGTCGACCCACCCATCCAGCTGCCCGCTGAGACTTTTCCTGTTGCCCTGGTCACTGACAGGGGAACCTGCACCTCCTCAGGCAAGAGCATTGTGAGAACTTGCTTTATAGGCACATGTTTCGAACGTGGGGCCATTTTGATGGTTTCTGGAAACAACCAGACATGCAGTACTTAAAACTCCAGGCTCTGGCTTCTTGAACATGCGCCCTCTCTCTGAAGAGAGGTAAAGGTCGTAGGTTTGCGATACCGCGTTCAGAAAAGCAGGGAATTTCAGGGGAGGTGGACAGATCACAGGGTTTAGCGTAAGCTGGTGAACTTTCCAAACAAGCCTCGAGGAAGCTGAGAACTGTTGTTGGCGTGTGTCAGGCATCATTTGGTGGCAGAGTGTCTTCTCCCCAGTGTAAGGAGAGAGCAGAGTCAGGACAGGAAGGGAGGAACAGAGGTGCGTTTCGGGCTTCCACGTGTCAGGTGCTTCCACTGATTTTGCTTAGGTCACACTCCAGTCGTTTGGGTGACCTCAGTATTCCTGTGTTTACCCATCAGGAAGTTAGGGCTCAGAAAGGAAAGGTAAGAACCTGCCTAGCTGGCCTTGCTAGTTTCCGTGTCTCCATTGCCAAAGGCAGTTCTTGTCAAGAGCTGCCCACCTTCCTAATGTGTGCCCTTCCCTGCACACCTGATGGCCGCTTTGTAGTGAGAAGTGTTTGTCATACTCCCCTGTCCTTGTGACTTCTTTAAGAAATGAAGTCAGAAATGAAATAAGTAGCGAATGGAAGACCATTGAGCCTCAAAGATACATTCCCTCTAGTAACTGGTGGCTTATAAAGATCTCACATTTTTCTATTTTAGTTTCTGCCTCCTTTGGAAAATTTCTAAGTGACAGGGCTAGTCCTCTTTCATTGGAAACAAAGCCCATGTTCTCCAGCCAGGAAGTACTGAGAAGCCAGGCCGTCCGGGTGTATCCAGACCCCACCCTGCTGCTGGGAGGGCCTCTTCATGTTCTGTCTGCCTCTCTGCAGGCAGGGGCCAGCCAGAGCCGTGAGTTCACGGCAGGGCGAAGAGGGCAGCCCTGTCCCCGGAGACGTGAGGCGTTGTGCTTCGTAGAGGCAGAGGTGGTGGTGTTCCCCTTCTTAGCCGTTCACCTTTGTGCAGTTCTCCTCACTGTCTCTCTTCACTGGACTGTCTGCTCCCCGAAGGAGGAGTCTCGGGGTGCCTTGATCTCACTGTATTTCCACTGCTGGGCGGAGGGAGCCACACCAGGCATGTGGCTCACATTTGTTCAGTGGTTGGTACATTCTCTGCCCCCAAGAAATTTGTGGTGTGGAAAATAAACCAGCATTTGACAATATAGAGATCCCAGGCATGTGGAGTAGCAATTCTGAGAGCAGACTTTCAGGAATTCACGGTTCACTGGAGTGAGGAGAGAGAGCCAGTTTTCAGCAAGTCAGCCTGAAAGGGCTTTGTGGAGCTTTCTCAGAACTCATTTGCTTTTACATCACAGTTTATAGGATTTCTGTACTTTATAAGGACTTTTTTTCTTTAAAACCCCTTATACTTATGGTTCCTGCAATCAAGGTCAGTTTTTAAGATTGTGAATGAAGCTTTTTTAATCAGTTAAGCATCAATAAATCATTATTTTAG
>SJYW01046869.1:297391-318294 GCA_006410735.1 Raphicerus campestris | reverse complement strand
GGTGTGCAGACACTGCTGCAGGGTCTGGGGCCACTGCCTGATGAGCCGGGAGTGCGCGGTAAAATGGCGCTGGATGGGGGAACGCAGAAGGCTCTGGAGCGCCTGTGATCTCTTCCTTCTGTGTTGCAGCCTCCCAAAGTGAAATGCTTGACCAGGATCTGGCACCCCAATATCACTGAGACCGGTGAGATATGTCTCAGGTGAGTTCTGTCCCCTCCCGTCTCCTGTACTCTGAGCGCTGCCTGAGGCTGGGCTTCCGAGGGGTCACCTCCCCCAAGAGGACACTCTGAGGCTAGGCCTGGAGTCAGGAGGCTTTGGAACGGTCTCTCGGCTCCCCCATCCCTGCCTGGCCTCTGCAATCCACCCAGGATGCCCCCTCTAAGGACCTTTACCCCATCCCCTCTTATATTAATGAGGCACACTCCTGCCACGTGGCTGATTTTAGATAAAAGGGGAAACTATGATTAATGGAATTCACAGTGGGAGGATAATGTGGATGGCAGGCTTCAGAAGACTGCCCCACTTATATTTAAATGTCCTCCTTGTGGTTTTTCTTGTCTACTTTTTTTGGCTGCATGCACATGGCTTATGGGATCTTAGTTCGCTGGCCAGGATCAGTCCCAGGCCCTGGCAGTGAAAGTGCAGAGTCCTAACCACTGGACCACCAGGCAGTTCTCTCAGCATCCTCTTTACCAAAACAATGTGCGCAGGAGCACGTGCCTGGAGCCTTTTATCTGTGGTGCCCGCGGCCCTGCCCTTCCAGGGGCAGATGGCCGGGAACCAGCCATTTCCTGCTTCTAGAGCTTGCTGGTCACTAACGTAGAGAACTGGAGAGGTCATGTAGGGCAGGGGTGGAGGTGGGCTTCAAGTCAGTTTAGCCTGTGGGCTGTGTCTGTCTTGTGTCCTGCACGGTCTCTGGCAGGGCAGTGAGGCAGCTTGCGGGGCTTTGGAGCTGGCTCCCTGGCCGAGTCCTGGCCCACCCCAGCAGCCATGTGACCCGGTGGCCCGGCCGCTCCATCTGGAGCGTGTCTCCGGCGTGCCATGCGCTCCCTTGCTGTGATCTCATCCTCAGGCCCTGCCTCTGGGTCCTGTCCTCCCACCCTCTTCTCCCCACAGAGAGCGCTGGCACCTGTGAAAGGCTGTGTGCGAACTCTAACCATCCTCCCTGCAGGCACGAGGATACCCACTTTCACATCTACTTTGGCTTTTGATAGTGAAAAATACATTTTATGAGTGTATTTTTTTTAAAAGACATCTTCCCTTTTAATTATCTGCCCTTTAAGTGTTGAAACTTTAGAAATCGGCGATTTTCAGTTTCAGATCCTAAGTGTCTTGTCTCTCCTCCTCCAGTCAGAGTGGGTCCAGAGAGGGCGTTTCTCTGGTCACTTCTGCCATCTTCTGAGAAATCAGGCTATTAACAAAATATAATAGGAATTTAACAGATGGTCACCTGCTACAAAAGCTAGAAACCATGAAGGAAAATAGTTGATAGATTTAGCCACGTTAAAATTAAAAACACACAGTTTGAAAGAGAAAGTATCAGCACGATTGCACCCCTTGTATGTAAACAGTCCTTTCAATTGATACGAAAAAGATGGGCTCCCTCACTGGAAAAATGAGCTTTGGCTCCAAGTAGGGGATTCAGAGGAGGAGGCACACAGTGGGCAGAACCCATCTGGGGCTGCTTGGTCTCCGTGGCGATGGGAGATGAGCGCCTGGAAGCAAGAGGAGGCTGCTCACCACTTCTCAGGCTGGCAGGCAGCAAAGTGTGCGTGCGTGTGTGGACAGGCTCCTGTTCCACTGGAGGGTGCGTGTATCTGTACACCTTTCCCTGGTCCTTCAGCCATAAGGAGACTGCAAACCAGAGGAGAGAAGGGCCCAGCGGACAGGAGCCGCTCCGTGCTGCTGCGCACCTGCGGCTGGCCGGCCTGTTGGCTGCTCCTCACTCACCGCTCTGCTTTTCCGTCTCTTTCAGCTTACTGAGAGAACACTCGATCGACGGCACCGGCTGGGCCCCTACAAGGACACTGAAGGTGAAGTGCGGGCCTCTGCCCGGGGCCTCCTTGTCTGGGAGGAGCCTCCTGGGAGGACAGCAGTGTGTGTGCTGTCCCGTCCACACGGCTGGCCGCCCTCCCCACTCCCGCTGCCCTCACCACCCGCCGGCCCTCCCAGGGCTCTGCCGCCCCAGTTCCCTGAGCGGGCTGGAGGGGCATCCGGCCCTCTCTGCCCTTTGCCGCGGGCGCTGCAGTGCTCCACTGTCCTGCTGTCCTGCTGTTCCCCGGGCTTGCACCGTGGTCTCCCCTCACTCGGCACAGGCTTGCCAGCAGTGGGCGGGGACAGAGGAGGGGTGGCGGTCGTGGCCAGGTGTGCTGGAGGGGTGCCTTTCTGGGGCAGGGGTGGTTGGGGAGCCACAGGGACTCAGGGAGCGGCCGCAGGTGTTTTGACAGCGTGACTCAAGTGGGCTTCGGAGGGTGTGTCCTGGGCACCCACGTGGCGCCATGGGCGATGCATCATCTCCGCGCTCTCCCATGCTGCTGCCCCCGGGCCCCTGCCTTTCTTCGCTAACCCTTATCAGAAGCGTCCCGGGTTTTGGCCAGTGTTCAGTGAGTGGCAAGCAGCTACCTGACTTCCACCATCTTTGAGTAGTGAAGTGGCTCCATGGTGTCACAGCCCCTGCCTGTCTGCCATGGGGTCGGTCCTGCCCAGAGGAGCACTCGCCTCAGACTGGGTCTGGGGGCAGTGGTGTTCCTGGCTTGCCTTTGGCTTCAGCGCAGAGATGCGGCCTTCTGAGCGAGGCTGTTTCCGTGTTAACTGTCCCTCTCCTCTTAACCTGAAGGGCTGCGGGCAGCACGGCCAGCCCAGAGCCTGTCTGAGGCTCTGGGCTGCCTGGCATAGCGCACACACTGTCTCCTTGCCTCTCTCTCCCTTAACATTTTCACACATGGCACCTTGGCTCAGTGAGGTATGGACAATAAACACCTTCCTCCCTGGAGCCACCCAGAGGCCTCAGTCTGTGCCAAGGCCACGAGAAGCGGCCTGAAGCCGCCCAGAGGCCTCAGTCTGCACCGAGGCCACAAGAAGCGGCCTGGAGCCGCCCAGAGGCCTCAGTCTGCACCGAGGCCACGAGAAGCAGGCGGCGGCTGGCCGTGGAGCTGCTGCATCGGCTGCTGCCCCTGGGGGCAAGGGTGGCCTGAGAGGACTGGGCCTGTGTGCAGGCTCCATTTCCCCACGGCTCTTTGCTGATTAACTCCCTAGGCCCTGCCTTTTAAAACAACTTGGAAAAACCTAACCTTCATAATATGCTGACTTACTGGTTCATCTCTTGGAGACCACCCTCACCTGAAACTTGTTTTTTTCTTTCTTCTCATTTCAGGATGTTGTTTGGGGATTAAACTCTTTGTTTACTGTAAGTATGTTGACCAAAATTCCAAATTTTTAAAAATTTCTCTGTCTGCTGGTTTTAAAGATAGCATTAAGGATAACACAAGGGAATTACTGAACCCCTCTTCTTTGGCACTTTTGTGAGTCAGAAGAACAGTGAGTTAAGAACTGAGGGTGCTTTGGAGTGACCCACGGGGAGGTCGGGAGAGAGCAGAGGGAGGGGAGAGGAGAGCATCCCCACTGCCTTGGGGGCAGCACGGGCCAGCTCCGTTCCCTGTGGTGTCCTCCATCGGGTTCACTCCCCTGGGGGCTGGCCGCCCCACACTCCACTCTGCTTCACTTCCAGGTGCCCTGGTTTGGATGAAGGAGCGTGTAGTCACCAACCTTTAGGCCTTTCACAATTAGCTGTTCCTTTGAGTTTTGACTTTTTGATCATCATTTCAGTTCAGTGGCTGAGTAGTGTCTGACTCTTTGCAACCCCATGGACCACAGCACACCAGGCTTCCCTGTCCATCACCAACTCGTAGAGCTTGCTCAGACTCTTGTCCATCGAGTCAGTGATGCCATCCAACCATCTTATCCTCTGTCGTCCCCTTCTCCTCTTGCCCTCAATCTTTCCCAGCATCACGGTCTTTTCCACTGTGTCAGTTCTTCACATCAGATGGCCAAAGGATTGGAGTTTCAGCTTCAGCATCAGTCCTTCTAATGAATATTCAGGACTGATTTTCTTTAGGATGGACTGGTTGGATCTCCTTTCAGTCCAAGGGACTCTCAAGAGGCTTCTCCAACACCACAGTTCAGAAGCATCAATTCTTTGGTGCTCAGCTTTCTTTATAGTTCAACTCTCACATCCATACCTGACTACTGGAAAAACTATAGCTTTGACTTAGACAGATCTTTGTTGGCAAAGTAGTGTCTCTGCTTTTTAGAACACTCTCTAGGTTCATCATAGTTTTCTTCCAAGGAGTAAGCGTCTTTTAATTTCATGGCTGCAGTCACCATCTGCAGTGATTCTGGAACCAAAAAAAATACAGTCTGTCACTGTTTCCATTGTTTCTCCATCTATTTCCCATGAACAGATGGGACTGGATGCCATGATCTTAGTTTTCTGAATGTTGAGTTTTAAGCCAGCTTTTTCACTCTGCTCTTTCACCTTCATCAAGAGGCTCTTTGGGCTTCCCTGGTGGCTTAGAGGTTAAAGTATCTGCCTGCAATGCGGGAGACCTGGGTTCGATCCCTGGGTCAGGAAGATCCCTTAGAGAAGGAAATGGCAACCCACTCCAGTATTTTTGCCTGGAGAATCCCATGGGCAGAGGAGCCTGGTGGGATATAGCCCATGGGGTTGCAAAGAGTCAGACACGACTGAGCGACTTCACTTCACTTCACTTTCTGTCATAAGGGTATCATCTGCATATCTGAGATTATTGTGTTTCTCCCAGCAACCTTGATTCCAGCTTGTGCTTCATCCAGCCCGGCATTTCACATGATGTACTCTGCTGCTCCTGCTAAGTCGCTTCAGTCGTGTCTGACTGTGTGTGACCCCATAGACAGCAGCCCACCAGGCTCCCCCGTCCCTGGGATTCTCCAGGCAAGAACACTGGAGTGGGTTGCCATTTCCTTCTCCAATGCATGAAAGCGAAGTCACTCAGTCATGTCTGACTCTTCGAGACCCCCTTGGACTGCAGCCTACCAGGCTCCTCCCTCCATGGGATTTTCCAGGCAAGAGTACTGAAGTGGGTTGCCACTGCCTTCTCCGATGTACTCTGCATATAAGTTAAATATATTTGATCGTAAAGGAGCTTTAAAAGAAATAAATTTCAAGGACCTGTCCTTGGGCAAGAAAAAGCTGTGCTACTTTGAGTAAAACCTCAGGTCCCTCCAGGAAAATGAGCCGACAGCCCACTGTCCTGTGGGCTGCTTCCTGCCCTTCTCCTGTCCCTGCATCCTTGCTCTGGCATCTTCAGCAAGTAAAACACCCAGAGCCTCGCAAGAGACTCTCCCATGCCTCGTGTCCACTACAGTTGAGAAGACGAGGAATGCCGTGTGTTTGGTACAGTCTCCTGTGACATACGCTTCATACTTTTGCCTGTTCCTACGACTTGGAACCTATTTCCCAGCTGTAAATGGTCACAGAGTTACAGATTTTCCTTGCTCTATTTGTAACATAGTATTCACAGCCATATTTATTTCCAAATCAGGAATACAGTCCCCAGGTTAAACATTACTGCTGAGGAGAAATACAGTTTCTTTACAGTGATCTATTGGTGGCTTTGGAAAGCAATGACTCATCATAAGGACAAATCTTTCTACCCTGGTCTTTTAGAAGAGTAGATAGTATGAAGATAAGATGTGGCCCCCTATCTGAGACCTGTGCTTATTCTTGGTGGAGAGGCGGGCGGTGGAGGGTCAGGAGGAGGGGAGCCCTCCCAGGGCTTTTCTGAGGTGGGAAGGTGCTGCCTCCTCAGGCCAGGGAATGCAGACCTAACGGCACTGTCCTCCGTCCAGTTTGGGTCCAGACATCATTCCTCCTGGGTTGTGAGTAGAGTGCTTGTGGAGATGAGTTAAAGATGAAGGGGAAGCCCAGGCAAGACCAGAATGAAAGCATAGCAGGCACAGTTATTAATCACAAAATCGAGGGGAAAATGAGTTTCTAAGGAAAAATAGAATTTTTATTTATAAATGCTCATTTTGAGAGTGGTTTGTCCTTCCCCAATTATAAGAAATAGCATTAGAAATTAACGTGATTGCTATTTCCTCACCAAACTGTGGAAAGTCATCTGTACACATATTCAACTCTTCTCTCAGTCAAGCATGAATCACCATTTTGGAAAAAATGTCTCACGTTCAATGCTTCTGCATCAAAAGAACTTTATTTCTTGGCAGTTTTCTCAACTCTCTGGGTCACTCTAACATTTGTTGATTAAATTTCTGTTGCCTGTTTCATAAAATGAAGACTGGTAACAGCAGAAAAACAGGTTCTTTCCACTGTTTATTCTAAATTTCTTTTTAAGGATCTGTTGAATTTNAGCTCGTTTCCAGGTCCAGATGGGGCAGAGAAGCCTCGGGAGCCTTTGCAACTAGATCTGGAAGATTTAAAAGAAAAGCAAGGTCGTGTGCTGCCAGGACCCTGGCTGCAGCCCAGCCCATCTGGGGGCTTGGTGCTCCTGCGTGGTGACACGCCTGTGAGCCAGTGTGCAGGGAGCCTTATGTTCTGGGGCCTGGACGGAGACCAGGCAGCAGCCTGAGGCCCTGACACCACACCTGTCGCCCTCTGAGGTATTGGTGAGATTTGGGGGTATTCCCGTGCTCCCAGGCCCCTGGGTCTCCAGGGCGGTTCTCCTAAGCCTTGGCAGGCCAGGAGTCAGAGGCGGCACACTAAGGGGTAAGAACAGGGAAGAGAGGTGGGTGGGTTTACTCCGGTGTTGGACATCGGAACCACTGGAATCAAATAGTTTTCTCTGCTGCTTGCCTGACAGGCTCAGGTTTAACTGACAGCTTCCTCAGGCCTCTGGACTGCCCCGTCTGGTTGGTTACTCTTAGTTTATACATTGTCTCTGATTATGAGATGAGTCTGTCCAGGAAGGAATTGGGGCCATACTTCCCACTGGTCATTGGGAACCCTGCCCATTAGACAGGAGGGTGACCCAGCTACTGGGCCGCTGTCTGCTGCANCATTGTCTCTGATTATGAGATGAGTCTGTCCAGGAAGGAATTGGGGCCATACTTCCCACTGGTCATTGGGAACCCTGCCCATTAGACAGGAGGGTGACCCAGCTACTGGGCCGCTGTCTGCTGCACGGAGCAGGGGATTGCAGGGGTGGGGGGGGCATCTCTGACCAGGCCTGTCAGGACAAGCGTCCTGGCAGAGGGACCCCAGTCACATACTTCTAACTGGAATCCAGTGTCAAAGTATCAGAACTCCCCCACAGACCACAGAGTCACCCTCTGCTAGGTGGGTCAGGAGAGCAGCAGCTGGCGGTCCACATAGCCCGGGGCACACTGCTCCCTGCCAGCTCCCTCCCGACTCCCTAGGTCATACCCCCTAGCTGTCCGGGCAGCCCGCCCGGTAGTGCAGATACTGGTGGAAGAAATGAAACATGGGTAATGTGGGGCAAAGACTGCTCGCTGGACAGAGTGAAAGGGATAAGGCTCCTGGTCGGTTCTGACCTCACACACAGGTCTCTGCTCATCGGGGGTCAAGCAGTTCTTCAAAAGTGACACTCCCATGTTCTGGATCATCCCTTTCTGTCCGGTGGCCCTCCCTCAGAGGCATCCTGCCCCCAACCCCACCCCATCTTGTTAAAGAGCTCACCCAGCTTGGCCTGTGGCCCATGGTGCCATGCTGGGTACCTGCCCAGCAGGCCCCACAGCAGCTTTTGATGCCTGTTGGACACTGATCTCTGGGCTTTGGCTTCTCGGGGTCTTTTCGCACTCTGAGGCCACAGTGACATTTCTGGCCATAGTGCCCGTGCCTGCCAACCCAGGACAGTTGGTGATGTCTGATCTGCCAGGGGTGGGGCTGCTGGGCCTCTGGGCACCCCAACAGCCCTGGAGCCAGCTGGGATGGTGCCGTGTTCCCCTGCTGCTGCTGCTTAGAATCACATGCATCAGCTGCATGGTTTTCAGGCACACTTTACGTGGAGATGGCTCCAGGGTAGCCCTGGCAGGAGGAGAAGCTTGCGTCTCCCCTCTTCGCTTCCCTTGGACAGACTGCCTGCAAGCTGCCTCTTGGAGGAGCCAGGGCCAGCGTTACTCAGGTGCTGAGCACTGACCTCCTGGCTGTGTCTCTCCCTGCAGCCCGGGATGTCACGTGTCCTGGTGTGCTTTTCAGCTGCTGTGTCTGTGTTGGCCAATGCCAACCTCAGGGAGCAGGGTCTTGGGTAACTTCACAAGATGACCTGCTTTACCCGCCCTCCCTTCCAAGCCCTGAAAGCCCCAGAGGCCTGCCTGCCTGACCTCTGGCACTCAGACTAAGCTGGGTGGTGCACATGCCGAAGTCTGCAGTACGAGATTTGTGGGAAGACCTTGAGCTATTCAGACTGTTTGCAGTAGCTAACACTTGGAATGTCGTCTTTGGAAGGAACGAGTCCCTTCATGTTTGCCAGTCTCAGGGTTCCATGCGTATTTTCCTCTGCCCTTGTTCCATGCCTGGGGACTCACAGGAAGACGTCACAGTTCCAGGAGGGAGCAGGCCTTCCCCACAGTGTGGCTGCAGCCAGGCCAGTCTCAGCAGAGTCCCAAGTCTGCTCTCAGGACATCTGGTGGCAGAGGCACCAGAAACAGATTGGACCGACTTGCTGGGCTCTGAAGCTTAGCAAAATTATCTCAGAGGCCAAACTCCCAGGCGGAGGTGACCACCATGATGGGTCACGTGTCTTCAGCGGACAAGCCTGGGTTGCTCTCTTACCCCACCATTTCTTTATTGAACTGCTATGGGAAAAAAAACTCAGGTTGCCATCGGACCTTTTGCTGTGATGATCAAGTCAAGCAGAATTTTTTTCATGTAAGAAGTCCAACAAGGTGTTAACCAACAACTGCAGCTTTAACAAGATCCTTTCGCGGCTGGTATAGTCTGTTCCAGGGTCATTTCACTTCCATCCACTTAAAAATGTTTAATCTTGGAAAGTCAGGTTTGCTACAAGTTCATTTTCTTCATAAAGTGTGTGTAGTAAAATGCTATTGATACATAGTAAAATAATGTTTTCCTTTTCCTTTGCCAAAGAACTTGGAAAATGGGGAAACCGGTCACACTGCTCCTTCCCTGCTCCTACGGCCCTGCCTGACACAAATCCAGCAGATTGGAGGGGCCAGTTCAGAGGAGTCCACATCACCCACTGAAGTTCTCGCCCATGCCCTGGGGTTCCACAGGTTGCCAAAGTGACTTACCGAAAGAATTGTGGTTGGGCAAATGTTCTTCAAAAAACCCAGAGATGGAGGCATTTAGGGACCTTGCACTGTTAAGAATATCTGTTTCCTCATGTCAAGCTGTATAAAGAACTGAATTACTATCTCTTTTTAAAAATCCATCTTAGGGCTTTTTCACTTTGATCACCAGAGTTCTTCTGGTAAATTCGCTGGTGTTCTGGTTTTTTGTCTTTTTTAAACTTATGGGCAATTATAAGAAATCACTGGTGTTGCAAGAGTTCCCAGTGCTAGAGGAGAGACTATGAACAGGCCTGTGCTCTGCAGACCAGCCCAGATGGTGGTCGGAGGCCCAGGGAGAGGGTCGGCATCCCCACAGCTCATGGCCCAGGATGCTCACCCCTGTGTGACCCTAGGGAGGCCCTGCAGTCGCTCCCACAGGCCACGCATGGTGTTTGATGGCGAAAGATCATTTTGTTTAAACCATTCGTTATCCAATAGCTCTTTCTAAAATGTATTCTGGGACTTCCTTGGTGCTCTGGTGGTGACAGCTCCAGGCTCCCAGTGCAGGTGGCCTGGGTTCGATCCCTGGTCAGGGAACTAGATCCCTCATGCTGCAACTAAAGATCCTGCATGCTGCAATGAAGATCAGAGATCCCACGCCTGCAGCCAGGACCCAGTGCAGCCAAATAAAAAAATAAAAATGGAATTTACTCCAACGTCAACAACCCTGTTCATCTGTGTCCTCCCCTCCCCTCACCTGGATGAGGGTGGGTGCCATGAGCTGGGTGCAGCAGTCGGGAGAAGGAGCCTTGCTTCCTGCTTCTCCACGGCTTCGGCCTCAAGTTAAAAGTCTGAGAAATGACACCTGTGTCCTGGGTGAGCACGGTGTCACTGCCACGTGTCTGGCACGACCAGTGACCAGGGTGTGACACAGACTGCAGTCCCCGCAGAACAGCGGCGGGGTGGGGGATGGGGGGCAGCCACACACCCGCTGAGACAGCAGACACAGGGCAGCGGCCCCATGCGCGGCCAGTGGGGCTTCCTACAGCTTTCCCGCACCTCCAGAGGAGGCACCAGCCTAGCATCCAGAGCCTGTGGCCGCTGGGCCCATCTTTCTGCCTGCTGCTGCACCCAGGACCCTGGCTTCCCTGCCGTGGGGAGGCCCGTCCCACCCCTGGCCTCAGCATCCCTCCTGGGGCTTCCTTCTGGATTCAGTTCAGGTGGTGCCCCATGTGGCCGGCCAGTCTCACAGGCTGGTGGACAGTCTGGCGGTGTCCTCACCTCGCCCAGGCTTCCAGAAGCACCAGGGAGGTCTGCACCTGCCTGTGTGTCCATTTCTGCCTGTCCGGGCATTGGTTAGCTCCTGGAGCACAGGGCCTCATCTTGCAGTGGGAGCTTGAGAGCATGAGTCCACCAGAGGCAAGCCTACTCAGGGCAGGTCCCTACCTGGGGGCAGGAAACACCGGCCTGCCCAGGCCACCCGGGTCAACGGACCCCCCACTCTTCAGTGACAAGCACCCTCTCAACAGTTTGCTTTGCTTGAGTAAATGGACCTCTGGAAAAATCCTGCTGAGAAAGGAAGGAATAACGTCCAGCAAACTTGGGATAAACATGGTACTGGGAACCAAGTGTAGGATTTAAAGAAACTTTTCCAGGGGGCAAAAAAATCCACCTGCTTAGGAAAATGCAGTAAATGGCACCTTTGACCCCAAATCAAAAAGTTCTAAGGCGGCCTAGTGGTTAAGAATCCACTTGTCAGTGCAGGGGACACGGGTTCAAATCTCCCATCTGGGAATCTTCTACATGCAGCTGAGCAACTCAACCCTTGCCCCACATATACCAAGCCACTGCTCCAGTGCCCGCAAGCCACAGCTACTGAGCCCGTGCACAGCTACTGACGCTCACACACCTGGAGCCGGTGCCCCACAAGAGAAGCCACTGCAGTGAGAAGCCCGCCGCTGCAGCAGAGCAGTGTCCGCGCAACCAGAGAAAGCCCACAGGCAGCAACGGAGGCGCAGCACAGTCAGAAGCAGATTTTCTTAAAAAGTAGTAAATGCACAACAGTACAGGGCAAGTCGATGCTGGCAAAACAGATCAATGATCAGTGATGTGGAGACAAACTTGGTTAGCTCTCCAGGAAGGACAAAAAGAGACAAAAGTCATCTGTAGAGAGGACAACAGGGCAAAGGGGGCTTGTCCATGTGGCTAAGATGGATTAACCTCCTCTCTCTGCCAGGAACAGGGAAAAAGGTAAAAATACATTCCTTACTATAAATCAGTGTTTCACTTAGTCGTTCAGTTCAGTTCAGTCGCTCAGTCGTGTCCGACTCTTTGCGACCCCATGAATCGCACCACGCCAGGCCTCCCTGTCCATCACCATCTCCTGGAGTTCACTCAGACTCACGTTCATTGAGTCCGTGATGCCATCCAGCCACCTCATCCTCAGTCGTCCCCTTCTCCTCCTGCCCCCAATCCCTCCCAGCATCAGTCTTTTTCAATGAGTCAACTCTTCGCATGAGGTGACCACAGTACTCGAGTTTCAGCTTTAGCATCATTCCTTCCAACGAAATCCCAGGGTAGATCTCCTTCAGAATGGACTGGTTGGATCTCCTTGCAGTCCAAGGGACTCTCAAGAGTCTTCTCCAACACCACAGTTCAAAAGCATCAATTCTTCGGCGCTCAGCCTTCTTCACAACCAACTCATATCCATACATGACCAAAGGAAAAACCATAGCCTTGACTAGATGAACCTTAGTCAGCAAAGTAATGTCTCTGCTTTTGAATATATTATCTAAGTTGGTCATAACTTTTCTTTCAAGGAGTAAGCGTCTTCTAATTTCATGGCAGCAATTACCATCTGCAGTGATTTTGGAGCCCAAAAAAGTAAAGTCTGACACTGTTTCTACTGTTTCCCCATCTATTTCCCATGAANAGCCATTTTGCTTTTTTGCATTTCTTTTCCATGGGGATGGTCTTGATTCCTGTCTCCTGTACAATGTCACGAACCTCATTCCATAGTTCATCAGGCACTCTATCAGATGTAGGCCCTTAAATCTATTTCTCACTTCCACTGTGTAATCATAAGGGATTTGATTTAGGTCATACCTGAATCGTCTAAGGGAGATGCAAATCAGGGCCACTTCACACCCCTGAAGATAGCTAAAATAAAATTTAAAAATCAGACATCAGATGTTGCTGGGGATGTTGAGAAGTCAGAATCCTCATACACTGCTGATGAGAATGGTAAATGGGGCAGCTCCTTTTAAAAACATTCTGGAAGTTCTTCAGGTTAAATATACAGGAACCACACTGAGACTTCCCTGGTGGCCCAGTGGTGAAGAATGTGCCTGTCAATGCAGGGGTCTCGGGTTCGATCCCAGGTTGGGGAACTAAGATCCCACATGCCAAGGGCCAACTAAGCCTGTAAAGCAGCCACTGAGCCTGCACGCTCTAGAGCCTGAGCGTAGGAACTAGAGAAAGCCCATGCACCGCAACAATTTATCATAGTCCAAAACTGGATACAGGGCAAATGCCCATCAAGTGATGAATGGGAAAACGAAGTATGGAATAGCCAGGCCAAGGAACAGTGGACATCAACTGAAAGCAACTACTGATGAGTGCTACAGCATGGGCTGCACCCTTGAAAACTGTACCCTAACTGAAAGAAGCTAGCACAGAAGGCCACAGGCTTTATGAGTCCATTTATATGAAATACCCAGACAAGGCAAATCTAGAGAGACAGAAAGTAGCTAGTTGTTGCTAGGGCTATGGGGAAGAGGAAATGGAGATTGACTGCTGAGTGCAGTGTTTCTTGTTGGGGGTGATGAAAATGTGGTAGATGTATTTAGTTGCATAACCTATGAATACCATACACTTTAAAAGGATTAATTTTATGGTATATGGAACATTATGAAGAAATGAAGGTGTAATACTGGAAAATAGTCAAATTATCCACAGGAAGACAAGCAAAGAGAAGAGTTGAGGACCACATGAAACAGATAGAAAATAAATAATAAAATGGTAGGTTTAAAATTTATTACCATTTAATAATTATATGTAAATTGCCTAATACACTAAAAGACAAAGATTTGCAGAGTGGATTACTCTGGTTTGGGGAGATGTTACCATTGTGGAAAGTTGAGTAAAGGACTTTGTATCATTTTTACAACTGCATGTAAACCTATAAAGGTCCCCATAAAATTTTTATGTAAACTATACACCCAGCACCCAAGAAGGTAAAACTTAGACTGCTCAGTATTCAACACAAAAGTTCAAGGTATGCAAGAAGCAAGTAAATAACAGCCACAGTCAGAGGGGAGAAAAAAATCAGTCTATAGAAACAGAGCCTATCAAATATGATCGCATTAATGGATCACAGCGTTAAAACAACTCCAGATGATAAAGAAAAGACTACTCGTGTTAAGTCAACATGTGGAAAACATAAGACACAAATTCAGTTTTCTGAAGAAAAACACAGATATGATGAAAAGTATACCAGATGGGTTTAACAACAGGTTACATATTGCTGAAGAAAAGATTTATGAACTGGAAGACGGCAAGAAAAAAATGAAAAATGGTGGGTGGCAGTATATCTAAGGAGAAAACACTCAGAACTCAGGGGAGCTGCGCACAAACTTCATGCAGCCCAGCAAACTTGTAATTGGACTTTCCAAAGGAGCAGGGGAGAGAGAAAAGCATTTGAAGATTTAATTACTAAAAGCTTTCTAAACTGATAAATGCTCCAAGCCCAAAGACACCAGATCAACAACGTCAAAGCACAAGAACATGAGGGAAACTACATCATATCACATTCTACATTGCTTAAAATCAGTACCAGAGCAAAATATTAAAAGCAGTCAAGAATTAAAGACACATCATGTAAAAAGGAATGTAGAAAAGGGTGGCTGCACGTTTCCCGTTGGAAAGAATGTGAGCAAGGAAACGGTGGAGGAAAAAAAAACTTTATTGAAAGAAAAATCTCAAGCAAGAATTCTATATCTGGGGAGNGGAAAAAAAAACTTTATTGAAAGAAAAATCTCAAGCAAGAATTCTATATCTGGGGAGGGTATGAAGGCTGAAGGCAAAATAAAGATGTTTCTCATACATACAAAAGCTGAAAGTCATGCCAGCGGATGAACACTGCAAGGAACTTTGAACAAAGTCCTCAGACAAGGTATCAAGTGGGAATATGGAACCACATCAGGGTTTCTCAACCTCAACACTAAGCTGACGTTTAGGCCAGATGTGGCTCCCAGGTGGACTGTGCAGTGCACTGTAGGGCGGTTAACTCATATATGGCCTCCAGTTCAGTTCAGTTCAGTCGCTCAGTCGCAACCGACTCTGCAATCCCATGAATCGCAGCACACCAGGCCTCCCTGTCCATCACCAACTCCCGGAGTTCAAACTCACGTCCATCGAGTCAGTGATGCCATCCAGCCGTCTCATCCTCTGTCGTCCCCTTCTCCTCCTGCCCCCAATCCCTCCCAGCATCAGAGTCTTTTCCAATGAGTCAACTTACAAGCTGTTAATAGATCCCAGAAGCACCAACCACAGTGATGGGGGACAGCTAACATTTTAGACATTGTTAAATGTCCCCTAGAGGGAAAAATACGGAGAAGGCAACAGCAACCCACTCCAGTACTCTTGCCTGGAAAATCCCATGGATGGAGGAGCCTTGGTAGGCTGCAGTCCGTGGGGTCGCTAAGAGTCGGACACGACTGAGTGACTTCGCTTTCACTTTTCGCTTTCATGCATTGGAGAAGAAATTGGCAACCCACTCCAGGGTTCTTGCTTGGAGAATCCCAGGGACAGCGGAGCTTGGTGGGCTGCCGTCTATGGTGTTGCACAGAGTCGGACAAGACTGACTCGACTTAGCAGCAGCAGCAAAGGGAAAAAAAAAATCACTCCTGATTGAGAATCACCTTTCATATTTTGCATCTCTGTGTTTTTGACCAATGATCTGACAGAATTCCTCTGCTTGGGCATTTAGCACATTAATTCATTCTTTATGCCTGTTCTATTCAGCCTATTTATTGATTTTTTCAAAAACAGACTTTATTTTTCAGAGCAGTTTTAAAGATTCCCAGAGAAAATGAGCAGAACAGAGTTCCCCTATCACCCTATCCCATACACGTCTACCTCCTCTACTACTGACGTCACACAGATATAAGACATTTGTTAACAACCGCTGAACCTACACAGACACATCATTGTCATCCACAGTTCCTAGTTGACACTGGAGTCCACTCTTGGTGTCTGACGTTATATGAGTTTCCACAAACGTACAATAACATGCGTCTACTGCTATAGTATCATTTACAGTGGTTTTGCTGCCCTAAGCATTCTCTGTGCTCTCCCTGTTCATGCCTGTCTGACTCCCTATCCCTGGCAACTCTATTGAGTGTTTTTTTATTCATACTTTCTTTTTTAAAGTTTTTATTCATTTCTGTGACTGTGTCAGGTCTTGGTTATAGTCCAAGATCCATGTTGCCTCACGCAGGAGCTCCCGTTGTGGCATGCGGGCTCAGCAGTTGCAGAGCTCGGCCTTAGTGGCGCCACTGCATGTGGGATCTTAGTTTCCTCACCAGCGATCAAACTCACATCCCCTGCATTGCAAGGTGGATTCTTAACCACTGGACCATCAAGGAAGTCCCCCCTCTTGAGTTTTAAAATCTCAATCATTATAGCTTTCATACAGTTGTTTTTTTTTTAACTGTTGCTTGTTCTTATGACTGCCTTTTTAAAGAAATAAGATGCTCCCTTAACTACTTGAAGGGGATGACAGAGGATGAGATGGTTGGATGGCATCACCGACTCGAGGGACTTGAGTTTGAGTAAGTTCTGGGAGTTGGTGATGGACATGGAAGCCTGGCGTGCTGTAGTCCATGAGGTCGCAAAGAGTTGGACATGACATGAACTAACTGAACTGACTCCTTGTAGACCTTTCCTCTCTGAGGACTTACTCTGCTTTATGACCTTTCCCCCTTAGGTGTGAGCTCTGTTTGCTGCTTTTACTATTTCACTGCCACGGAGATGGCATTTCCTCAAATATCTGATCTTTACTGGACACTGGAAAATTACCCTCTGCAGGCATCTGCTACGTGTGTGACCAGCCCACTCAGAATCACGTGGCTGCTACCGCTTTTAGGAAGAGTGGAGTCCAGGCCATGGTCCTGAGTGTGGGGCACTCTCAACTCTAGACTCCACCACTACCTTTGATGTATCCATCTGGAACCACAAACCTCTAACTGCTGCTTAACTAGTCCAAGGAGGGCTGGATTAGTCCCCTCCAGTTCCTGTCCTGACAGCCTTCCATACAGAGAATGAAGCCTGCCCCCCACCTGTCAACTTCCCCACCCACCTCTGCCCTTAACCTCCTACCTGCTCACTGCCTCCAGGACTTTTTACCTCTTCATCTTCAGCCTCCTTGTTAGCTGCCTTCTTGAAGCCCTGTCATCCTGTGCCCCTTCTTACCTCCTCCCTCAGCCTTCTGAGAGCTGACTGCATCCTCCACCTCTTCCTGTCTCCCTGCTTCCTCTGTGCTGCACTCTCACCCTCCCCAACAGCTCTCATGAAATTCCTTTCACAAAGCCAAGAGTAGCTCCTGCCTGTTATATACAGTAGACACTTCAGACTTTCTCTCAACTACTACCTGTGCTCTTGACACTCTTCATTCCGTTTCCTCTTCTTTTCACTGGCCCTGAGCTTCTGTATATCTATTTGCTTCTTAAATTTTCATATGTCTTTTGCTCCAGACTGCATTTGGCAAGGCATGAGCTCGGTCTGCATGCAGGAATGAAAGGAAATAAAGAATCCAGAAAGGAAAGAGGCTTGCTGAGCTGCAAAAGACAACTTCTGGACCCTGTGAGGAGATAACATTGAGCAAGTCTACAAAAAATCCAACTAAAATTCAATTTCTTGGCAAAGCATCCCTGCGTTCAAATTCTGGCCCCATTCCTCCCCGGGTGAAGGTGGGCAAGATTCTGGCCTTTCCTCTAACTGGACATCCTCGCGTGTACGGTGGAGCTGCCAGGTACCTACTGGGTAAAGGTGATGCCAAGACGAAACTAGTGAATACACGAAAGGCGCTTGGAACACCGCCTGGCACACGCTCGGCGCTCAAACTCAGAAACTGTTAACTTGCCAAAAGGGCAAGAGANGGTGTTGCACAGAGTCGGACAAGACTGACTCGACTTAGCAGCAGCAGCAAAGGGAAAAAAAAAATCACTCCTGATTGAGAATCACCTTTCATATTTTGCATCTCTGTGTTTTTGACCAATGATCTGACAGAATTCCTCTGCTTGGGCATTTAGCACATTAATTCATTCTTTATGCCTGTTCTATTCAGCCTATTTATTGATTTTTTCAAAAACAGACTTTATTTTTCAGAGCAGTTTTAAAGATTCCCAGAGAAAATGAGCAGAACAGAGTTCCCCTATCACCCTATCCCATACACGTCTACCTCCTCTACTACTGACGTCACACAGATATAAGACATTTGTTAACAACCGCTGAACCTACACAGACACATCATTGTCATCCACAGTTCCTAGTTGACACTGGAGTCCACTCTTGGTGTCTGACGTTATATGAGTTTCCACAAACGTACAATAACATGCGTCTACTGCTATAGTATCATTTACAGTGGTTTTGCTGCCCTAAGCATTCTCTGTGCTCTCCCTGTTCATGCCTGTCTGACTCCCTATCCCTGGCAACTCTATTGAGTGTTTTTTTATTCATACTTTCTTTTTTAAAGTTTTTATTCATTTCTGTGACTGTGTCAGGTCTTGGTTATAGTCCAAGATCCATGTTGCCTCACGCAGGAGCTCCCGTTGTGGCATGCGGGCTCAGCAGTTGCAGAGCTCGGCCTTAGTGGCGCCACTGCATGTGGGATCTTAGTTTCCTCACCAGCGATCAAACTCACATCCCCTGCATTGCAAGGTGGATTCTTAACCACTGGACCATCAAGGAAGTCCCCCCTCTTGAGTTTTAAAATCTCAATCATTATAGCTTTCATACAGTTGTTTTTTTTTTAACTGTTGCTTGTTCTTATGACTGCCTTTTTAAAGAAATAAGATGCTCCCTTAACTACTTGAAGGGGATGACAGAGGATGAGATGGTTGGATGGCATCACCGACTCGAGGGACTTGAGTTTGAGTAAGTTCTGGGAGTTGGTGATGGACATGGAAGCCTGGCGTGCTGTAGTCCATGAGGTCGCAAAGAGTTGGACATGACATGAACTAACTGAACTGACTCCTTGTAGACCTTTCCTCTCTGAGGACTTACTCTGCTTTATGACCTTTCCCCCTTAGGTGTGAGCTCTGTTTGCTGCTTTTACTATTTCACTGCCACGGAGATGGCATTTCCTCAAATATCTGATCTTTACTGGACACTGGAAAATTACCCTCTGCAGGCATCTGCTACGTGTGTGACCAGCCCACTCAGAATCACGTGGCTGCTACCGCTTTTAGGAAGAGTGGAGTCCAGGCCATGGTCCTGAGTGTGGGGCACTCTCAACTCTAGACTCCACCACTACCTTCAATGTATCCATCTGGAACCACAAACCTCTAACTGCTGCTTAACTAGTCCAAGGAGGGCTGGATTAGTCCCCTCCAGTTCCTGTCCTGACAGCCTTCCATACAGAGAATGAAGCCTGCCCCCCACCTGTCAACTTCCCCACCCACCTCTGCCCTTAACCTCCTACCTGCTCACTGCCTCCAGGACTTTTTACCTCTTCATCTTCAGCCTCCTTGTTAGCTGCCTTCTTGAAGCCCCGTCATCCTGTGCCCCTTCTTACCTCCTCCCTCAGCCTTCTGAGAGCTGACTGCATCCTCCACCTCTTCCTGTCTCCCCTGCTTCCTCTGTGCTGCACTCTCACCCTCCCCAACAGCTCTCATGAAATTCCTTTCACAAAGCCAAGAGTAGCTCCTGCCTGTTATATACAGTAGACACTTCAGACTTCCTGTCAACTACTACCTGTGCTCTTGACACTCTTCATTCCGTTTCCTCTTCTTTTCACTGGCCCTGAGCTTCTGTATATCTATTTGCTTCTTAAATTTTCATATGTCTTTTGCTCCAGACTGCATTTGGCAAGGCATGAGCTCGGTCTGCATGCAGGAATGAAAGGAAATAAAGAATCCAGAAAGGAAAGAGGCTTGCTGAGCTGCAAAAGACAACTTCTGGACCCTGTCAGGAGATAACATTGAGCAAGTCTACAAAAAATCCAACTAAAATTCAATTTCTTGGCAAAGCATCCCTGCGTTCAAATTCTGGCCCCATTCCTCCCCGGGTGAAGGTGGGCAAGATTCTGGCCTTTCCTCTAACTGGACATCCTCGCGTGTACGGTGGAGCTGCCAGGTACCTACTGGGTAAAGGTGATGCCAAGACGAAACTAGTGAATACACGAAAGGCGCTTGGAACACCGCCTGGCACACGCTCGGCGCTCAAACTCAGAAACTGTTAACTTGCCAAAAGGGCAAGAGATGGTGGGCGGCTCATCAGCACTCAGGAATCTGCATCCTCGCCCTCTCACCGCTTTCGCAACCGACTCGCGTTACGGTCCGCGGTGGTCAGCGGGATGCACGAGCGCTAGACACTCCCATCCGACAGGTCGTGCTCCGCCGGCCGGGGCGACTTCCCGTCCGCGTACCGGCGCCACTCCTCCCCTCGCTCCCGCGTGCCCGGTGGCGCCCCCGCTCCCTAGGCCCGCCAGACCCCCTGCCCCGCGCCCCGCGCGGTGTTCCTCCGGTCTCGCCTAGCCCCTCAGACCCACCCTCGCCAGACGAGCCCGAAGTCACCGCGCAGAGAGTCGGGTCACGGCGGAGGCGCAGGTGCGGCCTACTGGCCTCGGCTGACCGCGGATCCAGCTCCAGCCGAGAGGACGTAGTCGGACCGGCGACCGGAGCCCTGCGGGCCCGGGTCGGGCGCCTCCTCCTTGAGCGCCGCCGCTGTGACCACGCCCCCGGGACGCGCTTGAAGCCCCGCCCCCAGCCCGTCTCCTCAGCGCGCGCGACCGGGGGCGCCGCCTCCCCGCGGAGCGCCGCTGCAGCGCGAGGATTGGCCGGAGCTGCACGGCTCAGCCAATCCGCACGCGCCCCGGCGCCCGCAGCCCCGCCCCCTCCCGGCGGCGCTCCTAACCGTGACAGGCTCTGCGAGTCTGGGCCTCGCCTGAGGGGACTGGCGGGCTGGAAACGGGCCGCGGTGGGGTCGGGATGGAGGCGGCCGGGGCGCGGAACAGGGGCGCGCGGGGCCGAGCGGAGAAGAGCCCGCCTGAGAGGTGCGCTCCTAGAGGGGAAGGTAGGGAGAGGCGTAGGCGCGCTCCTCCAAGAAGCCCTCCAGGCGCCTTGTGGCGGTGGCGGAGAGTGGCGGCCGGCGGATGGTCATTCCCCGAGGGGCGCTGGGGAGGCCCTCGGCGGAACGGGGCTTTCCCTGGGAGCGGGGCGCCAGCTGGCCGGTCACTCGCGCGCAGGGGGGTCCGCGCAAGAGGCGGCGATGACTGTCGGGAGGACGAGCGGCGCACGGCAGGGCCTGGGAAGGACTCTGGGGAGGTGGCGATCGGGCCGAAAACCCCAGGGACACCCAGGAGTCCGTAGCACGAGTTCTGCCCGCGGGGCCCGGGGCAGCTGTCCACCGGTAGAACCCCGGGCGGGCGGGGAAGT
>SJYW01046869.1:284891-294891 GCA_006410735.1 Raphicerus campestris | reverse complement strand
GTTAGATGATGGGGTGCTGCGGAGAAGCAGGGGGACACACATCCCTGCGGAGGAGGGCAGGGGTGGCTGCAGTTTCATTTAGAAACTAGCCTCATGAGGTCAAGTTGAGCAAAGACCTAAAAAGTAAGGCAGTGGTGGAGGGCATCGTCATTACGGACAAAGAAAACAGAAAATGCAAAGAGAGGAACCCCTGAGACTGCAGTGCGGGGGACACAGGGGCTGCGAGAAGAACCATGGGAGCCTAGGTTACCTGTGCCTCACGGCCATCACAGACACCACCAGGAAATACAGGAAAACTGCCAGTGAAGTGGTGAAGTTCAAACACCAGGGGAAAAGCCCTCAGAATGTGCGACTCCCTGGGCCTACAAGGTTCCCCCTTTCCATCAGAAGGAGGCAGCACGGGGTGGAAAGAAGCTCTGGAAGTCTAAGTGGACATTCTAGCAGTGATAAAGAAAACTAGCAAATACTCCTCCTCCTATAAGCTACTTCAGTCATGTCCGACTCTGCGACCCTACAAACTACAGCCCACCAGGCTCCTCTGTCCATGGGATTCTCCAGGCAAGGATGCTAGATAATCAGAAATCATGTATACATTTTCCATAAGTGATACAGATGTAGGCATTCCTAAGTGCACAGCGTAATTGCAGAAAAGCCCCTGACCTTGACATTATTTGCTCCTGCTGGCAGCATAGACTGAGTGCAGCTGTTTTTCCACATTTCATCCTCTTGTCCTTAAGAGGCACGTCTTTATTTTCTCTCCAGCAGGAAGGTGTATATGGACTATAATGCAACCACTCCCCTGGAGCCAGAGGTGATTGGGGCCATGACGGAGGCCATGCGGGAGGCCTGGGGAAACCCCAGCAGCTCTCACCCAGCAGGTAATTCCAGAAGCCGTGCCCAGATCCAAGATGAGGGACAGGGGGCTCTTGCAGGCACTCTACACCATGTGGCATGGCTCGGTTTCTGAGTGGACTTTCTGTCTTTAGCTGTAACTCTGGATAGTTTTTCCTGAAAAGACAAATTTGAGCTTTGTTGATACCGTAATCTTTCATCTTTAACATGCTCTCCTGTTCCCCTTTTCCAGATGAAAAAGATGTCTTATTAAGAGCTGCTTGTAGGGCACTTCCATGGTCATCCACTGGTTAAGACTCGGTGCTCCCAATGCAGGGGGCAGGCATGGGTTTGATTCCTGGTCAGGGAACTAAGACCCTGTTTGCTGCAAGGCGCAATTGAAAAAAAAAGTTGTTTGTGATAACAGTACTTATAAGACCCTGTCACGTATCTGTCTCCATCAATCCTTACAAAATTTGCAAGCTAGATCTTTTACATAATCAGGATCACATAGAATCCTGGCCTCCTCCTTTAAAAATAAAAATTAAAGTTTTTTCAGTTCAGTTCAGTTGCTCAGTCACGTCCGACTCTTTGCAACCCCAAGGACTGTACCATGCCAGGCTTCTCTGTCCATCACCAACTCCTGGAGCTTAATCAAACTCATGTCCATCAAGTTTGTGATGCCATCCAACCATCTCATCCTCCGTTGTCCCCTTCTCCTCATGCCTTCAATCTTTCCCAGCATCAGCCTCTTTTCCAATGAGTCAGTTCTTCGTATCAGGTGGCCAAAGTATTGGAGTTTCAGCTTTAGCATCAGTCCTTGCAATGAGTATTCAGGATTGACTGGTTGGATCTCCTTGCAGTCCAAGGGACTCTCAAGAGTCTTCTTCAACACCACAGTTCAAAGGCATCAATTCCTTGGCACTCAGCTTTCTTTACAATCCAACTCTCACATCCATATATGACTACTAGAAAAACCATAGATTTATTAGATGGACCTTTGTTGGCAAAATAATGTCTCTGCTTTTGAGAATGCTGTCTAGGTTGGTCATAACAACGCACTTCAGTATTCTTGCCTGGAAAATCAGAGAAGCCTGGTAGGCCACAGTCCATGGGGTCGCAAAGAGTCGGACACGACTGAGGGACTTCACTTTCTTTCTTTCTTCCAAGAAGCAAGCATCTTTTAATTCGTGGCTGCAGTCACCATCTGCAGTGATTTTGGATCCCCCAAAAAATAAAGTCTGGCACTGTTTCCATTGTTTCCCCATCTGTTAGCCATAAAGTGATGGGACTAGGTGTCATGATCTTTGTTTTCTGAATGTTGAGTTTTAAGCCAACTTCTTCACTCTCCTCTTTCACTTTCATCAAGAGGCTCTTCAGTTCTTTGCTTTCTGCCATAAGGGTGGTGTCATCTGCATATCTGAGGTTACTGATATTCTCCCAGCAATCTTGATTCCAGCTTGGGCTTCCAGCCCAGTGTTTCTCATGATGTACTCTGCATATAAGTTAAATAAGCAGGGTGGCAATATACAGCATTAATGTACTCCTTTTCCTATTTGGAACCAGTTTTTTGTTCCATGTCCAGTTCTAACTGTAGCTTCTTGACCTGCATACAGATTTCTTAGGAGGCAGGTCAGATGGTCTGGTATTCCCATCTCTTTAAGAATTTTCCAGAGTCTGTTGGAAATATGTTTCTCATTTATTGTTGTTTCTATGTAGAGCTTTAAGTTGGAGGTTCTGCAAAATAATTTGCTTTAGATCAGTAGTTACTTGGCTGAGCCACATTGTGTTTTGCAGATGGTGAGCTGAAGCTGTGCCTTCTTATTTAAAGTTTTATCAGGGATGCATGCTGCATGCATGCTAAGTTGCTCAGATGTGTCCGACTTTTTGCGACCCCATGGACTATAGCCCGCCAGGCTCTTCGGTTCATAGGGTGTAACAGTTGTTGTTGTTGTTCAGTTGCTAAGTAGTGTCCAACTCTGCGACCCCATGTACTGATGGACTGTACACTATGCAGTCCGTGGATTTCTCCAGGCCAGAATACTGGAGTGGGTAGCCTTTCCTTTCTCCAGGGAATCTTCCCAACCCAGGGATCAAACCCAGGTCTCCCACATTGCAGGTGGATTCTTTACCAGCTGAGCCACAAGGGAAGCCCAAGAATACTGGAGTGTATAGCCTATCCCTTCTCCAGCGGATCTTCCTGACCCAGGAATCAAACCAGGATCTCCTGCATTGCAGGCAGAGTCTTTACCAGCTGAGCTATCAGGGAAGCCACTGTCCCAGAGTTTGCTCAAATTCATGTCCATTGAGTCAGTGATGCTATCTAACCATCTCATCCTTTGCTGTCACCTCCTTTTGCCTTCAANCTTTTCCTATTTGGAACCAGTTTTTTGTTCCATGTCCAGTTCTAACTGTAGCTTCTTGACCTGCATACAGATTTCTTAGGAGGCAGGTCAGATGGTCTGGTATTCCCATCTCTTTAAGAATTTTCCAGAGTCTGTTGGAAATATGTTTCTCATTTATTGTTGTTTCTATGTAGAGCTTTAAGTTGGAGGTTCTGCAAAATAATTTGCTTTAGATCAGTAGTTACTTGGCTGAGCCACATTGTGTTTTGCAGATGGTGAGCTGAAGCTGTGCCTTCTTATTTAAAGTTTTATCAGGGATGCATGCTGCATGCATGCTAAGTTGCTCAGATGTGTCCGACTTTTTGCGACCCCATGGACTATAGCCCGCCAGGCTCTTCGGTTCATAGGGTGTAACAGTTGTTGTTGTTGTTCAGTTGCTAAGTAGTGTCCAACTCTGCGACCCCATGTACTGATGGACTGTACACTATGCAGTCCGTGGATTTCTCCAGGTCAGAATACTGGAGTGGGTAGCCTTTCCTTTCTCCAGGGAATCTTCCCAACCCAGGGATCAAACCCAGGTCTCCCACATTGCAGGTGGATTCTTTACCAGCTGAGCCACAAGGGAAGCCCAAGAATACTGGAGTGTATAGCCTATCCCTTCTCCAGCGGATCTTCCTGACCCAGGAATCAAACCAGGATCTCCTGCATTGCAGGCAGAGTCTTTACCAGCTGAGCTGTCAGGGAAGCCACTGTCCCAGAGTTTGCTCAAATTCATGTCCATTGAGTCAGTGATGCTATCTAACCATCTCATCCTTTGCTGTCACCTCCTTTTGCCTTCAATCTTTCCCAGCGTCAGGGTCTTTTCTATTGAGTCAGCCCTTCACATCAGGTGGCCAAAGTAGTAGAGCTTCAGCTTCAGTGTCAGTCCCTCCAGTGAATATTCAAGGTTGGTCTCCTTTAGGATTGACTTAGCAGTGTTGTTTTAGTCACTAAGTCATGTCTGACTCTTTCCAACTCCATGGACTGTAGCCAGCCAGGCTCCTCAGTCCATGAAATTTTTCAGGCAAGAGTACTGGAGTGGGTTGCCATTTCCTTTTCCAGGAGATCTTCCTGACCCAAGGATGGAACCTGGGTCTCCTGCATTGGCAGACAGGTTCTTTGCTGCTGAGCCACCAAGGAAGCCTCTGACTTAGCAATACTTGTGTACAGATTTACAGGCTTTTGTGAGTTTTCATGTCCATTTTCTTAGTAAACTTGGTAACTAAAAACCTTTTCAAAATCAGATAGATACTAGTCATTCATTAACTTCATTGTTGTTTATTTTGTACTTGTATTCTGATTAATCTTTTGGACTTTGCTTTGTAGCTAATTTTCCCTCTAGAGAAACTGAACTTTCTCATGCATAAAACTGGAGAATGTGGAAAACAATTGAGTGCTAATAAAAAGCATTTGTCATGAAGAAGTTTAGGAATAGCCCTCAGGAAGAGACTCTCGTCCTGCCCTGTGAGCGGTGGGCATTTTCTGTGTTTGTGTGAAAATGGGATCTTACCATAGCTACCCTGAGGTTGACCTGTGTGATTGTCAGCAGCTGTTTGTCTTCCCTGCCAAGCGGTGTTCTATTATGCTGTGTTCATGCTCTCATCTGCTGATGGGGGTGTGAGCTGTTCCCGGTTCTTGGCAGTTGCAAATGACACTGCTGTGAATGTCAATGTACAAGTCATGGTCATCGCCTCTTTTTTCTCGGGTAGTGTTTTCCATAAATACCTAAGAGTGGAATGGTGGGATCAGATGGGAAGTGGAGATTAGACTCCTTAAGAAACCGCTGCCCTCTCTCCAAAGCATTTCTACCATTTTGTGTTCCCACCAGCGTGATGAGATTTGCATTTCCTCCACAACCTCCTGACCACTTGGACTGGCCAGTCTTTTCATTTTAGCTGCTCTAACAGGCACATGACGGTAGGGACGTAGCCCCACAAATCCTTACGGAGAAGGGTCTCCAGGACTTTGCTGATAAGTGGAAGAGGGCGTTTTTGCAAACCAATATGTAAATTATGAAACCCACTTCTGAAAGGGGAAAAGAAAAGAAATGCTTCGATAAAGGTCTGTCAGTGCATCGGGAAGAGCGGCAGGTTGCCACACACCACATGGTGAGGGAAGGCAGGGTGGGCCGAGGATCAGCTGAGAGGCTCCTTTGAGGGGCTTCTCAACAGGATCCTGGGGCGGGATGGGGAGGGAGCAGGTGGACAGGCCTGAGCGGCATGCCTGAGGGGCTCACGACGTGCCCCGCGGCGCTCCTGCCCATGTTGACCGTTGCTGTCACAGCCTTTCAAGTATCACTAACTGAACAAACGGGCTCTCCTAAACGCCGCAGGCCTTCCTAACTGGCAGTGACAACTGAATGCAGTGGTCTTCGGGGGTGTGTGGGTGACTTCGTATGTGTATTTTTACCTCATCTTTTCACATTTCTATCTTTATGTGTGTTTTCTTTTTTACATATTTATTATAGTGGCACCTGCTCAAAAAAGTATTTTTATAAATAGGACTGAATGGTCAAAAGGTCTGGAGGCTATTGGTCTGTAGTCGAAGTATGAATGGTCATGGACACCTCCACAGTTCCTGCCCTGAGCCCTTCTTTCTCCACCATGTGAAGCTCAGTTCCTGCTTCCTGCTTTCCCATGAAACTAGGGGTAGCTGGGCTCTGAGCCCAGGTTTGAAAGCAAATGTGTCCCTGGGACGGTGATCTCGCTAGTAACCGAGGGGACCTGCGCTGTGACATATAGTGCTGGACTTTGTATTGAGCAGTCGTGGGTTCTATTTCTGCTTATTTTTGTTGTTTTGCAGCGTGATCTATTACTCCATCCTTTCCTTCTCCCATCTTCCCGAATGGGAAGCGGGGCAGATGGCCACAGATCCTCTCTCGTAGCATCGGGTAAGAAGAAAGCCACGTCCCAGAATTTTAGGGCTCCAGCCTCCTCCCCTAGCTGTTTTTAGCTCCTCCCAAGTTCCTTGAGTCTCAGTGGTTCCCCCTGATTTGCTGGCCTCTTCCCGCTGTCCCTTCGCCACGTGGTATCTAGGCTGTCACTCACGTTTGTGAACATGCGTTGTCCTAGAACCGCCCACTCAGCCTTCCCGCTCCCTCATGGCTGGTCGTTTCTTTAAATGTGTGTTGTGTGTTGATTGGATTTGGTGCAGCAAAGTTACTGAATTTCCACTTTGGTTCCTCCAGGTAGGAAGGCCAAGGAGATTATCAACACGGCCCGGGAGAACCTCGCCAAGATGATAGGTGGGCAGCCTCAGGATGTGATCTTCACTTCGGGGGGCACCGAGGTAAACAGTCCAGTCTCGTGTTCTTTTAGCTGTCAGTTATTTAAAAAAGATGAGGTGGTGCCCTCTTGATATTATGTCTTTTAAAGAAAGAGTAATGTTTTGTCCTGGTATTTTGCAAATTAGCCTGATATTATTAGGCAGCATTCATCCTATAAGTGAATTCCAGGGGTGTCGTGGTCCAGTCCTGGTGGATCCAGGGAATTCAAAGCGGGGACAGAGTCGGCGAGGAAAGACTTATTTACTCAGATATATAAAAAGAGATTAGAAAAGAATGGTGTAGTAGGAATATTAGTGGAGAAAAGATGCTGAATAACTTGGTTTACGCAGAGAACCAATAAAGTTCCAAGACAAGGAACTTGTACCGTCTACGTAGGCCACCAGTGCCTGCTTGAATAGCGGAGGGTGCCCCCACCTTGGGCTCCCTCTCACGTGGGTCTTAGAAGCCAAGGCAAATAAGTGGACACTGTGAGCCTCCACACTCCAGGTGGGAATTCAGCCAGAAAAGGGAGAAAAGAATGATATGGGGGAGCCAAGCATCAGTGCCAGACCCACAACTTTATTTTTAAAAGCATTTTATACCCCAAGTTGTACATAAAGAAATAATGGAATATGCAGAGTTATGCAGGGGCAGCAGTCCTGACCCTTATTGAGACCAGGCTTTCCTTTTGCATACTTTCCCTATACAAAAGGTCTTAGGTGGTTTTCCATCATCTTCTGGCCAGGAGGCCTGTTAACATTTTTATGGCTCTTTTCCTAGATAGATGTCTATCAACCAGAAAACTCTTTTTCCCTTGAAGTGTTTTTTCTTTAATCTGCATCACCCTCAAAGTACTAAATAAAGTTACATTCTTGTAGAACAAAGGTGCAGTGGATTATAACAAAGAAAGTAATTAACTCAAAAATCTAGTGTTGCTAATGCCAGGGCTACTACCTGTTTTTTCTACATACCAACCATATCAACAAATAAAAGATATGAAAATTTGGCAGCAAGTATTGGCTCAACAAATGAAACCCTTAATCAGTCCTGTTCTAATGATTTTGACTCCTCAGAAGCCCCTACATTCCTAGGATGTTTTAAGCTTCCTGGGTCGGGAGGCCACGAACAATCACATGCGCAGCTGTAAGAGTCCGGCAGGCAGGCTAGAAAGCCATCAGAGGGGTTTTTGGATTGAAACACTCTTATTATGGCCAGGAGACTTATTAACTAAAAGCTCTAAACTAACTTTTTCCAGAAAAAGGTGTGTGTAGGTGGGGGGACAGCCCCCTGTAATGTCAGAAGAGCAGGTGGAGAGCATAGCACAGCAAGGCAGGCAGACTCTGGTCTGGGGGCAGACTCACGAGCGGGTCCAGCGAGGCTCCCTTAAGGCCGACTCGCCTTTGCCTGTTGGGCCCCTTAACCTCCTGACCTTTGCCACGGGCGGGACTCCTTGTGCTGGCTCCTGGCACAGGGGGCTGATAGAATGTTTGTTACCTAAGGTGTGAATTAACTTACTTTGCATTGCTGTCTCAATAAAGAGAGTTTCTCCATCATTTTACCCTGGAATCATTCCTTTATATCCCTAAGTTTACCTTATTAAGAGGTTTGCAGTCAGAATGGCCGTCATCAAAACATCTATAAACAACAAATGCTGGAGAGGTTATGGAGAAAAGGGAACCCTCCTACACTGTTGGTGGGAATGCAAGTTAATGCAGCCACTGTGGAGAACAGTATATGTGCGCTTAGTCACTCAGTCATGTCCAACTCTATGGGACCCTGTGGACTGTAGCTCGCCAAGCCCCTCTATCCATAGAATGCTCCAGGCAAGAACACCCAAGCCCCTCTATCCATAGAATGCTCCAGGCAAGAACACTGGGGTGGGTAGCTATTCCTCTCTCCAGAAGATCTTCCTGACCCAGGGATTAAACCCAGGTTTCTCGAATTGCAGGTGGATTCTTTACCATCTGAGCCACCAGGGAAGCCCTGTGGAGGTGCCTTAAAAATTTTAAATAGAGTTACCATATGATTCAGCAATCCCACTCCTGGGCATATACCCAGAAAAGCTGAAAACCTTAATTCAAAAAGATACGTGCACCTCAGTGTTCCCAGCAGCACTATTTATAACAGCCAAGACATGGAAGTAACCTAAATGTCCCTCAACAGATGAGTGAATAAAGATATGGCACATAAATATAATACATGCTGAGTGTAGTAACCCAGTGATAGACAAGTATTTTATGATATCTCTTATACATGGAATCTTTAAAAAAAAATGATCCAAATGAAGTGATTTATAAAACAGAAGTAGATTCACAGATTTAGAAAAGAAGCTATGGTTACCAAAGGGGAAGCGGGGGCAAGGAGAGATAAATTAGGAGTTTGGGATTAACATATACACACTACTACTATATATAAAAGATAAACAACAAAGACCTATTGCACAGCACAGGGGCCTATATTCAATATCTGGTAATGACTTGTAATGGAAAAGAATCTGAAAAAGAATGTATGTATAACAGAATCACTTTGCTGAACACCTGAATCTAACACAACATTGTAAATCAACCATACTCTGATTTTGAAAAAAAAAAAGGAGTGTGAGGTTTGACCCATTTGAAAGGTATTTCTTTTTAAACAGATAAAAGATTCTCAATGATAGTGTGATGGCATCAAGTCCTCTACTCAGTCATTCTTACCACCTCATTTCCTTATTGGAAAGGAGGGTCTTTCACAGGTGATGCGACTGTCCACATTAAAAAAAAAAAAAAGAATCTGCAGCTAGATTATTAGTAAGTAAATTTAACAAAGTTATTAGATTAAGAAAATCAAGTGTATTTTTATGTATCAGCAACAATGCATATTTATCAGAGTACCAAAAAATATCAAATACTTAGGAAATAAATCTAGTAAAAAAGATTTGTAAACCATTCCTCACTCCAGTACACACACACACTGGGAAAGGAAAAGAATTTATTACCGAGAGCCTTCAAAGCAGTTCTGAATAACTGGAGCGCGTATCATGTTCACAGATGGGAAGACTCAATATAAGTGTGTCAGCTCTTTAGATCTGTGGATTCAGTGCAACGTCGGTCAGAATTCTGACTCCTTCTTTCATGACACCTCACCATATGGAAATACAAAATGCCAAGAATAGCCAAGACTTCTTGAAGATTAAGAATGCAGTGAATTGCTCTATGGATTAAGACAGATGGCCTTAGGGCAGTGAGGAACACCAGGCCAGAAACAGGGCCACACCTGAGTGGGCCCTTGTCCCGTGGCGAGCCCTGGCCCTTGTGATGCTGAAGAGCAATAGATTTCCTAAATACAGAAACCTTTAACCATAAAAGATTGATAAATCCTCCCACCACCACAAAGCAAACTGTAGACCGTCAGTGAGCCCTGAGGGAAATCAGAAGGCCAGCCAGGCATGGGGAAAAGACGCTTGCAGCAAATAACTGGCCAAACACTCACATCCAGAACACACCTGCAGACAACCCAGCAGAAAACGGGCAAGAAACGC
>SJYW01046869.1:263157-274262 GCA_006410735.1 Raphicerus campestris | reverse complement strand
CTCCAGATGTCCGAGGCCGTCTCTGGGACAGACCTGACCAGGAAGCTCGTCCAGGCAAGGCCAGCGGGAGCCTGTGTCCCGCACTGCCTGTGCTGCCCACCGAGCCCACTCATCCTGCTCTGTTAGTGAGCGAGCAGGAAAGCTCCAGAGGTTTAAGAGAACTTTATTTAGCCAAAGCGGAAAGTTAATTCGCTATTTGGGCTTTTCCTGAAATGCAGTGAAGCGTTGCAGTTTTAGTTTGTTAGATCAGCACGTGGGAACCCCTTACAGGGTTCTCCTGTCCCCTCCTGCACAGCCATGCACGTGCACACATGCGTACACACACACAACACCCCAAATCTCTAGTCACCAAAGATCCACCCCGTATCACAGCTGAGAGGCTGCAGGGAGTTGGGTGGGGACTGAGTCCCTGGAGCTTGGCCGGGTTTGGCAGGGGGACTGAAGTGACAGGCTCTGGGGCCTGCGGCTGGAGGGGCGTTTCTTGAGGGGAGGGGAAGGGTCCAGACAGAACTGTCACGTGGCTNACATGCGTACACACACACAACACCCCAAATCTCTAGTCACCAAAGATCCACCCCGTGTTACAGCTGAGAGGCTGCAGGGAGTTGGGTGGGGACTGAGTCCCTGGAGCTTGGCCGGGTTTGGCAGGGGGACTGAAGCGACAGGCTCTGGGGCCTGCGGCTGGAGGGGCGTTTCTTGAGGAGAGGGGAAGGGTCCAGACAGAACTGTCACGTGGCTGGCCAGTGACAGCCAGGGCAGACAGACTGCCCGCAGTGCAGCAGACCCTGGAGGGCCTGGGGGCTGGCAGCTGCCCTCGTGTAGCAGAGGTGTTGGCGTGACTGTCTTTACTCCAACACCTGACTTTCATGTGGCTGGGATTTCTTCCAAGGGTGTTGGTTAATTACTCTGCATGGAAACGGGACTGAATCCCTTGTCTCTTACAGGACAGAGAACACCCCGATGATTGCCGGCCTTGGGAAGGTAAGCCCTGGGACCTGACGGATGCAGCTCGCTTTGTCCGTCAGTGTGCAGGGGAACCTCAGTCTCCCTCCTGCGTCTCTTCCTCACTCTCACCCCATGTGCGGCGGCGGGGTCCCCACCAAGCAGACCTGTGGCACCAGCCGGGGGTCCTGCAATTCAGCTCCTTCCTGACACTGTCCACCCTCAGGATGAGGGCTTGGTCCCACAAGACCCCCCCAGCCCCGAAAATTTCAGATGCCAATTGTCACCTGTGCTTGTGACCAACTGGCTGTGAGTCTGAGCTTCCCACGACCCGCTCCTCAAGTCCAGTGAGTCTCCAGAACAGCTCACAGAACTCAGAGGAACTAGACCACTGACCCCAATAAACAGTTTATCATGAAAGGGTGTGATAAAGGACGCAGGTGGACACCCAGAAGGGCAGGATGTGGGAAGGGGCATCCATGCTCTTGGCAGCACACCCCCCCTCCCCCACAGCACCTCTGTGCTCAGCAACCTGGAAGCTCTCTGAAGCCATCCTCCCAGGGTTTTAGTGGATGCTTCACTCAATCATTAACTCCGTCTCCAGCCCCTCTCCGATCTCCGGAGGAGGGGCCGGGGCACTGAAAACCCCACGCTTCTAATCCTGGTTCCATGACCAGCCCCCACCTAGAAGCCCACCCAGAATCACCTCATTAGAGCAGGAGGCACTCCTGTCANCCGCGTGCGGATGGAGCGGGGAGGGGAGGATGAGGGGGGAGGGAAGGGGAGAGGGACGGGCCCCGGGAGGGGCGGAGGCCTGGAGAGCAGACCCTGGTGGGCTTAGCGCCTGAGCGGACGGGGAAAGCCCGGAAGCTGCTTTCGCAGCCGGAGCAGGAGAGCCCCTGCAGGCTCAGACCGCGCCCGCGGCCTGGTGGCGTCCTAGGGGCTAACATCCCCGCTGGGCCGCGAAGGTCGCCGCTCACGCGTCCGAAAGGGAGCAGAGGGAGCCCCCCAGGTGGGGGCCTGGATTCTCCCTCCACACGCCTGGTCCCACTGCCGCGAGGCCGACAGGCAGGGAGGGGACAGGCCCACCTAAGGGCCTGCTGCCCCCCGCCCCTTTCCCTTCGTGGGCCCAGCTGCGGTCCTGGCCCCACGGAAGACACCCGGGCGTGTAACTGGCCGTCTGGGGGTGCAGCGTCTGTGGCCTGCCGCCACCGCCTGTCCGCAGGACGGCTCTCTTGGCTGGGACAGGGACTCTGTCCAGCCCTCACCTGAGCTGGCCGTTCTCCCCCAAGCCTCTGACCACACCTCTTCTCCTGCGGGGCTCTTGTTAGCTGGCCGGCAGTCCTGGCCGCCCCGCAACAGTGCTGCCGTTCAGACCTCTCCCTTCCAAGGCCTTTAAGAAAGGCCTTTGAGACTCGCTTCTGCCTGTCTTGCCCAAACAGTCCACACCAGCTGCCCCAGGCCTGGCCGGCCGCAGGGTGTCTCTCAGACTGGCTGTATTAGAAGTTCAGTTCAGTTGCTCAGTCGTGTCCAACTCTTTGCGACCCCGTGAACTGCAGCACGCCAGGCCTCCCTGTCCATCACCAAAACCCGGAGTTTACCCAAACTCATGTCCATTGAGTTGATGATGCCATCCAGCCATCTCATTCTCTGTCGTCCCCTTCTCCTCCTGCCCCAATCCCTCCCAGCACCAGAGTATTTTCCAATGAGTCAACTCTTCTCATGAGGTGGGCAAAAGATTGTAGTTTCAGCTTCAGCATCATTCCTTCCAAAGAACACCCAGGACTGATCTTCTTTAGGATGGACTGGTTGGATCTCTCAAGAGTCTCCTCCAACACCACAGTTCAAAAGCATCAATTCTCCGGCGCTCAGCTTTCTTCACAGTCCAACTCTCACATCCATACATGACCACGGGAAAAACCATAGAAGTACTTTCTGTCATTTGAAACCCGGGTGATTTCACATTAAAACACACACATGCACAGGGACGGCCCGCTGCCCCATGGCCCACATGCGCACGAGCAGAGACCGCAGAGCCCGAGAGGGAGATTTGCCAACAGGGGTGGGGTCCGGTTTGGGGGAGGGGCCTCCCACTCCCTGCAGGGGTTCAGAGGGGACGGAGAACTCACTTGACCCGTGACCACATGGAGGCAAGGTGACCACATGGAGGCAAGGCCGGATGCGGAAACTTGACTACCCTGCCCCAGTCTGTCCACGCGGGGGGCCTGGAATACCGATGCTGGCCGAGCGCCGGGGAGGATTAGTGTCCTGCTCACAACGGTCCCTTCCACGGAGCAGGCCCTGGGTCCGGAGGTTCCCTGAGCCGCCCACTACTGGCCCTGCTGGGCCATTCACCCTAAGAGGAGACCCCGACCGGCCAACCCCCGGCGGCGCGCACAGCTTGAGGGCGAGTTGACGGAGGTGGATTCCTTGGGGTGCGCACAAGCTGGGCGGGCAGTGGGGGACCGCAAAGAGCCAGGTGCCGGGCCACCCCGCCCGGATCTGGGCTCCCCGCGACCCCCGGCTGAGCGCGCTCTGAAGCCCGGCCTCCCCCGCAGCGGCGTGAACCGGCGGACGCGCAGCGGTGCCTCCCCGCTCTACCTGGCCTGCCAGGAGGGCCACCTGCACCTGGCGCAGTTCCTTGTGAAGGACTGCGGCGCCGACGTGCACCTGCGCGCCCTCGACGGCATGAGCGCGCTGCACGCCGCTGCCGCCCGCGGCCACTACTCGCTCGTCGTCTGGCTGGTAAGGGGGCACCGGGCGCGCGCGCGGGGCGTGGGGGGCGTCCGCAGAGGCTGGCCCCTCCTCCCGCCTAGCAGGCCGGGCCAGCTGGGGCGGAGGCGCCACGCCCTGGGTCTCGGATTGCCCACAGGAAGTTCGGAGACCACGGGGTGGTGGGTGGGCCAGATGTGTCCCCTGAGCCTTAGAGCACCCACGTGCCAGGCCCAGTCTAGGGCACAGCGGGGAGCTTCGACTGGGGGAAGCCGTGGGCTGGACCCACCCCTGCAGGACCCTGGGGGTGTGCAGCACCCCATGCGGGCTCTCCCGATCGCCCCCTGAGGAGTCCTGGTGGGTGTCCGGGTTCTCAGGGTGGGCAGCCCAGGCAGCGCCTGGCCCTGCTGTTTGGCCACTTTCCATGCCCCGCTACCCAGGCCCTGGCAGGGAGCCCCACAAGCCCCACTCTTCCCTCTGGACCCATGGAGGCACCATCTGGGCCTCTTTGCAGAAGGAACACAGAGTGACCTAGATGGGGGAGGATGCCTTCTTAAGACTTTTTCCAAGGCTAGGGACTTCCGCCTCCGCCCTGGAAAACGAGGCCTGTGGGATGTTTGGGCACTCTGAGGGTCTCCATTATTGAGAGGGTCTCCATTACCCGGTCAAGGGTCAGAGTGAGGAGGTCTCTCCCGGGAGGGACAGATGGGCAAGAGGTGGCTGGGGAGGTACTCAGTCCGGCTGCTCCGCTCCTTGCGCCTGGCACTTGGTGAGAGCTGGGGGGTGCTGCGTGAGCGAAGGAGTGGTCTCCTCTGGCCTCCCATCACACTACTCACTTGGCTTCAGAAGCCCCCAGCAGTTGGCTCTGGCCTCCCTTCACCACCGCCTCTCCCAGGCTGGCCCTTGGTCCCTGGGGCACCCGCCGGCACCCACCTTTGCACCGGCTGTGCCTACCTGCCCCAGCTGCCCTTCTGCAGCTGCTCCTATCGGGCCAGCCCCACTCTCGGGAGAAAGCTCCCAGCGCTGGGCCCGCCCTGGCCCTTGGGCGGAGCTGTGCTTCCCTCCTCTCGCCTGTAGTTCGGATGGTGAACTTCAGGAAGGTGCGTGTCCCCAGACCTGGACTCCCAGCACTGCGGGAGCCTGTGTCCTGGCCTGGTCTGGCCGCGCAGTGCACAGGCGGCACGTGCTCAGCGCACACGGTGGGAGGGAGTCGGCGGGTGAGCGGCTTCTCAGAGTGCTGGGGGCGCCCAGGGGCCAGGGGGGTGGCAGGCAGGTCCACACAGCGCCTCCCCGCCAGGGCAGCCTCACGGGGGCTCATTCCAGGAAGAAGCAACTGTGGCTGAGGGTCCCGGGGCCAGAAAGGCTCTCCACATGGGCCTCCCCACGCCCCCCTCCTGCAGGATGGGCCACGGGCAGGGGCGCAGCCTCCATCCCAGCTGGCCCACTCGGGGCTGGGGACCCGCTCCCCTGGGGGAGCTGGCCGATGGGAGGCGCTCTCCTCCCAGCATACTGTCCTTTTTCTGACAGACACGTTTGAATGTCTGATCAGCCAGCATTTGGCTGCAGTGCCCCGGGAATTAAACCACTGAAAGGTTATCCCTTCCACATAGGAAACAGAGCAGGCCGTTCACACCCGCTCACATCCTTGCTGTTCTCCTGGCCTCCCCTTCATGGAGAAGGTTGGCCGTGTTCAAAGCAGGAGGAGGAAGAAGAAGGGGTGACGCCACGTGCACTGGGCCTTCCAGCGGAAAGGCTGAATAAGAGCCTCTCTGGCCTCGTGTTGGCAGGGGTCACGTGGCTGCCCTGGGGGCATGCGGTCCAGGCTGGGGGCCACTGGCCAGAGCCCACAGGTGCCCACACAGTGGGGCCGACGAGGGCTGTGAGGAGGGCTGGCCGGAAGGCTGCCGTTGGGTTGGGGCCCAGGCCACCGCGTGCTGAGGAGGGCTGCCCAGGGCCTGCCCCCAAGCACCCTGAATCTTGGCACTGGGGCTGTTATGGTCAGGACAGGACGGGAACAGCCTGGTGCTGGGAGGCCCTCCCTTCATCAGCAAACACCCCCAAGCACCCTGAATCTTGGCACTGGGGCTGTCACAGTCAGGACGCGAACAGGCCTGGTGCTGGGAGGGCCTCCCTTCATCAACAAACACCCCCAAGCACCCTGAATCTTGGCGCTGGGGCTGTCATGGTCAGGATGTGAACAGCCTGGTGCTGGGAGGCCCTCCCTTCATCAGCAAACACCTATTTACTGGCCTGGGGTGCTGCCCAAAACGTTCTTTATTTGAAGTGGGAACGCCCCTGGGGGTGTTCAGCTTAAGGTCTAGGCTGGGGCAGGTTTGGGGGCAGTAAAACCACCGAGCTTGCTGGCCCCCCACCCAGGCTGCCCTGTCCCCAGGGCCGCCTGCCCCGAGGAGGGAGTGGCTGCCCCAGTCCGGCCTCAGCTGGTCCTTCTCCCTTCCTCCGCCCGCAGGTCACCTTCACGGACGTCGGCCTGACAGCTCGGGATGACGAGGGGGCCACTGTCCTGCACTTCGCTGCTCGAGGCGGCCACACGCCCATTCTGGACCGGCTCCTGTTGATGGGCGCCCCCATCATGAGAGACTCCTGGGGGGGGACCCCCCTCCACGATGCAGCGGAGAATGGGCAGATGGAGGTAAGGCGCTGTGGGGCTGGGGGTGGGCAGGGGAGCCTCCGAGAGCTGGCAGTCCTGGACCACTTTCTGTGAATGAGTCACCGAACTCTCAACACAACCCTGCAGGATACAGATTATTAGCCCCTTTTACAGACAGGTAAACTGAGCCCCAGAGGGGCAGGCATTGCCTAGGATGCAGACCCAGACTCAGATCTCGCTGGGAATAAAGCCCACACTCTGCCCTCAGTGCAAGACACCTCCCTTCACTCAGAGACTCCCTGAGTGCCGGCTCAAGGGTCAGTCTTCCTGCTGGTCCTCCCAGGAGGGGGTCTGCTGGCCCCCTGCTCTGAGCAGCCTGGGAGCAGAGCCCCGCGGGGGTATGAGGTCAGCCCCTTCGCTGTGATCCAGATAAACCTAGGGGCACTCGTGGCCCAGGAAACGGCATCCAGAAACCTGGAGTAGGCAGGGTTGGTGTTCCGACACTTGAGGGCCAGCCCTGAGAGTGGACCTGGCCGTGAGCAGCTGGCCCTGCACTGGCGCCACCTGCCCACGGGACCTCCTGCGAAGGCAAGGCTGTGTCTGAGTGGAGCGCGTCTGAGGCGAACACGTGGGATCACTCCTCTGCCCGCCCTCCCCAGAACCACCCGGCAGGGCTCCAAAGTGGGTCAGTGCATCCACAACATCTCCCGGGTCTTCCCGCGGCGTTCCCATGGCCCCTGGAGCAGCTGGTCGCCATCCACGCAGGCCCCAGAGAGGCTAGTCGAGGGGAAGGGGGCGGGTGTTGTATCGAGGTGCAGCCCAGTATCCCATTTTGGACTTTGGTTCTGAACAGCTGTTTCCCGCTGGAACCTCAAGTGTTCCTGGACCCAGGTGGCCCGCAAGCTGCACAGGGCAGCCACCCAGAGTCCCGGGAGGCACGCGGGCCTTCTGATAGACCTGAGAGAGGTGTGATGCCCCCATGCCCAGCAGCAAGGCTGAACACTTCTTCCTGACTCTCAGGAGCCTGAGGGCTCCCTCCTGCTCCCCCAACCCCCCAGCCACACCCCCTCCTTTCACCCTGCAGTCCAGCATTCAGCCCCCGAACAGATGATGGAGGTGGTGTCCAGAGGGGCCTGGGGTGGTCCCTGGTGTCTTGTACCCGAGCAGATGATGGGGGTAGGGTCTGGAGGGGCCTGGGGTGGTCCTTGGTATCCTGTACCCAAGAAGGCGGTGGGGGTGGCGTCCGAAGGATTCTGGGGTGGTCCCAGGTCTCCTGTACCTGAGAAGGCGGTGGGGGTGGCGTCCAGAGGCTTCTGGGTGGTCCTTGGTCTCCTGTACCCAAGCAGATGGTAGAGGTGGCATCTGGAGGGTCCTGGGGTGGTCCCTGGTGTCCTGTACCCCAGCAGATGGTGGGGGTGGCATCTGGAGGGTCCTGGGGTGGTCCCTGGTGTCCTGTACCAAGAAGGCAGTGGGGGTGGCATCCAGAGGCTTCTGGGGTGGTTCCTGGTCTCCTGTACCCAAGCAGATGATGAGGATGACATCCAGAGGGGCCCGGGGTGGGATGCTGCGGGTGGCCGGAAGGGCCCTGAACCAGCGTGATGTGGCTCAGACAGCATCTGCCCCCACTAGCCACAGCCTCCACAATTCCGACGGTGGCCGGAGCAGCACCCTGCCATCTTTATTTTTAAGCAGCATCGTCTTTTTTGCAAATGAAGTGTTCTACAGGGGTCCAGGGGGTTTAGCAGATAAGCCGAGGGTTCATGAGGCCCTCACCCTGCTCCCTCGGTGGGAAAGGAAGGGAACCCAAGCCTCAGAGCTGAGAACCGCCCTCCTCTCCTCTTTGTGTTGTGGGAAGTCCTCGCCCCTTGGCTGTGCTGGGGCTTCCTTGTTGCCCCTCCACCCCTCCAGCTTCCTCCACTTGTGGCGAGTGGGAGCGGGTGCTCGTTGGGGCGCAGGGCCTTCTCATCATCACGGGGGCGTCTCTCTGAGGCCCGGGCTCTAGCGCTTGCGGGCCTCAGTATAGGCAGCACCCGGGCTTGGTGCTTATGGGCCCGGGCTTAGTTGCCCTGCGACATGAAGGGTCTTCCCGGACCCGGGATTGGACCCACGTCTCCCTGCCTTGGCGGGTGGGTTCATAACCACTGGACCACCAGGGAAGTCCCACGATGCCTTCTGCGTGCCGTCTACTGTCCAGCCTGTCTAATATCTGTCTCACATCCATGTCTCTGGCTGTGCTGTGACCAGGACAGAGGCAGAGTCCACACGTTACTGATCGCCTGTTGGGTCTTAAATTTGTCAGCAGTTCCAGAAAATTATGACCATGCAGGAAATATGATCACCCCACGCTGCTCTGTTTTTTATTTTTTTGTAAATTAAATTAATTGGAGGCTAATTACTTTACTTTACAATGTATGGTTTTTGCCATACATTGACATGAATCAGCCACGTGTGGACAAGTGTTCCCCATCCTGAACCCCCACCTCTCCCTCCCCATCCCATTCCTCTGGGTCATCCCAGTGCACCAGCCCTGAGCGCCCTGTCTCGAACCTGGACCGCCATGGCATCGAACCTGGACTGGTGATCTGTCTCACATATGGTAATATACATGTTTCAGTGCCATTCTCTCAAATCGTCCCACCCTCGCCTTCTCCCACAGAGTCCAAAAGTCTGTTCTATACCTCTGTGTCTCTTTTGCTGTCTCACATACAGGGTCATCATTACCATCTTTCTGAATTCCATACATATGTGTTAGTATATGTATTGGTGTTTTTCTTTCTGGCTTACTTCACTCTGTATAATCGGCTCCAGTTTTATACACCTCATTAGAACTGCTTCAAATTCATTCTTTTTAATAGCTGAGTAATACTCCATTGTGTATATGTACCACAGCTTTCTTATCCATTCGTCTGCTGATGGACATCTAGGTTGCTTCCGTGTCCTGGCAATTATAAACAATGCTGCAATGAACACGGGACGGGTCCAGGCGTCTCTTTCACTTCTGGTTTCCTCGGTGTGTATGCCCAGCAGTGGGATTGCTGGGTCATAAGGCAGTTCTATTTCCAGTTTTTAAGGGAATCTCCACACTGTCCTCCATAGTGGCTATATAGTTTGCATTCCCACCAACAGTGGGAGAGGGCTCCCTTTTCTCCACACCCTCTCCAGCATTTATTGCTTGTAGACTTGTTGATAGCAGCCATTCTGNAGGGAATCTCCACACTGTCCTCCATAGTGGCTATATAGTTTGCATTCCCACCAACAGTGGGAGAGGGCTCCCTTTTCTCCACACCCTCTGCAGCATTTATTGCTTGTAGACTTGTTGATAGCAGCCATTCTGACTGCTGTGAGATGGTACTTCATGGTGGTTTTGATTTGCATTTCTCTGATAATGCCCACTCTGTATTTTAAAATAAATTCTTATTTTAGAAGAATTTAGAATTGTTTCAGATTTGTAGAAAAACGGAGACACTGGCACAGACCATTCTGCTCAAGTCCACATCCCTTTCCTGCCCCTGGCTCACAGGCGCCCGCTCTGGTGGCCGTGACTGCGGTGAGGTCCTCCTCTCCTTGTCCCCAGGGCCGCTGCCCCAGACCCAGCTAGGCTCAGGCCCCGTCCCATGGTGCCCCCCCCACCTCTCCACTCTGCTTCTCTTCTGACCCCTGCCCCCCAGGCTCTAGATAGACAGCCTGCTCCTGCAGTCCACACCCCCTCCCCACCGCAGCCCNGGCTGGGCTGGGCTGGGCTGGCAGCCACGTGGGGACAGAAGGGTATTTTTAGTCTCTGTCAGCATGAGGGGGGCAGTACGGGGAGGAGAGAGGTGACAGCTCCTCTCTGCCTGTCCTCTCTGAATGCCCATGCTGGCCGGGAGCCTCCTGTGACCCCTGGGCCAGGACAGACAGCAGGAAGCAGCCGGGGAGTGACATGTCTGGGCTTACCCCTTACTCCCAGTGAGGAGTGCTGGCTCTCTCACTTCTGTTTTTTCATTAGCAAGAGGGGCACAGTGAAGCCTGAGCTGGGGACTCAGGGGCCACATGGAACCCCCAGCTCAGGGCCAGGGTGTCGTGGGGGCCCGGCACGTACCAGCTTTCCTGTGGTTGTTGACAGGAGCGCACGTGGCCTCTTATCTTCTACCACGTGGGGAAAAGTGCCCATGGTGAGGAAATGGGGGTTGCTCAGCAAAAACTTTCAAAACCTGGGGTCCCTGGTGCTGGGGAGTCTTGGTGGTAAAGGAGGGGCTCAGAGAGGCGCCTCCCAGGCTGGTGATGGGGGTGTGCAGTCCCGAGGCTCTGTCCGCTTGTATCACCAGCCTTGGCCTTGGGCCTGCCCTGCTGTCTTCATTGGTAGTAATGCCCAGGAAGGCTAAGAAACGGGATGGTCTAAAAATACAGCCACAGAGGCTCGTGGCCTCCTGGGAGGCCTGGGTTCACGGCAGTCACAGGGGAACTCCTGACGCCTGGATCTCTGCAGGTTCAGGAGTCACAGGCCCTACCAAAACTGGGGTGAGCTGGAGGGCTTGCAGGGCATCTCTCATGCCAGGGGGCATAGGGGGCATCTCTCATGCCAGGGGCAGAGGGAGCATCTCTCATGCCAGAGGACATAGGGGCCATCTCTCATGCCAGGGACAGAGGGGGTGTCTCATGCCAGGGGGCAGAGGGGGCGTCTCTCATGCCAGGGGGCAGAGGAGTATCTCTCATACCAGGGGACATAGGGGCCATCTCTCCTGCCAGGGGGCAGAGGGGGCATCTCTCATGCCAGGGGGCAGAGGAGTATCTCTCATACCAGGGGACATAGGGGCCATCTCTCCTGCCAGGGGGCAGAGGGGGCATCTCTCATGCCAGGGGGCAG
>SJYW01046869.1:190099-211150 GCA_006410735.1 Raphicerus campestris | reverse complement strand
CTCCTTGGTGTCTGTTCTCTGGAAATAAACAACTGCCTTCCTGCCAACTGGGGAGGGAGGGAGAAAGCGTCTGGACGGGGTGCTGGCCTCCGATCTGTGATTTCTGGCCGACACTTAGCTCTGCCCAGCTCCTTCCTCTCTGGCTGCAGAAGCAGGTGGTCCGGCTGGGGGTGCCCAGGGGGCTGGGGCCTTCAGAGCTGCCCTCAGTGTGGCTGGGGCCTCCAGACAGGGAGGGGGGGCCCTGCGGAGGCTGCTTGGAGTTTCTTTCCTCTTAAGACGCCTGTGGGCGGTGCCGGAGGCTCAGGCCTGCACCCCTGCTCCCGGAGTCACTTTGGGAACCACGCCGCCCTGCTCGGGGACGGCCCCACTGAAGACAGGTGACAGTGGCAGCCAGCCCCAATCACTCCCCGGGAAGGGCCTCCCCAAAGCCCTTGTTCCCATCGCCCCCTGCCATTTCCCGTGGACTGAAGGCAAAGCCTCCTCAGCCCCCGGGGGGACGCTGGGGTGCAGGGTTTCCAGAGGCTGGGCTATGGTGGTCAGGAAACAGAGGGGCTTCAGGTGCTTCCAGGGGTGGGTTCTGGCCTTGGAGGCAGGACTCCTTTTGAGAGCCGCTGGAGGCTGAGACCTCCATCAGCCAGGGCAGTGGTCCAATGTCCACCCACACTGCCGCAGCCCGTCTCCCAGGCCCCCAGACCAACCTGGTTCCACCCGTTTCTGTTTCAAGCCAAACTGGGGTCTGAGTCCCTCCACAGACTCCTGGGCCAGTGGAAGGGCTGGCCCAGCACACAGTCCACCCCGGACACAGTCCTCCTGCCGAGTGTTCCCCCGAAGGCGGCGTGGGACGGCGGACTGGGGTCACGGGTACTCACGCAGAGGAACCACTGGGGGAGGCCTTGCAGGGTCCGGCACCCAGGGAGGTGGGATGCCCCAGGCACTCTGAGGCCTCTCCCTCTGACCACGTCCCTCCGTCACAGAAGCCCCGTCCCCATCCCACCACACCGGCTCCTGAGAGAAGGCCCTGGGTCCCTGCAGAGTGGCCGCGAGACCTGTGAGCCTGGCCGGCTCCAAGATCCCAGGGTCCTTCCATCAGCCGCCCAAGTCAGTGCCCATGACCTCATCCAAGCCCTCTTGAGCCAGTTTCCTTCCTCTTGAGCCAGTTTCCTTCCCAGCTGGCAGCCTCATCCAGAGCCCAGACTGTCTGGGGCCTGCCGCCCACAGGGCCGGAGGCCTCTCCCTGGAAGTTATCTCCTGAAGCTCCACCATGTCAGGACTGGTCAGAATGCAGCCTGCCGGGGGTGGGGTGGATGTTTCTGGACCCGTCACTGTCCCAGCTTGGGGCACGTGACTCAGAAGCGCTAAGGACAGGAAGGGGCCTTGCGTCACCATATCTCAGTGTGGGACACACCACCCGCGGCGCCTGAAACAGCCCAGGAAGGGAGGCCTTGCAGCCCTGAGGGTGGAAATTGGCCTCCCGAGAGCTCCAGACCCCGGGCGTTGGTTGGGGTGCCTGCTGGCCATTGGCGGCCCTGCCTGAACCCCCAGTAAGGCCGGTGGTCCGGTTCTCAGGGAGGCGCACGCGCTGCAGCTCCCCTGGAGGAAGGCTGGGAGGGGCCCAGCAGTGCCAGCTTCCACCTGCCCTGAAGCTCAGCACCCCACCTTCCTCCACCCACGCCCAGGGTCTTCCCCTGCAGGGTCCAGGCTGGGGAGTGGCTGTTCCCCAGGGGTTGCCCTCCTCGGCTGGAAGGAAGGGGCCAGGGGCTGGGGCTGTGCTGGCTTGGGGGCCAGCACGGTTGACAGTGATGGGGACCCAGGGGGTCAGAGGAGGCCAGTCCTGCGCAGTGACCTCTTGCCAAGCGTTCGGTCTGCTTGGCTGGCAGTCCTGTCCGGGAGGCAAAACAGTCTGCTGGCGGCTGTGTTCCAGGAGCCCCCCGTGGAGCAGGCGCACGGCCTCAGTGACCCCCGGGACGCCTGGATGCTCTTCGTCAGCCAGAGTGACAAGGGCGTCAACAGCAAGAGGGGCAGCAGGGGCAAGGCCAAGAAGCTGAAGGTGAGCACTGGAGCCCAGCCAGCGCGTGCGCGTGCGAGCCTCCACCCACGAGCCTTTCCCCGGCCCCACCCTGAGCACTCCCAACCAGCACAGACCATCCGCCTCAGGCTGGAGAGCACAGAAGTGCCAAGTCGGGGCCTGTGTGACCCTGAGGTCGGGGTGCCTGTTCTGGCCATTTACCTGCACCCCTAGAATGCCAGGCAGCCTCCCTGGCTCGCTGCTTTCTCTTCCCTCTCTCTCCTGGGGGGCCTGGGCTGCNTGGAGCCCAGCCAGCGCGCGCGCGTGCGAGCCTCCACCCATGAGCCTTTCCCCGGCCCCACCCTGAGCACTCCCAACCAGCATAGACCCTCCGCCTCAGGCTGGAGAGCACAGAAGTGCCAAGTAGGGGCCTGTGTGACCCTGAGGTCAGGGTGCCTGTTCTGACCATTTACCTGCACCCCTAGAACGCCAGGCAGCCTCCCTGGCTCGCTGCTTTCTCTTCCCTCTCTCTCCTGGGGGGCCTGGGCTGCGCAGCAGGGCAGTCAGGGACCGAGCAGGAGGGGCCTGCGGGTGCGCCGGAGTGACACAGTCTGAGGGCTGCCAGGGGCCTGGGCAGCCGCTGGTGTCCACCCTTCATCAGCCTGGGCGAGGCCTGGCCCCTGCTTCTGACCGCTGACCCCTGCCCTGGGCCCCAGTGAGGGCCACGTCCCCTGCGGTGGGGCACGCCGGGCAATGCTGTGCCGCCCTGCTGAGCCCTGGCCTCCCTGCTCCCCAGGGCCGCCCCAGTGATGGTGTGCCAGGCTCTGAGCCTGGGGCAGCCCACCGGCTGGGCTGCCAAAGGGACCTGACCCGTCACCCTCAAGCTGAGCTGAGGGCTCCCCAGGCTGCCTCCCAGCAGAGTCCCAGCCTGGTCCAGTGAGGGCTCCTGAGGGCCGCCTCCCCTCAGGATGGCCAGGCACAGGGGGTCTTGCTGATTGGGGCAGTGACAGACCTGAGACTCACAGGCGTCCTGGAGCGCCCCCGCCCTCCCTGCCTCCCTCAGCCCCAGGGCTGGGCTGCAGCCTCCTTTTTCCCAGCCTGGCCCCCAGTGGCCCGCCAACATCAGCCTTATACCTGCAGCTTTCACTGTCTCCTCAGGGGAACTGGAGGCTGACCTTCCCCTCAGGGATCAAAGCAGGAGTCTCCCGGCTCCCCCGTTATCAGCCTGCTGGCAAGAGCTCACCGAGGGGGTGCCCACGGTCCCCCCACCCCGCTCTGCCTGTTCAGAAGTCCTCACTGTCAGCCTTCTCTTTCAGCTTGGTCTGCCAGGACCCCCGGGGCCTCCCGGCCCCCAGGGTCCCCCAGGCCCCATCACCCCACCTGAAGTCCTACTGAAGGAGTTCCAGCTGCTGCTGAAAGGTAGGGGGTGGGTCCCACACAGATACACACCCCACTGGGGAGAGCAGGGAGGGGATACACACCCCACTGGGGAGAGCGGGGGCAGAGGAGCCGAGATAGGCTGGACCTTGGTCTTGTCGACCTGTATCCGGGAGGCCACGGCTCTGGTGCAGGCCCAGGTCAGGGCTGTGTGTGGGTCAGGGCCTCATGGAGGTCGGGGAGGAGTGGGAGAGGAGGCAGCTTCACAGAGGAGGATGGACTTGGCCACTGTGTTCAGTAGGTGCCTGGGGACCAGCCTCCATACCCCAGCTGGGAGGCCACTGAGCTTGCAAAAGCCGAGAGATTCAAGCCCGTGTTCCCCACATGGGGACTGTTACGGAGAAGTCAGAGCTCNACTTGGCCACTGTGTTCAGTAGGTGCCTGGGGACCAGCCTCCATACCCCAGCTGGGAGGCCACTGAGCTTGCAAAAGCCGAGAGATTCAAGCCCGTGTTCCCCACATGGGGACTGTTATGGAGAAGTCAGAGCTCCTTAAGCTTGCAGAGTGCTCCACTGAGCCCTGCAGGGACACCAGGGAGATCTCAGGCCTCTTTCTTCCCTTCACCTGCACCCCGCCGCTTCCCCTGACACATCTCTGCTGCTGGCTGCAGAGCCCACCGGGAAGGCCCCAGGAGGCTGCCCTCACGGGGCAGGGAGGACAGTCCTGGGAGCACAGAGAGGGACAGGCTGGGGCTGAGGCTGTAGAGGGTGAGAGCAGGGCTGAGGGGGCTCTAGCACCCAGGGCAGTATCCCTGCACTGCGGCCAGCTGCCAGGCGATGGCTCTGGGTACTGACCAGAGTTCATTTCACTGTGAAGAGCTTGTGAGTCTTTTCCCATTTATATTTAACGTACTGGGGTTTCCTTGGTAGCTCAGATGGTAAAGAATCTGTCTGTGATGCAGGAGACCCAGGTTTGATACCTGGGTCATGAAGATCCCCTGGAGGAGGGCCTGGCAACCCACTCCAGTATTCTTGCCTGGAGAATCCCATGGACAGAGGAGCCTGGTGGGCTACAGTCCACGGGGTCACAAAGAGTCGGACACGGCTGAGCGACTAACAACTGCACCTCATTTAAATAGACCAGCTTCAGAGGCTGAAGGCCTCCACACTCTGCAATAATAATGTCTTTACACTCAGCTTCTTTCCCCAAATGACGGGTCTGGCTTATCCTACTGCATTTCCTGATTCAATAAAAATGTAAACAGAGAAAAAGCAGCAGCAGCCCCAGGGTGAGAAGCCGTAGGATAAACAGGTGAGGCAGGAGAGAACAGGGGTCCTGGGTGCACCACCCCTGAGCTTCCCGGTAGCCAAAACGTGAAAGAAAACGGGAGCAGCCGCGGGATCGGGAAGCCGGTTCCGAAGGCCATGCAGGCCAGAGCGGGTCTCCCGTGGATTCCCGAGCGCGGGCGCCCGGCCCGAGGTTCCGGGGGGTGGGGGGTNACGACTGCAGGCACCCTGCTCCTTGACCTTCTAGCTGGCCTGGGGTGAGCAGGTGACTGGTCCCCAGGAGCCCTGAGCTTCCGCCCCCCAGTCTGACTAGCGGGAGCCCCAGGCACCGTGTGCACAAACCGACCGCTGGGTGCCCTTCGGCGGGCTGGGCACAGTTCTCAGTAGGGCTCGCCCCCACCCTACCAGGAAGTGCCAGCCGGCTGGCGTCCTGCCTGCCCACCCCCACTCCTAGATAAGGGTGGCACAGCCGCGCCCTCCCCTGCATTTCTCTGTACCCAGCGGGTACAGATACTTTAGAAAAGCTTTCACCCTGGGGAGACCCACGGTCCTTTTTCTCAGTCTAAGTGTGTTATACAGCAATTAACTGAAGTATTTATTGTATGATGTTGTCAGGCGAAATATATTTATGTAAAAAATTGCCTGTTCAAGTATTCTTTTATGTGGTTATACAAAGTTACAGAAGCAAAGGGCCAACCTTAAAAATACAGAATTGGAGTCCTTCAGGCCAGGCTCCTGAGGATGCAAGGGATCTCCAGGAGGGGAGGTTCCCTCTGGGGTTGGAGGGGGAGCATGGGTTTGGCCCCACGACAAGCCTCTCCCAGCTCCAGGAAGCGGCACTCAGGATTAGGGACAGGTGTTCACAGACTGGTGCCTTGTCGGCTGTAAGAAAACATTTGGCTAAGTAACTTGCGCGGTTTCCCAGTTCTGAGATGCCGAGGCTCTTTCCTCCCGCGATGGCACACTGCCTCCGCAGAAAGGGAGCCTGGCTCTCCGCGCTGGGAAGGGGTATGCTGGAAGCGTTCCCGAGGTACTTGCAGCAGGAAGACCGGCCAGTCCTGACGGAGCTGAGGAAGTGATAAGGCCTGTTGCAGGCTGGGCGAGGCCCGCAAACATGACAGAACAGCTTCAAAAGCCCGTCTTCAGAATCTTACATCATCCCGAGGCAAGCATTCACACATAAAGACCTGAAAGCCGTCTTACTGAGGAGCTCTACCAGCAATACCACGTCCTGCTCTCTGAGTGAAGAAGGGCACGAAAAGAATTTTCGAGTTTGTTTTCCTGAGGAGGCTCATAACGCGTTTTTAGCGTCTTGGACAGGATGTTGCTGTGAAGCCCAACTTCAGCCCAGCCCAGAGCCCAGTGCGCGCGCCCCTGAGCCAGGAGGCTGGGCCTCAGGCCACACGGGGCTGCAGCGGGACTGCCCAGACCTGGAGACGTGCGCATTCCACACCTGGGCATCCAGCGGCAGCCAGATGACGCCTGTCATCACAGGATCGGAAATGAGCAGCACTCGGCTGTTCTGGAGGGTGACAGCCTCAGCTATCAGCGTGACCTCCCGGCTGAGCCTGGGCTCACGCCGCGTTAACGCTGTCATCTTATTTTCGTCTGCAGAGCTGAAAGCAGCCAGCTCCTCCAGCAGCCCTGGGTTCTGGCGCTGGCCTGTCTACGCCAGTCGCTGCCTCACACTCCCCTCTGTGAGATGCCACTTCCCCAGCCAGTTATCAGGGGCAGCAGCACGGGAAAGGAGCCCTAAACTACAAAACCCTGCATGGTGAGCAGCTCACGGCCATGACTACTGGCCCATCCAAGGCCCACGACACTGAGCAAGTTAAGACCCAAAACACATTCAGAAGCAAACACGACCCCTCAAAGGCCAAGGTGTTGCTCAAGACGTAATAACTCAAAAGTCTAGAAAAAACCTTTATTTACAGCCATGGGCATCCCACAGGAGTACACGAAACACATAATGTGCACAACACAAAAAACGAACCTCGGAGTCAAGGCCGCGCCCGCCTCAGAGCCCTATCCGCACCACCATCACGGTGACGTTGTCCGCCGAGCCCCGCTGCACCGCCTTGCTGGCCAGCCTGTTGCAGGCGGCTTCATAGCGGGCGTCCACGGTGGGCTTCCCTTCCCGCCTTTGGATCTTCTCATCCTACCGGGTGGGAAAGGGGTGCTGGTGAACAGGGACCCTGTGCCCCACCATTCCTGAGACGCACCCCATGAGGGATGACCGCTCCCAGTCTCCGTGGGGGGGGGCAGGGAGAAACTGAGCGGTGAGTGCCCTGGATGGAGCTCCCGCTCCCCGCTGGGGACACGGGAGGAAGGGGCCCAGGGCAGCATGGGGACACGAGGGGTAGGGGCCCAGGGCGGCACGGGGACACGGGGGGGAGGGGCCCAGGGCTGCATGGGGACACGGGGGGGAAGGCGCCCAGGGCTGCACAGGGAGGAAGCGGGCCCGGGACTTCTCTGAAGCCCAAGGGCAGCTGGAACGATGGGCACCCACCCCCTTCTGAGAGTACTCACCTCCAGGCAGGACAAGATGAAGTTCACGGCTTCTTCTGGGGTAAAGACTTTGAAGAGGCCATCACAGGCCAGCAAAATAAATCTACCACACGGAGAGAAACATAAATGGGTTTTAGCAGCAAACTTTACAAAATGGCCTGTCAACGGAGGTTAACATATACTTGGCCAACTACTCAAAAGCTAAACATTTTAAAACCAATTTAACGTCAAGATCAAGGTTAAAGCTACTTAAAAATATTTTGGGTAAGACAGTATTCATCAAAACTGAGACTACGCTGTTCACCAAAGTTAGGGCTGACCCAATCCCAGTTTCTCAGACAAACTCCAGGAAGACCACCAAGGGAGATCTATCAGGTGGTACCGTAAATGCACGGCAAGTGTCAGTCACCACAAGCCCCAATCTGTTCCCCAAACTGGACGGACGCTTGGACGTCAGGAACACCAAGTGCTCTCTGCCCACGTGAAGGGAGGAGCGCCATCCGCTTTCAGTGCTGAAGGGGCCTCTGTCCCTTTCAGAGTCCCACAGGCTTCCCAGGGGAGTCTCTCTGACGGGGATGCAGGGAGTGGGACAGTTCCGGCTCTCCCGCTCGTCTCTTTCCTCGTTTCAACACCCAGGTCCCGGTTTTCCGCTTCTGACTGGGCACTCACTCAGCAAGCATTTGCAGGCACGTGGTTTGTGCCTGGGGCCCCGCAGGGCCCCAGTCCAAGCAGTGCCAGCCCCTTCTGCTGAGGTGACAGAGCCCGGGGGGGACTCTGCTCTGCTGCACAGCAGGAACCACACAGGGCCTGGTCTCATGTGGCAACAAGACTCTCCTGAGGCATCACCTGGGGAGCTGGAGGAGCGAGTGGAAACTGAGGCAGGTGTGGAAAGGCGCCCCCAGCAGCACTGGCCTCCGGGCTCCGCGCTGCCACCTCAGTGCCTACGCCCGATGCAGGCCCTTGGACCCCGTCCTCCTGCCAGGCACAGAGCCTTATTCTCAAGCAGCTCAGAAACAGAAGTGGACAAGAGGTCTCTTTCTTCAAACTACTTCGGCTCTGCTTAAAAACCTCCCATGATTCTCCCATTATGAGTTAAAACCCAGACTGCTCAGCAGACAACCCAGGCCTCTGCAACCTGCCACCTTTTCCCTCCCCCCGACCCCTGGCGCCCCGTGGCACTGGCCGGGCACACCTTCATCCCACACCTTCATCTCTACCACTCCACCACCCTGGTGTCTGTCCTCCACGGGAAAGCCTGCTTTCTGCAACACGCATGTCTCCCTCCCGCCATGGCCAAAGGCTCCCAGAGCACCCGCACCCTTAAGACATACAGGACTGGACATGCTTGTTCATGCGGGGTCAGGCTGGACCCACGAGAGGAGAATGGGATTTTATTTATCCCTGCACCTGGAGGGCCCAGCATGGTGCCTAAGACTCGGCCGCCCGCTCACCCCCCAGGTTCAGTATGCGGACTGGAAGAAGTCGGCAGAGAAACAAGGGAGGAGGCCGCCCCGCGCGAGCCTACCTGTCGTTGGGGGTCAGCTGGCAGCGTCTGATGTCTGGCACCGACGTGACCCCGCAGCGCTTATACTGCCCGTCCCCGATGGAGCGGGACACCTCCAGCACGCCCAGGACACGCCCGTCCCTGTAGCGAGGGGAGGCACATCAGACTCCACCTGAGACCAGGCTCCCAGGGCCCAGACTCTGAGCTCAAAAGCAGAGGAGCAGGACGGGGTGAAAGACGCGACCTGTGGCATCCGCGCCCCTCAGCCACCAATCACACAGCGCTAGGGCACTGCACGGAGTCTCCCTGTCCTGGGTCATTACTGGCCTGCTGCCCCGCACACGGGTGCACCAGCGCCCCCTCAGGCTGGCTCATGGCCGCGCCGGGCCTAACCCACTGGTCTGCCCACAGCCCAGTCAAGCCTGACTGGGTGCAGACCTGGCTTCGTCTGTTTTGTTTTTACCTTAAAGCCACCATGAGCTTTCCTGATAGCTCAGTTGGTAAAGAATCTGCCTGCAATGCAGGAGAGCCCGGTTTGATTTGAGAAGGGATAGGGTACCCACTCCAGTATTCCAGGGCTTCCCTGGTGGCTCAGCTGGTGAAAAATCTGCCTGCAATACGGGAGACCTGGGTTGGGAAGATCCCCTGGAGAAAGGAAAGGCTACCCACTCCAGTATTCTGGCCTGGAGAATTCCACGGTCTGTACAGTCTACGGGGATCCAAGCAGTCGGACACAACTGAGAGACTTTCACTTTCTTTCACTTTCAAGCCACCAGGGTTACAAACAAGGGGATATTTTTGCATTTCACTCTAGATTTGGAAAATACCTGAAAGTGACTACTCTCTGCTTCAAAAGCAAGTGTCATTACCTTGGGTATGAACATGGTCTAATGACTTAAATACAGACAGGAGAACTCTGGACAGAATTACAGCTTTGCTCACGCTGCTTTCAGGAGAGGGAAAGGTGCCTGCAGGGCCTAGGACAGCTGGTCCTGTCGGCAGGAGAGCAGCCCCGTGCCTGCCGCTCCCAAGGACAATCCTGGTGGCCACTTGCTCTGCCACTCGGGCAGCTACAGCGCCCCAGCACCCAGGCTCTCAGATGTGAGACCAGAGGAGACGCCACACTTGACAAGGGGCGCCAGAGAACTCAGCCAACGCAGAGCTGCGTGCGGAGGCGCCGCCTCACTGCGGGGCTCCCAGGGGGAGTGCACCCTGGAAGCTGAACCGCCGGTCCGCCGGGCCGTTCTCGGAGTCAGGATCCCGCCTGGCTCCTGGCCCTTCCCTGGGCCCTCAGTCACCCTCCAGGTGGTCACAGCCAAACCACCAGCAGCAAAGACTTGTGCNACAGCCCAGTCAAGCCTGACTGGGTGCAGACCTGGCTTCGTCTGTTTTGTTTTTACCTTAAAGCCACCATGAGCTTTCCTGATAGCTCAGTTGGTAAAGAATCTGCCTGCAATGCAGGAGAGCCCGGTTTGATTTGAGAAGGGATAGGGTACCCACTCCAGTATTCCAGGGCTTCCCTGGTGGCTCAGCTGGTGAAAAATCTGCCTGCAATACGGGAGACCTGGGTTGGGAAGATCCCCTGGAGAAAGGAAAGGCTACCCACTCCAGTATTCTGGCCTGGAGAATTCCACGGTCTGTACAGTCTACGGGGATCCAAGCAGTCGGACACAACTGAGAGACTTTCACTTTCTTTCACTTTCAAGCCACCAGGGTTACAAACAAGGGGATATTTTTGCATTTCACTCTAGATTTGGAAAATACCTGAAAGTGACTACTCTCTGCTTCAAAAGCAAGTGTCATTACCTTGGGTATGAACATGGTCTAATGACTTAAATACAGACAGGAGAACTCTGGACAGAATTACAGCTTTGCTCACGCTGCTTTCAGGAGAGGGAAAGGTGCCTGCAGGGCCTAGGACAGCTGGTCCTGTCGGCAGGAGAGCAGCCCCGTGCCTGCCGCTCCCAAGGACAATCCTGGTGGCCACTTGCTCTGCCACTCGGGCAGCTACAGCGCCCCAGCACCCAGGCTCTCAGATGTGAGACCAGAGGAGACGCCACACTTGACAAGGGGCGCCAGAGAACTCAGCCAACGCAGAGCTGCGTGCGGAGGCGCCGCCTCACTGCGGGGCTCCCAGGGGGAGTACACCCTGGAAGCTGAACCGCCGGTCCGCCGGGCCGTTCTCGGAGTCAGGATCCCGCCTGGCTCCTGGCCCTTCCCTGGGCCCTCAGTCACCCTCCAGGTGGTCACAGCCAAACCACCAGCAGCAAAGACTTGTGCTGGTATCTGCATGGACAGCAGAACAAAAAGCAAGAGGGAGCAAAGGCCGCTTGCGCCGAGCTGAGGGTGAAGAGATGCGTGGGGGACCCTCAGCCCTCAGCGCGCCAGAGGCGGCAGCTTGGAGCCCGCGGACCAGAGTGCGTCTTCGGGACCAAGGGTCAGGGCGCCTGGAACGGCCTCCTCCCGAGTCACAGACCCAGCTTGTTTCAACAAGACAGCGTGCACGCAGAGGCAGGGCCAAAGACCCAGGTACCACCAGGACAACTCAGACTCCACCATGCTTCAGAAGCCGACCCAGCAGGCTGCTGCTGCTCTGCCTGCACGCGGCACAACAGGCTGCATGGGATGTGTGTGGTGCGGGCGCCAGCCGGCTGCAGAGGCCCGGGCCGAAGCAGGCTGTGCGCCACAGGAGCACAGCCACACCACCTGCCCTCTGTGCCCAGCAAGTCCAACATGACTGCTTGTGGCAAGGGCTGCCCAGAGCCAGCCACATGGGTCACAGACTGCGCCCGCCCCAAGCCTCAACAGCCCCTCCACACACAGCCAGCTTCCCCCACGCAGCACAGGACGCTGCGTGCTCTGTGCGGCCTCTCTCCCTGGCAATCAGTGAGAATCCACTCTTCTCCCACCATGCTGGGCAGGGAGTGAGTTTTGAAGTCCCAGTCCCCAAGCCAGCCTGCCTTCCCCAAGGACCTGCCACCCACAAGCCTGGCCTCCTGCCCTCCAGCACTTGCAGCTTGTGCTCCACGCAGCGTCCTTCCCGCATCCCTTCCGTCCACCCGTCAGTCAGACAGCGGCTGTCCCACTGGTGCCAAGACCACAGCGCCTTCTGCCAGCGTTTTGATCCGGTTTTCCCTTCACAGTGGGGGAGGGGCACAGAGACCAACACCCTGGCTGCCAGGACAAGCGGGACCCTGCTCTGCCTGCAGCTCCTCTGGCCCAGGGACACAGTGGTCTTGACAGGCTCGCGAAGCTGAGGCTGGGAGGTGGAAGCTCCATCTTCCTCTGCCTGTCCCAGGATGGCAGATGCCAAGGGCCGGAGTTTCAGCAGGATGGGTGGGACAGGGCAGTACTACACCTGATTCCAGAACTGTCTCCCTGTCATCGGAGACCGCACCAGACACGCAGCGCGCTGGGCCCGGTGGCAGGTGCCACAGGTGCAGGCTTCCCTTCCTCGTACAATAAACACCCAACTGTCTTCACCTTCTCTGAGGCGCTCTCCTGAAGCAGCATGAGGCGCTGCCCCCAGTCCACTACCTTCAGCGTGACAAGGGAGGAAAATACAACACACGCACGCAGGGCACACTGGCAAGGTCAGCAGACGAGGGCGAAGAGAACAAGACGGGAAGCAAGTCTCTGCTCCGTATTTCAGACAGCTGACCGTGTAAATGCGGGCCTTCTTCCCTTTTAAAATCACGGTGAGAGATATATCGTCCTATCAGGCGTCTTCACTTCCACGTTTAAGCAAATGGCTGAGTGGCATTGGGTGCATTCACACTCTCGCGCAGCCATCATCTCCACGCTGTCCGCCCCCCCAACCAGGACTCTGCGACCGCCCCCCTCCCCTCCCTGCTCCTACCACCCTGTCCTGCCTTCCGTCCCGCCGAGGACGCCGGCCGCGCGGGGACCCCTGTGTGAGTGGAGCCGCGCAGTGCCTGCTCTTCGGTGTCTGGCTTGCTCCACCTGGCAAGCTGTCCTCACGGTTCGCCCACGGGACAGGATTCCCTGCCTGTCGAGGCTGCCGCGCTCCCATTTTATGGAGGCCCACGCTTCATCTCTTCATCTGACGATGGACGCTTGGGTTGCTCCCACCTTGTGGCCACTGTGGACAATGATGCTGGGCACACGGGCACGCGCGTATTGGTTCAAATCCACTGCTTTGAATTCTGGGGTGCACAGACCCAGGACTGGACCTGCTGGCTCACATGGCAGGTCTATGTATTTTTATTTTTATTCTTTATTAAAGTACTGATTTACAATGTTGTGATGGTAGATCTATCTTTAATTTGTATGGAATTGCCATGCTGTGTTCCACAATGGCCGTGCCATTTTACATTCCCACCAACAGTGCACCAGGGCTCCTATCCCACCATGTAAATGCTTCATAATAGAGGGTAAAAGGGCCCTGAAGTTGAAAACAAAATAAGACTGATGATCACGATAACCAGAGTGTAACAAAACCACAGTGAAGATAATTATTCCACGTTTACACACAATACTTGGTACGTCCTCAGTGAGACATACACTAAAGACAAGAGAGCCGCAAGGAACTCACGGTCAGAACAGCGACGCTGCTGACGCTGCAAGTTTCCAAAAGCTCTTTTGGCAAATAAATATGCCACGTTATTAGGAACCAAGATTTTCAGGATGAAAGGAGACACTAGAGCTACTGAGTCAAAGAAGTTAAGAGAAAGCCCTATAAAGCCCGATGACTGCTCAGTGTGAATGGGAAGATGCAATCTAGACTCACGAGCTACAAAGAGCGCGCGCACGCGCGTGTGTGTCTGTGTCCTGGCTCTGTCCTGGAGCGGGTGTGACCTGATGACACTGCAGGTGACCCCAGCGTGTGTGCATGCGAGTGTGTGTGTGTGTCCTGGCTCTGTCCTGGAGCGGGTGTGACCTGATGACACTGGAGGTGACCCCAGCAGCCCCAGCGCATGGAGCTCTTTAGAGCCCGGCAGACGTGTGGAAGGCGCTCCCTCCCGCTGGCCAGAGGGCGCGTGAGCAGCAGGAACACCCTGCCTCGACGGCTGGAGTCGGCGCCCTGGAGAGAGCAGCTCACCTGCAGAGACTCCTGGATAAAGGGAGGGAGCCACTGGTCTCCACAGCTGTGGGCGCTCCCACTCTGCAAATGGTGATGGGAGAATTCAACACACACCTTGCTTTTGGGGAAAGACTGGTTCACCCCGTTGATGAAGGAAAGCCTTTCCTAACAGGATGCCTGCCACCACGTGCGAAGGGAGCCAGTAGTCCGTGGTCCTCTCTGCTGGCCCTGTGAAGCAGCTGACTCATGCAAGGTCACTGAGGGGCGCTAAATCGGCAGCTGAAAGGCTGACAGGCAACAGTCACAGGTGCCCAAGCGGAGCTCCCCAGACTACCGGCAGACGACACATGGAAACAAGTCCCCCAGCCCGGAGCCATCTGCGGCTGCGTGGGGGCCAGCACGCAGCACGCACCGCCAGCAGTGATGGCGCTCGGCTGCCGACGTGGCGGCAGTCGGCAGTGCCCAGCATCCCCATCAGACCCCTTTACTGAAAACGTGTAGCCTGAATCTAAAGCAGCCTATGGACCTAAATTCTGCTTTATAAGACATAACATACAGGCACCTTAAACGGTGCTGGTGGCCCTGTACAGGGGCGGGCTAGGGACAGGGTCCACGCCAAAGCAGAAATGATGCTTCACGGAAATACGTGAGGCCAATGCTGACAAGACCCTGGTTTCCAACACAGACACTCTGGGGACAGCTGGGGAAATGAGGGCACAGACGGATTGTTAAGATAACCTAATACAAACTAAAGAATGATTATTTTCTTAGGTGTTATGTCTGCAACTAACTTCTAAATAGTTCAGCCCCGCACACACACATATAAACAGACAAAGCAAATATGGCAAAATGTTAACTACTGAATCTAGGAAGTAGATATTTAAATGCTTACTATTTAAAAATTTTTTTCTGCATGTTTGAAAATCTTTAATAATGAGAGTGAGAGGGCATACACAAAAAGAAAGCGCATGCCAGCCCCAGCCTCAGGCAGGAGATGGGCCACAGCCCAGCCCTTAGCTCGGGAACAAGTCACCCCTCCTGTCTCTGAGCACCCCCACTCTCTTCTTCAAATTGAGGGGTGCACCCTAAGTCCACACAGTTCTTAATAAATGGGGACTGGGAAACAGGAAGTAAGTGCAATACAGCTGATCTTACTTTCAGCCATAGGAATGTCAAAATCTTTTCAAGGAGCTCAGACAAATGCAGAATTTTAAAGTTGAAAGGATGGAAAAGGTGATGCTAACTCCGACGCTGGGGTCACACTCTTGGGCATTAGCTCCCACGGCACTGGCTGAGGTCAGAACCCAGTCTATAATTCTGTCTTTGCCCACGCAGATAGCCACAACCCAGACCAAAATCACCTTTTACTAACCCTGGAGTTTTTTAACCAACCCTAAGAATTCTGACTCCTCTCCAGAGACCTCCCTGCACCACCGACCAGAGGCAGCCTGGGGCGACAACAGAAACTGCCCCAAGTGCACAGCGGAAGAGAGAAGACCCTCCAAGGATGAGCAGCTGCTGTCTCACACCGGCATCGCACTTCTCCCTTATCTCCACAGGCAGCGGAGTCTTAAATGGCTCAAACCTAAGATGAACCAGAAAACTCCTCTGGCGATATTCCTAATGCCGCGTCCTTAGCCTTGCTTAACTACCTGAGAGGTGGCAGATGACAAACTAGAGCTGGCACCGTCTTCAAAGATGTAAAGAGAGCGCAAACAGCCACGGCAGAGCGAGCCAGGCAGGAGCGGCCCCTGGGCCCGAGGACTGCTCCCCAGAAGCCGGCGGCGGCCAGCTCATGCTGCTGCTGCACGCTGCAGGCTTGCTCTCTGGGGGAACTGCCCCAAGTGCAGCTTATCCAGTTGTGACAAATAATAGATTTTAGGAAACTTCCTAGGACCACAGAAAACGCTGGAAATGGTAAGCTTGAATTTGAAACAGGAATCCTTTTGCAGATGTAGGGAAGCACGTTTCTCACACACATTGTTTGCTCCCACTTGGACATATGTGAAATCCTACGACATGTGTTCACCAAGTTAGACCTCAAGCAGTCTCATCATGCTGAAGACCGTTCAAGGCAGAAGGCGCCACCCGTGGAGGCCTCTCGGCTCACTGCGCAGTGGCCCCCGTCCCGGAGCCCCTGCCACCCTCTGGTTACCTGACATTCCCTCCGGCCTTCTGTATTCTCATTCGTTCTTCATACTGGGTTGGATTATGCTCCTTGCTGAGGCTTAAGGCCGCGTGTTTTTGACTCTCCTCATTGTAACGACAAAGGATTGCCTGGGAAGACGAGAGTATAACAGGTGTGAAACTGAACAAGCCCAGTGCCTAACACTGACAGGGGAAGAGCAAGGCTAACAACTTGACTTTCAGATTCAGCCTCCTGCTGACAAACTTGAGTTCAGAGGGCCCAGCGTCAAAAAGCATCAAGTGGCAAAGTGGTGTCACACACGCAGACACTAAGGGAGAGAGAGCTGGGCGACCACAGCCCCTGCTCCCTCACCCGGCCACCATCGTCCCACCTGTGACGTGAAAGGGAGGTCCCTGAACAGTACCGAGGCCCCTTTAGGCGCTACTGTTCCCCGAGTCTACACTGGCTCATTTGGTGGGCTGATCAGGTCCACGACCGCGTGTTCCCATCACCGTGTTCACTGTGTGGCACTTCCGCACAAACCTCTTATTCTACAGAGGGGGAAGCCTGAGGCCCAGAGGATAAGCATCATGCCTGGGGTCACAGAACAGGGCCAGGACTGAAACTGGGTCTGACTCCAAAGTCTCTNTTAGGAACCAAGATTTTCAGGATGAAAGGAGACACTAGAGCTACTGAGTCAAAGAAGTTAAGAGAAAGCCCTATAAAGCCCGATGACTGCTCAGTGTGAATGAGAAGTAGCAATCTAGACTCACGAGCTACAAAGAGCGCGCGCACGCGCGTGTGTGTCTGTGTCCTGGCTCTGTCCTGGAGCGGGTGTGACCTGATGACACTGCAGGTGACCCCAGCGTGTGTGCATGCGAGTGTGTGCGCGCGNTACAAAGAGCGCGCGCACGCGCGTGTGTGTCTGTGTCCTGGCTCTGTCCTGGAGCGGGTGTGACCTGATGACACTGCAGGTGACCCCAGCGTGTGTGCATGCGAGTGTGTGTGTGTGTCCTGGCTCTGTCCTGGAGCGGGTGTGACCTGATGACACTGGAGGTGACCCCAGCAGCCCCAGCGCATGGAGCTCTTTAGAGCCCGGCAGACGTGTGGAAGGCGCTCCCTCCCGCTGGCCAGAGGGCGCGTGAGCAGCAGGAACACCCTGCCTCGACGGCTGGAGTCGGCGCCCTGGAGAGAGCAGCTCACCTGCAGAGACTCCTGGATAAAGGGAGGGAGCCACTGGTCTCCACAGCTGTGGGCGCTCCCACTCTGCAAATGGTGATGGGAGAATTCAACACACACCTTGCTTTTGGGGAAAGACTGGTTCACCCCGTTGATGAAGGAAAGCCTTTCCTAACAGGATGCCTGCCACCACGTGCGAAGGGAGCCAGTAGTCCGTGGTCCTCTCTGCTGGCCCTGTGAAGCAGCTGACTCATGCAAGGTCACTGAGGGGCGCTAAATCGGCAGCTGAAAGGCTGACAGGCAACAGTCACAGGTGCCCAAGCGGAGCTCCCCAGACTACCGGCAGACGACACATGGAAACAAGTCCCCCAGCCCGGAGCCATCTGCGGCTGCGTGGGGGCCAGCACGCAGCACGCACCGCCAGCAGTGATGGCGCTCGGCTGCCGACGTGGCGGCAGTCGGCAGTGCCCAGCATCCCCATCAGACCCCTTTACTGAAAACGTGTAGCCTGAATCTAAAGCAGCCTATGGACCTAAATTCTGCTTTATAAGACATAACATACAGGCACCTTAAACGGTGCTGGTGGCCCTGTACAGGGGCGGGCTAGGGACAGGGTCCACGCCAAAGCAGAAATGATGCTTCACGGAAATACGTGAGGCCAATGCTGACAAGACCCTGGTTTCCAACACAGACACTCTGGGGACAGCTGGGGAAATGAGGGCACAGACGGATTGTTAAGATAACCTAATACAAACTAAAGAATGATTATTTTCTTAGGTGTTATGTCTGCAACTAACTTCTAAATAGTTCAGCCCCGCACACACACATATAAACAGACAAAGCAAATATGGCAAAATGTTAACTACTGAATCTAGGAAGTAGATATTTAAATGCTTACTATTTAAAAATTTTTTTCTGCATGTTTGAAAATCTTTAATAATGAGAGTGAGAGGGCATACACAAAAAGAAAGCGCATGCCAGCCCCAGCCTCAGGCAGGAGATGGGCCACAGCCCAGCCCTTAGCTCGGGAACAAGTCACCCCTCCTGTCTCTGAGCACCCCCACTCTCTTCTTCAAATTGAGGGGTGCACCCTAAGTCCACACAGTTCTTAATAAATGGGGACTGGGAAACAGGAAGTAAGTGCAATACAGCTGATCTTACTTTCAGCCATAGGAATGTCAAAATCTTTTCAAGGAGCTCAGACAAATGCAGAATTTTAAAGTTGAAAGGATGGAAAAGGTGATGCTAACTCCGACGCTGGGGTCACACTCTTGGGCATTAGCTCCCACGGCACTGGCTGAGGTCAGAACCCAGTCTATAATTCTGTCTTTGCCCACGCAGATAGCCACAACCCAGACCAAAATCACCTTTTACTAACCCTGGAGTTTTTTAACCAACCCTAAGAATTCTGACTCCTCTCCAGAGACCTCCCTGCACCACCGACCAGAGGCAGCCTGGGGCGACAACAGAAACTGCCCCAAGTGCACAGCGGAAGAGAGAAGACCCTCCAAGGATGAGCAGCTGCTGTCTCACACCGGCATCGCACTTCTCCCTTATCTCCACAGGCAGCGGAGTCTTAAATGGCTCAAACCTAAGATGAACCAGAAAACTCCTCTGGCGATATTCCTAATGCCGCGTCCTTAGCCTTGCTTAACTACCTGAGAGGTGGCAGATGACAAACTAGAGCTGGCACCGTCTTCAAAGATGTAAAGAGAGCGCAAACAGCCACGGCAGAGCGAGCCAGGCAGGAGCGGCCCCTGGGCCCGAGGACTGCTCCCCAGAAGCCGGCGGCGGCCAGCTCATGCTGCTGCTGCACGCTGCAGGCTTGCTCTCTGGGGGAACTGCCCCAAGTGCAGCTTATCCAGTTGTGACAAATAATAGATTTTAGGAAACTTCCTAGGACCACAGAAAACGCTGGAAATGGTAAGCTTGAATTTGAAACAGGAATCCTTTTGCAGATGTAGGGAAGCACGTTTCTCACACACATTGTTTGCTCCCACTTGGACATATGTGAAATCCTACGACATGTGTTCACCAAGTTAGACCTCAAGCAGTCTCATCATGCTGAAGACCGTTCAAGGCAGAAGGCGCCACCCGTGGAGGCCTCTCGGCTCACTGCGCAGTGGCCCCCGTCCCGGAGCCCCTGCCACCCTCTGGTTACCTGACATTCCCTCCGGCCTTCTGTATTCTCATTCGTTCTTCATACTGGGTTGGATTATGCTCCTTGCTGAGGCTTAAGGCCGCGTGTTTTTGACTCTCCTCATTGTAACGACAAAGGATTGCCTGGGAAGACGAGAGTATAACAGGTGTGAAACTGAACAAGCTCAGTGCCTAACACTGACAGGGGAAGAGCAAGGCTAACAACTTGACTTTCAGATTCAGCCTCCTGCTGACAAACTTGAGTTCAGAGGGCCCAGCGTCAAAAAGCATCAAGTGGCAAAGTGGTGTCACACACGCAGACACTAAGGGAGAGAGAGCTGGGCGACCACAGCCCCTGCTCCCTCACCCGGCCACCATCGTCCCACCTGTGACGTGAAAGGGAGGTCCCTGAACAGTACCGAGGCCCCTTTAGGCGCTACTGTTCCCCGAGTCTACACTGGCTCATTTGGTGGGCTGATCAGGTCCACGACCGCGTGTTCCCATCACCGTGTTCACTGTGTGGCACTTCCGCACAAACCTCTTATTCTACAGAGGGGGAAGCCTGAGGCCCAGAGGATAAGCATCATGCCTGGGGTCACAGAACAGGGCCAGGACTGAAACTGGGTCTGACTCCAAAGTCTCTCTTTTGGCTGATTCACACACATGCTATTTTTAAGTCCTCTGGTCTAAAAGCCCGTCCCACCAGAGAGACAGTGGCAGTCCCACCAGAGAGATTCACTAGAGGGTCACCCAAACACAGACTCCACTGGGGCACGGCTTTCATCTGGGATGCTCACGGTTCCCGGTGGACCGTATCCCAAGTCACCCTAAAAGCGCCAAGGTGGGGAGCAGCAACGTCTAGGTCTGGAGATGCTTTAAGAGTGGGAAGGTCACTCTGTCCAGAGGCTGCCGCACAAGCTCGGAGGCTGGCTGGCAAGCGGGCGGCAAGGAGGGGCCATCCGCTCCCGGCCAGGGAGACAGCAGCAACTGCAGAGGCCCCACGGAGCCCTCCCTCCAGGTCTGTCAGCCCCCACAGCTGGGAGGCGACACAGGCCGTCATCAGTGGGAAGCAGCTGGCTTTTCTCCCTCAGCCCCGAGTCCTGAGCTCAGCGGACATTCATCCCATCACCAAGCACTCTCCTAGTCACAGCTTTTGAGTTGTTTTGAAATTACATAATTGGGAGAGGCAGGGGTTAATACTTTTCATTCATTACTATCTGAGGTCAAAGAAATGAAGACAAATAGTTGTTTAAATAGAAGTAGTTTTACTTGAGGGACAATTAAATTCCAACTCACAGCTCTGTACCTGTCTGACAGATAGGGTGTAAGTCTTCCCAGAACAAACAGCCTCCAGTTTAGCAGCCATTCCCTGACCCAGAACTTTTAACTCTGCAACAGAGCCCTTGGGGCAGCCCTGCAAGGATGAAGCCTCAACCCTGCGGTCGTGGCTGTGACCGCATTCAACAGTGCTGCCTACAGTCTGCCCTCCGACGCGCCGCTGTCTCAGCGGGCGGCGCCACAGCCACATACCCGACTGTCCCCGAGGTTGGCGATGTAGAGAGTGTTGTCTACGGCCAGGACACAGGTGGCGGTGGACCCATCTTTCCAGGCAGGTTTCCTGGAGGGGGAAACTCATCAGAGACACAGTCATCACCAACACGCTGGCGCTCTGAGGCTGAGCTGCCAGCGCTGAAAGGGAGCGTCATACTTTTAAAATGGATGGTTTCTTTGATGTTTTCTTGGGTGTTTTTTTAAATTCAGATTTCACTAAGCTGTAAGTGCTTACGTGGTGCTAGGAGTTTTTCAGACCACGAGCATTGGCATTACACTGCATCGGAAGGCCTGAGATGCGTCCAGGACACCCCCCCCCCCCGGAAGGCC
>SJYW01046869.1:146198-178735 GCA_006410735.1 Raphicerus campestris | reverse complement strand
AAGTGCACAGGCAAGAGGCGCCATCGCCCAGAGACACCGCCAGGGCCTTGGTGGGCCCGCCGCTCAGCCCCTGATCCCTGCGGCACGGCCTCCCCTAAGCCAGGCTCTCCACTCATCAAGGATTCTTCGCGAAAGCCAGTGACGCCTCCCTCAGCAGCACAAAGAGTCAACCCCGAGGTGAACGCCAACCAATTGAGCTCTGAGCATCACCTTTAGGAAATTTCCTGATTAAGTTCTGATGCAGATTCTGTGCGGCGAATTTTGAGGCTCGAATTCCTCCGTGTCCATCAAAAACAGCAAAGTATGAAACCCGGGTGCTGGAATAACAAGCTGACAGTCAGCAAGATCCTCAGGCAAAGATTACTCCGCTCCATTAAAGCTTTTAACTCAAACAGCAAGCAGTAACAGTACCTAAGACAATACTGAAGTAACATCCATGACATTTTAAAATTAAAAACTCACACTTGCTTCAAAAATCAAGATCTGTTAACTCTGATTTTTCACTAATATTCAGAGCACTTTTCTATTTAGAACAGATTTAGTTTTCTACTTACAGCAGATTTAGTTTTAAACACTAACACACAGACAAACACAGATAAATTACTGACAAAGACATCTGTAAGAGAACAGGCAGATTCAGAACTGCTGCTCAAACTCTGACTGATAGCAAATTCTTAAAGCCTGTCCTACCACTCCTATTCCAATTCCCCTTTCAAGTTTGCCAGAAAACTCACATATAGATAAATAGCATTAAAAACTGTTTCAAGAAGGAAAGAACAAATATGCTTGTGTGAGATGACATTTACTCTGCAGAGCTGCTCTTTTCCTCAGACGTTTCTAGAATCCCTTCTCAATGTCGGACATCATGAGCCATGAAACAATAAGCTTATTTTGCTGAGCATCCTCTTGAGGCCCATCCATGTTGGTGCAAACAGCAAATTTTATTTTTTAATGGCTGACTGATATTCTATGTGTATATATATATTTCAATATATAATATGATGCATAATGTATATATATATATACACCTCTCATATGTGGTTTATAACTCAGAATCTTACATTGTGGCATCTACTAGTTGTGGCTTGGTGTCCCCCAATTACACCTGTTCCCAAAGATGAGCCTCCTGAGGCTTCTCCAAACCCCCTTTCCAGGCTCTAAAAGCAACTCCAAGCACACTCCTGCTCTGGGGGACAAGGGCTCTTCCTGCAGACCTTTCCCTTCACTTTCATCTTATGCAGCTGCAGGAAGAATTCCACAGTCTGCTCCTGCTGTTCTGGTCTCCTTCTGGGCCCTCCCTACCGCGCCAGCATCAGAACAGACTTCTACGCCACTCGGGCTGCCGGAGCAGGACACTCACACGAGAGCGGAGGGGGGCTGGCACTCCGCGGTGATGTCATTCAGGATGACATGGGCGTCCTGCATCTCCTCCCGCTCGCCCTTCCGCTCAGCCACGTAGCCTTTCAGGCCGAAGATCACCGAAGAGGCTACGGAAAAGGGAACAAAGAGCCAATACAAAACTGCGCCCTCCTCTCCAGACGCCCTAGTCCCAGAGCAAGTGAGAGGGGCTGCGGCTGCTCTACCCAGCGGCGCCCGAGAGCCGCCCCGCCAGGCGTCTCCCAGGCGGCAAGCCTGCTACTGAAAGCAGGCGCTGCTGAACGGGTGGCCTCTGCGAGGCTGAGCCGCGGAGAGGAGACGGCAGGCGACAGCAAGTCAGAGCAGAACAGCTCTTCCAGAGAGAGCGCTGGTCACAGCACCCGAGCAAGGAGCACCATCACCCACAGAGGTGGGCGGGACCGGGGCAAGGAGCGCCTTGCCAGTCTCCTCCATCAGTAACTTCATGAGGACAGAAAGATCTCTAGAGAAACGCAAGTGAATAGTTTACCCCAAGTGCCCTGGTGGCTACATTAGAAATATGTGTTTCCATGCTTGAGGCTGGAAGACTGAACAAATGGAAAGATCAGCTGCTTTTACTTTAACTGAGGAAGGAGAAGGAAAAAGGAGTCCACTGGAGGTGTAGAAATTTCTCTTTAAGGGCTGGTCTGAGCTCATTTTCTGACACTGAGAGCCACGTCAGTGAGAGATGCCCTTCCTGAAGGGCGCCCGCTGGCAAGCACAGTGCTCTGCAGGCTCCAGGCAGTGACAAGCCACGCTGAAGCCTGCACCTTCGCGTCCTCCGCGGGAGCCTGCAGCCTCCGCTGGAGATCACTGACCGCACGTGACAAAGTGGCTTGATGGGCGCAGTCAGTAAAAGCCCACAGCTTTCTCTCTAGCTGATACTCCTCACTTATTCCTCATGCACTGGGACACGTTACAAAGCTGACGACAAATTTCAACTGCTCTTTCCAGCCTCGGGTCGTCTCTTGGGGCGCTGCCTGCGTGCTCATCACAGAATTCCAAGTGCTAATCAACAGGCGGAGGTCAAGGACACGCAGTCAGAGAGAGACTGGGGGCCCACACGCCAACCAAGGCCGAGTAAACCTGTCTCTAACCCCTGAGGGACCAAGGCGGGTTTCCTACCTGACCGAAGGTGAGTAAGAGATGGAGCACATGGAGAGCAAAGAGTGAGGAAGCACGCGCGAACTCGGAAATCCGTGTGCAAACAGGGAACCCTATCCACTTCTCAGACACAGACACAGACCGGAAGTGTTATCACTGAAAGCTAAGCTTGTTTGGCTCTGGGTTGTCTTACAATATGAAGTCTAATACATTTGTTTTCAAACTGTCTGAAAACCTTTACAAACTTTCTTTTCCACAAGCTCTTCACTGCCATTCTTCTCTTCATCAGAGGCTTTTCTCTTTGCTCCTTTCCCTTCATTCTTTACCTCCGGGGATATCGAAGTGTCAAGAGAACCTGGAAATATAAAGTAAAAACCAGACAGAAACACAGCTATAGACGTTAAAGTCCCGAGCAGGCCTGGCTCCCTCCCAGCCCTCGGAGATGAAAGGACATTCGAGCGAGGCCTGGCAGAGAGGGAGGCTCAGTGGTCATAGCAATGCCTCTGGGGGGTGGGGCAGTCCCCTGGGTGCCCACAGTGGGAGATCACAAATAAAATCCAGGCCCTGCTCAGATGGCCTCGAGAGGTTATGTGAGAGGCTTCTAAGTGGTAAAAAACACACACTCATACTTTGAGGCTATGGCACACACATGGTATTTTATATCCACAAGCTCTTACGTATACATTTTCCAAAACCTGCAAAGTGAAACATCCTGAACCAGCCTGGAAACACTAACAAAGGCTTAAACTGAGACCAATATCAGGCTCTAAGAACCGTCTGTATCCTGAAAGGCCAAACAGGACTGCCAAAGCCATTCCCACTTGCAAAGGGGTGGGTGTCTATTCAAAGCTGAGCTCAGGGCACCTGCAGTGAGCATCCACTGCGGAACAGAGTCTCGGCTAAGTCTCAGTTCTGCCATTGGCAAGGGGTGTGCCCTTAAGGCAAGTCACTCAGCCTGCAGGCCTCAGCTTCTTCCCCTATAACAGGGAGAAAACTGTCCTCTCAGAAGGCTGCTTAAAACTGACGGGGAAAACTCATGGAAAGCTTTCATCACAGTCCCTGGTCCATCAAGTGTCCCATGAATGGCCCTATGTATTCTCTGCATGTAGGTATAAAAGCATACAACCATTTATTATTCATTCAACTACTCTTTGCCAGACCTTTCTGAGTACTGAGGGGAAAAAGGAAACAGTCTTGCCCTCAGGAATAATCAGCTACTTGCAAAGGACAGATTTCTGCAACTATGTAACACACACAGCCCACCCCACATGGCAGGCAGCCTAACTGGGGCAGTGTCGGGGATCTCTGGGCTCTCAGTGGCCTCTCCAGCAGCCTCCCGCTGCTCACTGTCTGTGCCCCAGCTTTCCAAATGTGTATGGAAAAATCTTCCTGTCTTTTAAATTGCAAACAGAGAAATTTTTTGAACTGTTATTGCCTTCAAAGTAAATTACATTGTAATCAGAGAATGTGGTCTACATATGATATTGATTCTGTACTAGGACTTACTTTATGGCCTAGAATGTAGTCAGCTTTTGTAAATGGCTCTTGCCTGCTTTGAGAAGAAGAGTAAGTCTTCTCAAGAAATCCTAAATATTGGATACCAGATTGGCTTTTACATCCAAAAAAAAAAAAAAACCCTGTTAATAATGGTGTTGGAAGTCCTGTAAGTTACTATTAGTTTATTGCCTTTTGCCCTTAGGATAACAAAGACATAACTATCCTGAATCCTCCTTTAACTAAATCTGTTCAGAGCCCTAGCTGCACACATTTAACTTTCATTATAACTGCGAGCACTGTCTTTATTAGGAAGGTTTTAGGGTAAACTGTATGAGAATGCGGTAATATTTTCATATGGACACATAGCCTGAAAATCTGAGAATTCTTGGGAAAGATGACTGTGATACTTTTTCTAAATACGGAAGTGTGTGTGCGCCAAGTCACTTCAGTCATGTCGGACTCTTTGCAATTCTAGGGACTGTAGCTGGCCAGGCTCCTCTGCCCATGGGGTTCTCCAGGCAAGAACACTGGAGTGGGTTGCTGTGCCCTCCTCCAGGGGAACTCCCCGATCCAGGGATTGAACCCGCATCTCTTACGTCTCCTGTATTGGCAGGAGGGTTCTTTACCACTTATCAGTGCCACCTGGAAAGCCCAAATATGAGAAAAATACTAACTTAATCCATACTTGGTTAGACTAATTCCAATGACGTAGTAGTAATTAATAACACACAAAAACATACTTGAAAAGCAGCAAGTGTTCTATCTGACAACATAAGGAAGGTCATTTCACACTAGAAGATACTCACATATGAAAGGACAGCCTGCATCCGCCCTGCCCCCCACTATCGCCCTGCCCCATCCCCTCTGGGGGAGCTCCATGTGAGAAGTCCTCAGTCGGAATAACAGACAGGTTAAGTCTCAGTTCTGCCATTTGCAAGGGGTGTCGTCATGTATGACAACCTACAGGAATCTGCTGTTTTCCCCTTCTGTTCAATTGGGACGTAAAAGGAAAAGTTAAACATTTACAGAAACAAGTAGAGCCGGGGCTACAGGCGCGGCAAAAATGAAATCAACAGAAAGACTGCTGCGGAGAGACCTAAGAGCACGGACTGGAGGTCGACTGACTGAGGTCTTCAGCTTCAGGAACTCCAAGTCCTGCACACCGTCTGTACCAGCCGGTAAAGCAGCGTCTGTCACTCCACCCTCATTTAAAGATCAAAATTCTTTTTATTTTGTAAGTGGCACAAAACAGAAGACTAATTTATCAGGGATACTGAAGATATCTTTTCAGTGTGAAATGTGAGAAGCACTTCGCATATTCAGACACTTTTCTGCTGGAAACATCTGATCTGTCAGGACTGTGACAAGGCAAAGCTACAATGGCAGACTCAGATTTTTTTTTTAAAGAACATTAATAACAAAGGTCAAAGTAAATGACTGGATTGTTAAAATTCCAAGGAGCAGAAAACAATCACCAAAAAGTGAGGCAGTATTCATGCATATGTTCGCCTCCCAACTGAGGGTCTCTACTGAGTGTGGTTTGTTTATTCATTTTGGCAGGAACCTAGTTCCCCGGCCAGGGATCAAACCTGGACCCCAGCAGAGAATGCCCTGAGTCCTAACCACTGGGCCACCAGGGAATTCCCGCTATCTATTAGTTTTAATAAACTTTATGTAGTATTATGATTCGTCATCCTAAGGCTTTTTACAGCTACAGGTAAACACACTTTATGTAAGAGTGAAACATATATGATTTCCATCGGCACACTGAACTAGCTTCCCTACCACTTACCTGGGTCGCCACTGCTGGCTGGCGGGAGATCGTCAAAAAGCAGAGGTCCCCCAGAGCCTGAAACACAGCAGAACACCGAGTGAGCCCACAAAGCCTGGGGGGGGGTTCATGTTTCCGAGTCCATCCCACCAGGACGCCCACACAGGCCGCAGCTCTCGCGCCAATCCAGTGCAGCTCCTGCTGTGCACGCAGCGTCCCGAACCTCCTTTAAGTCTCATCACTTCAAAGGAGACGGAAAACCTGCCTCAGAGTCCAGTCTTATTCCACCAGTAAAACAGACGCTCCGATGAACTTCCAGAGAACACTGCTCAACATCTTTGCGCAGTTCCTCAGGGCTAGCAACTAGTGGATTTTTCTGCCTTACCTGAAGCCATGGATTCAAAACTTAAGACAGTCCAACACCTAAAACATCTGTGTGTGGAAAATGGTGGAAAGGGAGAAGTTTGAGACAACTACAATCCCAGGATGACACGTTGACACACACCTGGGAGAGCCTGGAGACTGTGCCTGAGTCAGCACTGCTGGCCGGAGGGAGACGGTCAAAGGGCAGAGATGCTTTCTGAGCTTCTTTCCCTAGAACACGGAACACCTGCTTAGAGCGCGCGTGGACACCGGCCAGGCGGGGCTCGAGGGGGGTCTTCTGCAATAAGGCAGCTAGCAAACTCAGATCTTCTCCTCTCTATTGGACTAACTGTTTTCAAAAATACTTTCTCNGGGGGGGGGTTCATGTTTCCGAGTCCATCCCACCAGGACGCCCACACAGGCCGCAGCTCTCGCGCCAATCCAGTGCAGCTCCTGCTGTGCACGCAGCGTCCCGAACCTCCTTTAAGTCTCATCACTTCAAAGGAGACGGAAAACCTGCCTCAGAGTCCAGTCTCATTCCACCAGTAAAACAGACGCTCCGATGAACTTCCAGAGAACACTGCTCAACATCTTTGCGCAGTTCCTCAGGGCTAGCAACTAGTGGATTTTTCTGCCTTACCTGAAGCCATGGATTCAAAACTTAAGACAGTCCAACACCTAAAACATCTGTGTGTGGAAAATGGTGGAAAGGGAGAAGTTTGAGACAACTACAATCCCAGGATGACACGTTGACACACACCTGGGAGAGCCTGGAGACTGTGCCTGAGTCAGCACTGCTGGCCGGAGGGAGACGGTCAAAGGGCAGAGATGCTTTCTGAGCTTCTTTCCCTAGAACACGGAACACCTGCTTAGAGCACGCGTGGACACCGGCCAGGCGGGGCTCGAGGGGGGTCTTCTGCGATAAGGCAGCTAGCAAACTCAGATCTTCTCCTCTCTATTGGACTAACTGTTTTCAAAAATACTTTCTCAAAGTCATTTAATAGGGACATTTGTTTCCAACAGTTACAGTCAATATACAAGCAATGAAGAAGAATCCAACAGGAATTTTAGGGGCTACTGAGTGTTTTGAGGAAAACAAGTATTTTTCTTGCTAATTTCAGTATTGAAAGGAATACATTTTTAAAAACCTTTCTTTAAGAGTGAATCCTGAGAAGAAAAAACTGATTCTAGAGCAAAACAATAATTCTATCTCAGTACCTCAATAAAGGGACTCTTCAAAGATCTACTGATCTTAAAAAATCCTATTTCAATAACATTCTGAACTAACTACCAAGTAGAATCTTAAACACACAAGCAGAGAGATGGGTGAGAGGCCTGAATCTGTCTTAAGCTGGTATCTCCAGCATAGAGCCCAATTCAATAAATATGAAGAAAATGAGGAATTTTAGATAATCCAAGATAAACTCAGGAAAAAGCTAAGAAATCCTTCTATTTAAAAACCTAAAGATTTACCTAACAAAAGTACTTGTCTCAATGTTTTATACTCAGTTATCCCTTTCCACATAAAATTTAATCATATTCCTTCTCCAGCTTTCCTCAAAATCTCTACTGACGTTATGAAATATACGAACCAGCCCACAGGAATGTGGGGGGAACAACGGGCTAAAGATGAAGGTGTGGATGTCCATGTCCTCTGAGATTGAATACACTGATCTTGTTCCTCAGAGCTCAAGTACAGAAATGCACCCATTTAAAAACCAGCTCAACACGTGTGCCCTGAAAGTTTCATCCACATTGTCTTTCTGCCTAGAAATGAGCTGGGTATCAACTCAACTTTTTTACAAACTAAAAATTTTAAGTAAAATTTATAAACTCCAAGGAAAGAAATTTCTTCAGGAGACTTTAGGTCAGAAGTACATTAAATACCTGATAAATTCCTAATTTAACAAAAAGTAACTCTTCTGCTTTGTATCTGTAACACAAATAGGAAATGGCTATCACATTAATTACCATTTTCTCCCTTAGGATTATCATAAAGACAGTAAGTAATTACAAGCAGTGTCACTTTTCTCACAGGTGACATACTCTATGGGGAGCACTCCAGAAACAGCATCAGAGCATTAAGAGGCGTCTAGGACAGCCACTCACTCACGCTACCCTTCCTCCCGCAAGAACCACTGCTATCTCAGCAGGCCGCCTCCAAGGGGGACTCAGACCACACTAGTCTAAGCGTCAACGCATCCAGTCTAACAGACTCCAACCTGAACAGGGTGACCCAGAACAGCTGCACTATGTTCAGTGAGATGTGTATAAGAGACAGNAGTGAAGTAAGCCAGAAAGAAAAACACCAATATAGTATACTAACACATATATATGGAATTTAGAAAGATAGTAATGATGACCCTGTATGTGAGACAACAAAAGAGACACAGATGTATAGAACGGACTTTTGGCCTCTGAGGGAGAGGGAGAGGGTGGGATGATTTGGGAGTATGGCATTGAAACATAATAAATAAAGTTCAAGCAATCAAAAGGGAAAAAAAAGAAAGGGGGAGAGAGACCTCTCTAGTCATCCAGTGCCTAATAAGATTCCACCTTGCAATCCTTGGCTGGGTGACTAAGATCCCGATGCTTTGGGGAAACTAAGCCCACACATTGCAGCTAGAGTGGCCGTGTGCCCCAACGAAAGATGGTGTGGTGAAGATCTTGTACGCTGAGACTTAAGACCCGATGCAACCAAATTAATTCATTAATTAAAAAGAGGATGTGGGTTCGGTTCCTGGTCAAGGAACTAAGGTCCCACATGCCTGGCACATAGTATAGCCAAAGCCAAGTGGGAGGGGGCAGAGAACTGAGAACAGCAGACGCCTGTCTGGGACCAGGCACTGGCATCTCACAGCTTCGCAAGGAAAGTCATCTTGGTGATGGATGGGGCTGCAGAAGGCGTCCCTGAGTCTTCAGGTGAGAGCCAAATAGCAGTTGTGTGAGAAATCTACCTAAGGCTGAAGAAGGAACAGCCAGGAAGGAAAAGCTGCTTTTACCGTTCCCCATGGCCACAGAAGACAGAACGGTTATTTGTCTTGTTTTTTTTGCTCTTCTAGTCCTTTCTCACAGTGCACAAAACAAGCCCGAGTAAGTTATGCAACTATTATTGCTGCATTCTTGCAGTTCACGCAGGGCCAGGAGTAGTTCCTGCATCCACTAGCCAGAGTGGAAAGTCTTCTTTGAAAACTTGGCTGTGATGTTGAGGTGCCAAAATAAATTCCCTGTGGGCAAAGGGCAGAGCTGGAAGGCATGGGTGTAGGGCAGCTAGGCCTCCACAAGGGGTACAGAGGACTTAGGTTGGCAGGTGGGACAGTTAACTTGGCATCACTTCATAAGGGTCCTGAATGCCAAGAGGGTGACTGAAGCCCGATGGGAGAATCGCAGACATTTTTACCATTAGCAAAATCTCAGCCTCTCACAAGGTCATGGGTGGGTGCAGCCTCTCCTGCCTCTACCTACCCGCTCTCCCCAACCCCTGTGCCATCTTCAATCTGCAGCCATTCAGAACTATAAACCCCTGTTATTAGGGCAGAAAGAGCCCTGGAGGCCTTGCAATCCCACTACTCCACATTAGACAGGAAATGTGGCCCACTCTGAGACCCCCCCCTTTTTTCAGATACAACTTGTTGGCTTCTCTTGATCTGAATGTTGGGGTGCCCAAGGGCGTGGCCCTCTCTTTGCTTCAGTTTCCTGTCTTCTGAAGTCATCTTCATTTGTTCTGTGGATTTAAAGACCCCAATATTCTGATGACCTGTCCATGCAGGACTCTAGTCCTGACCTCTTCTTGGAACTCACATGCATACATACATACATCCCCAGCTGTCTGCTCACCATCCCCGCCTGGGTGGCTAACAGACATCTTGGATTAAACACCTTCCAAATACAACTCCTGCTCTTTTCCCCAAAACTTGTCCTCTCCAATCTTTGCATCTCACCATCCACCCAGAGGATCCTATGGAAACCTAGGCATCATCCTCCACTCCTACCTTCTTTCACCCCTGTGTCAAGTTCAGTGGAAGGTCTTGCCTGTCCTCCTTGGAAAAGCTTGGACATCCCATTTCTGCCACCATGATCGCACACACCAAGCCCTGCTATTTCTGTCCTAGATGAATGAGATTGTCTTCTCTCTCTTAGACTCCTTGCCCTCCTGATTTTCCAGAAAAGGAGAGAAATCTTTGAAAACATGACTCAGTCCATTGCCCTCCTGGCTCTAAGTCTTCCAATTGCAAGACCCTCATCGTGGGTATTTAGGTGAGCAACTGCAATTTTATATTTGTGACTATAACTTGACTTTCCATAAAAGAGACTTGATTAAACATTTTCTGAAATTTAACTAGAAAAATAGATTTACCATGAAACTTTCATCCTCTATTCACTTAATACTATGAGAAATAGATTAAAAAAAAAAAGAAATAGCTCATCATTATTTACTTCTTATATAAAAAAGGTCTTTACTACTTTATCTACATTGGGTACATACTTTTCTGCTATTTTGAGTAATTAATTTCTGTGGATTAAAAAAATTTTTTTGGAGTATAATTGATTTACTGTATTGTATTAGTGTCTGCTGTCTAGCAAAGTGAATCAGTCATACATGTACATATATCCACTGTTTAAGGTTCTTTTCCCATATAGGTCATTATGCCAAAGAACTGATGCTTTTGATCTGTGGTGTTGGGGAAGACTTGATAGTCCCTTGGACTGCAAGGAGATCCAACCACTCCATCCTAAAGGAAGTCCATCCTGAGNAGAAATAGCTCATCATTATTTACTTCTTATATAAAAAAGGTCTTTACTACTTTATCTACATTGGGTACATACTTTTCTGCTATTTTGAGTAATTAATTTCTGTGGATTAAAAAAATTTTTTTGGAGTATAATTGATTTACTGTATTGTATTAGTGTCTGCTGTCTAGCAAAGTGAATCAGTCATACATGTACATATATCCACTGTTTAAGGTTCTTTTCCCATATAGGTCATTATGCCAAAGAACTGATGCTTTTGATCTGTGGTGTTGGGGAAGACTTGATAGTCCCTTGGACTGCAAGGAGATCCAACCACTCCATCCTAAAGGAAGTCCATCCTGAGTATTCATTGGAAGAACTGATGCTGAAGCTGAAACTCCAATACTTTGGCCACCTGATGCAAAGAACTGACTCATTTGAAAAGACCCTGATGCTGGGAAAGGCTGACGGTGGGCGAAGAGGGTGATAGAGGATGAGATGGTTGGATGACATCACTGACTCAATGGACAAGAGTTTGAGCAAACTCTGGGAGTTGATGATGGACAGAGAGGCCTGTCGTGCTGCAGTTCATGGGGTCGTAAAGAGTCGGACACGACTGAGTGACAGAACTGACTGATAGGTCTTTAGAGTACTGAGAAGAGGTCCCTGTGCTAAACAGTAGGCCTTATTAGTTACGTATTTTGCACATCGTGTGGGGTTTTTTTTTTTCTTTTATAACTGAGATTTTATTGGTTGTTTTGAGGATCACTACACAGACATTTCAATTTGTACACAATTCTTCACATACGAACCAGAAATCTAAAATATCATGTAGTTGTGATTCTTAACAGTTATTCCAGTGACTTTCCAGCTTAAAATTTGGAGCAAACTTTCCTTAACAGGACATCAAGTACTAATATCTTCAAATATTGGTATGTTGTTACATCATAAGTCCCACTGATTCACAATTTAGTATCATATACACTACATCCCCAAACTGTCAATCATTCCCAGCACATTAACCAAGTTACTAGGAAAACTGGACTACCACGACCAAAGATGTTACAGTATAGTGAAAACATTCTGACCAGGAGAGCCAAGAGCAAGGAGTGGTTGCTGTAGGAAATAATTCTCCCAAAACAATATGGGAAGAGAAGTAATTTAAAGTGTTCAAGACATTAAATGCACAACGGACTCCAAACTGCCATTTAGTATGCTTTTGTATTATAGGATATAAAAGCTACCCCCCATCTATGGAATGTTAAGCTGACACCCAAGACAATCAAAGCCTCCCGTATCCAATATCCCACTATTTTCTGGTTGTAGCAAAAAATAAACAACCAGCAAATGATTTCACCTCTTAAAGCATTTACACTTAAAACACGGGATGAGGCGGTATTCCCTCCTTTTAAAAAATGTTTCTAGCGCTACTAAAAAAACTTGCATTTACAAAATAGTTGATGAAAATATTCCTCTGGATTGAACAAGAAGGGCAACGGACCACTGACAGGACTCGTGTGTGGTTACTGATCAGATTTGGCTTCTTTCTCTTCTGCTTCATCAGAGGCTGGGCTTTCCCCGTTTTTGCTGCTGCTGCGCCGTAGCTTCAATCCTGTCCGACTGTGTGTGACCCCATGGACGGCAGCCCACCAGGCTCCCCCGTCCCTGGGATTCTCCAGGCAAGAACCCTGGAGGGGGTTGCCATTTCCTTCTCCAATGCATGAAAGTGAAAAGTGAAAGGGAAGTCGCTCAGTGTGTCTGACTCTTCGCGACCCCGTGGACTGCAGCCCCCCAGGCTCCCCCGTCCGTGGGGTTTTCCGGGCGAGAGTGCTCCGCGTTTCCGGTCTCTCCATTTTCTGCAGGTGAGTCTTCTTTAGCCTCCTGGTTGGCCACTTCCGCCTGTTTTCCCTTTGCTCCTCTTTTCCCTTTGGTCTGCACTTTTTAGTCTGAGGATTCATCCTTTCCCGCCGCCTTTTTTGGCTTCGTTTCCATTTTTGCAGGAGCCGGTTTAGCTGACAACCTCGCCTATCTCCTCTCGGGCCCCTCCTTCGCCGCCCCCTCGGCAGAGCTGAGCGTCCTCTTGGGCATCGGGGCGACGGGGCGGGCGAGAGCCGGGCGCCTGAGGGCCGCGGCACCGGGAGCCTTCGCGAAGCTGAGCAGCCTGACCTCCTCCCGCCCGCTCGAGCTGCTGGGACCCGCGGCGGGGGTGGTGGGAGACCGTGTGGGTTTTTTTAAGGAGACTTTTTTTTTTAATGGAAGTAAAACCATACTTCAAGTACACAAATGATATGTGTACAGCTTGATGGATTTTCACAAAGTAAAGTGAAAGTCGCTCAGTCATGTCCGACTCTGTGACCCCATGGACTGTAGGCCGCCAGGCTCCTCTGTCCATGGAATTCTCCAGGCCAGAATACTGCAGTGGGTGGCAGTTCCCTTCTCCAGGGGATCTTCCCAACCCAGATCAAACCCAGGTCTCCTGCACTGCACGCAGATTCTTTACCATCTGAGCCACAAAGTAAATACGCCCATTATCCCAGGCCCAGACCAAAACCCAGAACATTTCATGTACTCCAGAGCCACTTCCAGTCACAGCCAAGATTCAGGCTGCACCACAGTTTTCTCTCACCTGGGTCTGGAGTTACATCAGCGGCATCAGAGTCCATGCTCCTCCACCACTGGCTTCTCAGGCTCAACGTTCGTTGATGAGATTCGCCTGCACTCTCACTAGCTGTAGCTCAGTCCTGCTCATCGCTGTACAGTACTCCTTTGTCTGGATGTACCACCACTCACTGGCGCATCCTCACGCTGAGGAAGAGTAGCTGGGCGCTAGCCAGTCTAGGGCTGTCGCAGAGAGTGCTGCTTTGAACATTGCTCTTCACGTCTTTTGCTGCACATGGTACTTCTTTCCATCGTGATACCCACAGAGATAGAATTACTGGGTCACAGGGCATATTTATGTTCATCTTTGTCGATAACTCTCTTCAGTTGATTTTGTCCATCTTGTCAAGGCTATGGTTTTCCCAGTAGTCACGTATGGATGTGAGAGTTGGACTATAAAGAAAGCTGAGCACCGAAAAATTGATGCTTTTGAACTGTGGTGTTGGAGAAGACTCTTGAGAGTCCCTTGGACTGCAAGGAGATCCAACCAGTCCATCCTAAAGGAGATCCAACCAGTCCATCCTAAAGGAGATCAGTCCTGAGTGTTCATTGGAGGGATGGATGCTGAAACTGAAGCTCCAGTATTTTGGCCACCTGATGCAAAGAGCTGACTCATTTGCAAAGACCCTGATGCTGAGAAAGATAGAGGGCAGGAGGAGAAGGGGACAACAGGAGATGAGATGGTTTGATGGCATCACCAACTCAATGGACATGAGTTTGGATAAAGTTGGTGATGGACAGGGAGGCCTGGCGTGCTGTGGTCCATAGGGTCGCAGAGAGTCAGACTCGACTGAGCGACTGACCTGAGCTGATACATAACAGACCTTAAGGAGCTTTCTTTGTGGCTCAGTCAGTAAAGCATCTGCCTGCAATGCAGGAGACCTGGGATACTTTCAGAAGTATCCCCTGGAGAAGGAAATGGCAAATCACTTCAGTATTCTTGCCTGGAGAAGCCCATAGACAGAGGAGCCTGGTGGGCTATAGTCCACGGGGTTGCAAGAGCTGGACATGGCTGAGCAGCTAAACCACCAACCACCACCACACACAATAGAAGATTTACCATTTCAGCCATTGTCTTTCTTTCTTTCTTTTTTGCCACATCATGTGGCACGTGGGATTGCACTCGGGCCCTCTGCTGTGGGAGTGCAGAGTCCTAACCACTGGCTGCCAGGAAAGTGTGATTTTAGCCATTTTTAAGTGTACAGTTCAGTGGCATTCAGCACATTCACAATATTGTGCCATCATCATCCATTTCCAGAACTTTTCACTATCCCAAACAGAAACTCTGCACCCATTAAATGACACCTCCTTATCCCTCCCTTCCCCCACCCCTGTCACCCAATTCTACTCTGCTTCTCTGGATTTGCCTGCTATAGGCACTCATATAAATGGAATCATAAATCATTAGTTCTTTTGTGTTTGGCTTATTTCACCCAGCAAAAAGTTTCTAAGATTCATCCTTGTTGGAGAATGTATTAGAACTTCATTACTTTTTTTTTTTTTTTTTTGCTAAATAGTATCCTCTTGTATAAATATACATTTTGTTTAACAGTCATCTACTGAGGGACATGAATTGTTTTCACCTTTTCTCTATTGTGTGTTGTGTATTCCCAAAGAAAGGCAATGCCAAAGAATGTTCAGACTATTGCACAATTGCACTCATCTCACACACTAGCAAAGTAATGCTCAAAATTCTCCAAGCCAGGCTTCAGCAGTACCTGAACCAAGAACTACCAGATGTTCAAACTGGATTTAGAAAAGGCAGAGGAACCAGAGATCAAATTGGCAACTTCTGTTGGATCATCAAAAGAGCAAGAGAGTTCCAGAAAACCATCTACTTCTGCTTTATTGACTATGCCAAAGCCCTTGACTGTCAGTTCAGTTCAGTTCATTTGCTCAGTGATGTCCAACTCTTTGCAACCCCATGAACGACAGCACGCCAGAACCCCTGTCCATCACCAATTCCTGGAGTTCACCCAAATCCATGTTCATCAAGTTGGTGATACCATCCAACCATCTCATTCTCTGTTGTTCCCTTCTCCTCTTGCCCTCAATCTTTCCCAGCATCAGGGTCTTTTCAAATGAGTCAGCTCTTCGCATCAGGTGGCCAAAGTATTGGAGTTTCAGCTTCAACATCAGTTCCTCCAGTGAACACCCAGGACTGATCTCCTTTAGAATGGACTGGTTGGATCTCCTTGCAGTCCAAGGGACTCTCAAGAGTCTTCTCCAATACCACAGTTCAAAAGCATCAATTCTTCGGCACTCAGCTTTCTTTATAGTCCAACTCTCACATCCATAACGTGACCACTGGAAAAACCATACCCTTGACTGTGTAGATCACAACAAACTGGAAAATTCTTAAAGAGAAGGGAATATCAGATCACCTGACCTGCCTCCTGAGAAATCTGTATGCAGATCAAGAAGCAACAGTTAGAACTGGACATGGAACAACAAACTGGCTCCAAATAGAGAAAGGAGTACATCAAGGCTGTATATTGTCACCCTGCTTATTTAACTTATATGCAGAGTACATCATGTGAAATGCTGGGCTGGATGAAGCACAAGCTGGAATCAAGATTGCTGGGGAAAATATCAATAACCTCAGATATGCAGATGACACCACCCTTATGGCAGAAAGCGAAAAACAACTAAAGAGCCTCTTGATGAAAGTGAAAGTGGAGTGAAGATGTTGGCTTAAAACAACATTCAGAAAACTAAGATCATGGCATTTGTTCCCATCCCTTCATGGCAAATAGATGGGGAAACAGTGAGAGACTAGTTTTTGGGCTCCAAAATCACTGCAGATGGTGACTGCAGCCATGAAATTAAAAGATGCTTGCTCCTTGGAAGAAAAGTTATGACCAACCTAGACAGCATATTAAAAAGCAGAGACGTTACTTTGCCAACAAAGGTCCATCTAGTCAAAGCTGTGTTTTTTTCCAGTGGTCATGTATGGATGTGAGAGTTGAATTATAAAGAAAACTGAGTGCCAAGAATTGATGCTTTCGAACTGTGGTGTTGGAGAAGACTCTTTAGAGTCCCTTGGACTGCAGGGAGATCCAACCAGTCCATCCTAAAGGAGATCAGTTCTGAATATTCATTGGAGGGAAAACCGCTAGACCATTCAGGTATGACCTAAATCAAATCCCTTATGATTATACAGTGGAAGTGAGAAATATATNGGAGGGATTGGGGGCAGGAGGAGAAGGGGACGACCGAGGATGAGATGGCTGGATGGCATCACGGACTCGATGGACGTGAGTCTGAGTGAGATGGTGATGGACAGGGAGGCCTGGCGTGCTGCGATTCATGGGGTCGCAAAGAGTTGGACACGACTGAGCGACTGAACTGAACTGATGTTGAAGCTGAAACTCCAATACTTCGGCCACCTGATGGGAAGAACTGACTCATTTTTGAAAAGATCCTGATGCTAGGAAAGATTGAAGGCAGGGGGAGAAGGGGATGACAGAGGATGAGATGGTTGGATGGCATTACCGACCCGATGGACATGAATTTGATTTGGCTCCAGGAGTTGGTGATGGACAGGGAGGCCTGGTGTGCTGCAGTCCATGGGGTTGTAAAGAGTCAGACATGACTGAGCGACTGAACTGAATTGGTTTGAGTCCCTACTTTCAGTTCTTTTGGGTTTTTGCCTAGGAGTGGACTTGCTAGGTCATAAAGTAGTTTTAGTATAACTTTCTAGAAACTATCAAACTGTTTCCCACAGTGACTATAGAATTTTACATTCTAAACAACAATTGATTTCTCTATTTTTGAAACAAAACTTTATGTATACCTACCTGTGAAACATTAAAATTCATATTAACATAATTTAAATATATTTGTAATAATTATATAATTCATTAAATACATATTTTAAATGTATACTAAATTGTTTTAGACAAATATGGTATCTGTAGTATCTACAAGTCAAATTGTGTAATACTCCAGAAAAGAAGAAAAATATATGCAGAAATGTATCAAAATAATAGGGGACAATTACAAATTGGACTAGAAAAACAGTATTCCAGCAACTAAAAATGAGAGTTCCTTAACTCTGACATTATTAGAGCAGAACTACCATCAAATTCAGAGTTAAAGATTCTTATTTGGGAAATAAAGAGAAATATTAGAAAAATACATTTTTAATAGTTTTATATTATGGTTGCTACTTTGTGATAATGAAAATGATTTTAATACAACATAGACCCAACAAAGGAAAAGGGTATATTTTATAGAAGCTATATTAAAGAATCTATTTCACATGATGGCCAATTCTTCCAAAAATTTTTTTCTATTATAATGGCAAATAAATTCACTGTGACTGGTTCATTTAGTCACAAGAAGTGTCTTTTTTTTTCGTGAATGTTTCCCCACAATAATACAACAGAATCAAATTTTTGTAACCATCAAAAAGGTTTCAAATATTAGAAAAATTTAAACAGAAGCTGTGACCTTGAAAATTTGATGTCTCATTGTGATGCTAAAATGGGAAGTGTTTTTGAAAAATATTCAAACTGACAGTTTAATAGATGATGTTTTGCAGAAGATGACAAAATCAGAGAAACAAAAATCACAATATAATGAGTCATTTTAGATGTTATATTTTGAAGAAAACAATTTAGATCTTAAAGAAAATCACAGGAAATTATTGTAAATCCATGTGCCTGGTCTAATAAAATTCAAAACAAGTATATCATGTTACAAACAAATTACGTGAGTTCTGAAATACTGTCAAGAATGGAGCAAGTACTTTTTATTTTTTGCTTGTACACAAGATGTAGCCCATTGTGAACAAACATGTCTGACCATGAGGTCTGCTCACATTGAGAACAATGTCATAACAATAAAGTAAGTTGTACTGACTTCATTGAAATGAAAGATGAAACTTTCTAAGTCTAGCTTATGAAATTAGAGGTTGGAAATAAAATTAAAAATGCCTGTGGGCAGATAGAGTCTAATGGAGAAAATATAGCATGTTACACAAGAGTTTATGACATTTTCCCCCCAAATATGATTATGCCAAATTTGTGCTTCCTCAGCTCATAAAAATAAGCAAAAATGCTGCCCCTGGGAAATCAAATGTTAACCATCTTTTAGCATTTATATATATGCATATGGATACATATAATATACATATATATTTTGTGTGTGAAGTTTTAAAAATGGATGCACAGATGGGATATTCTTATGTCTGTTCTAAAACGTACATTAAAAACACATCTGGATATCCCATGAGGATAAAGATTAAATGTAAACAAGGTATTTCACATACAAAGGCACTTATACTGAAATATGTACTAAATGAAAAGCATACATCAGAAGCATCTTGGCACAAATGCATTGTTTTATACAATCTGTGTAGGATGTTATTCTAAAGCAGTGTAAAAGTTAATGTCTATGCAGTTAAAAAAAAAGGCTATACCTTGCTGTATGCTTAGCAGGAGGTCTGCACCTCTGCTCAGAAATGACAGGCTTTCAGTGTTTAAAGTGAAATCCGAGCAAAAGATACGGCTACTGTGCGCACTTATGGAAGGCAGCCACGCTCACCTCTATGTCACCAATGCTGCACTTGAATCTTAAAGTATAAAAATTGGAAATGAATCACTAGTTGAGTGTCAATTATTATAAAACTGCATATCAAATGGAAATTAAAGAAATTATAGATGCCTTAATTTTCACATTGTAAATGATATGAAAAATTAAAGTGCCTTACATTTTGAATTTTTAAATGGAGAAAAGTTTTCTATGGATACCTCTTACACAAAGCAGCCACTTACTTGACTCAAATATCCTTAAGTCCTATATATCCATCTGATATAGTTTTAAGCAGCATGCAGTATCAATTATTAAATAGTGTTTGCATCTTCTAAGGCCGATTCACAAATTTGCTTAGTGCAATACTTTCCAATTTGGACATGGCCTTGAGAAAGTTGTTAGCATTCCCAGTCACCATGGCATCCTATACAACATTTCAGTAAGCTGCAGTAAATGAAAAATTAAGATCACTTCATCAAAATAAATTAGCATGGCAATTCTCTCCTTTAAAAACAAATAGTAGACTTTGGAAATATTGATGAGTTCATTTCCACTAAAACCAGGAAAGCAAGATTATCGGTTGCTTTTTGTATAAACTATTTTGATATATCTACTTTTCGTTTTTCAACAGGTCTTTAACTACTTCCGTGTTCTGGGAAAAATATTAGCCATTAAAAAATAATTCCCTTTTGCTTTAGGCTCCAGTATTAAATTTGTGGTAGCTCAGATGGTAAAGCATCTGCCTGCAATGGGGGGAAGACCCGAGTTCAATCCNATAATGAGTCATTTTAGATGTTATATTTTGAAGAAAACAATTTAGATCTTAAAGAAAATCACAGGAAATTATTGTAAATCCATGTGCCTGGTCTAATAAAATTCAAAACAAGTATATCATGTTACAAACAAATTACGTGAGTTCTGAAATACTGTCAAGAATGGAGCAAGTACTTTTTATTTTTTGCTTGTACACAAGATGTAGCCCATTGTGAACAAACATGTCTGACCATGAGGTCTGCTCACATTGAGAACAATGTCATAACAATAAAGTAAGTTGTACTGACTTCATTGAAATGAAAGATGAAACTTTCTAAGTCTAGCTTATGAAATTAGAGGTTGGAAATAAAATTAAAAATGCCTGTGGGCAGATAGAGTCTAATGGAGAAAATATAGCATGTTACACAAGAGTTTATGACATTTTCCCCCCAAATATGATTATGCCAAATTTGTGCTTCCTCAGCTCATAAAAATAAGCAAAAATGCTGCCCCTGGGAAATCAAATGTTAACCATCTTTTAGCATTTATATATATGCATATGGATACATATAATATACATATATATTTTGTGTGTGAAGTTTTAAAAATGGATGCACAGATGGGATATTCTTATGTCTGTTCTAAAACGTACATTAAAAACACATCTGGATATCCCATGAGGATAAAGATTAAATGTAAACAAGGTATTTCACATACAAAGGCACTTATACTGAAATATGTACTAAATGAAAAGCATACATCAGAAGCATCTTGGCACAAATGCATTGTTTTATACAATCTGTGTAGGATGTTATTCTAAAGCAGTGTAAAAGTTAATGTCTATGCAGTTAAAAAAAAAGGCTATACCTTGCTGTATGCTTAGCAGGAGGTCTGCACCTCTGCTCAGAAATGACAGGCTTTCAGTGTTTAAAGTGAAATCCGAGCAAAAGATACGGCTACTGTGCGCACTTATGGAAGGCAGCCACGCTCACCTCTATGTCACCAATGCTGCACTTGAATCTTAAAGTATAAAAATTGGAAATGAATCACTAGTTGAGTGTCAATTATTATAAAACTGCATATCAAATGGAAATTAAAGAAATTATAGATGCCTTAATTTTCACATTGTAAATGATATGAAAAATTAAAGTGCCTTACATTTTGAATTTTTAAATGGAGAAAAGTTTTCTATGGATACCTCTTACACAAAGCAGCCACTTACTTGACTCAAATATCCTTAAGTCCTATATATCCATCTGATATAGTTTTAAGCAGCATGCAGTATCAATTATTAAATAGTGTTTGCATCTTCTAAGGCCGATTCACAAATTTGCTTAGTGCAATACTTTCCAATTTGGACATGGCCTTGAGAAAGTTGTTAGCATTCCCAGTCACCATGGCATCCTATACAACATTTCAGTAAGCTGCAGTAAATGAAAAATTAAGATCACTTCATCAAAATAAATTAGCATGGCAATTCTCTCCTTTAAAAACAAATAGTAGACTTTGGAAATATTGATGAGTTCATTTCCACTAAAACCAGGAAAGCAAGATTATCGGTTGCTTTTTGTATAAACTATTTTGATATATCTACTTTTCGTTTTTCAACAGGTCTTTAACTACTTCCGTGTTCTGGGAAAAATATTAGCCATTAAAAAATAATTCCCTTTTGCTTTAGGCTCCAGTATTAAATTTGTGGTAGCTCAGATGGTAAAGCATCTGCCTGCAATGGGGGGAAGACCCGAGTTCAATCCCTGGGTTGGGAAGATCCCCTGAAGAAAATGGCAACCCACTCCAGTACTCTTGCCTGGAAAATTCCATGGACAAGGAGACTGGTGGGCTACAGTCCATGGGGTCGCAAAGAGGCAAACAGGACTGAGCGACTTCACTTGGTACCAGTAACACAAGGCAGGGTACTGAGTGGTTGCCTCTGAGTGGACTGGGGGTCAACCAGCAAGGAGCATGAGGGAACTTTCTGGGGTGATGGGAACACTCAGTATCTCGATAAGGGTCTGAGTTACAGGAATGCATCACTTGTCAAAAGAGTGACTGTTCACTTACAAGCTGGGCCTTTCATTGTTTTATATTAAAAGACTATCAGTAATGAACTCTAGTTAATGTACATGCTAAAGTAGTAGGAGCAAGCGTATTTAAGGCTAAAATTGATTTTGAACATTATCAAAAATAAAATGAATTAAAGGATGGTTGCCTAGATATAACAGTCTAGTAAATCGCTGTGTGGGGTCATCGCCAGTGGGTGTGCAGGTGTGTAGTGAAAATCCCACTCTGTGCTTGCAAATTTCCATAATGTGTAGAGGAAAAAGGGGCTGAGTCCTCTCCCTCTTGCTCCCAGTGCTGGCCCGCCTGAGGGCTGCTCTGGTCTGGGAGTGAGCCCGGCTCCCCTTACCCAAGTGTCTCCAGGGGGCAGGGCTGAGGCACAGTGTCCCCAGAATGGAGTGGTCAAACCCCATGGGGCTGGATGGAGCCCGAGAGGATAAGCGGGACCAGAAATCAGGCCCCAGGGCCGGCCCAGGGCAGGGGTGGCAAGGGGCGGGGCCTGGGGCCCTTCTTCCCGCCTCCCCTCCCCTTCTTTCCATCGTGTCAAGCCAGGGCAGTCAAGGTTGGCAGGTTTGCAGTAAAGAAAGAACCAGTCCTTTTTAACTTCCGTTTATTACACACCCCACAAACAGAAGAGCAGCCCAAGGTGCCAGCTCCCGGCGGGCTCTGGCCAGAGGACACCAGACAGGGGCCGGGTGGCTGCAGCATCGGGACACCATGGGCCTGGGGCTGCCCTACCTCGCCCAGCCCCTCCGGCTAGGCTTCCTGGGGCACCGGGGGCGCCCAGGCCTCCGTGGCGGCTCTTCCGAGGCTCTCACCAACACTGAGATTTAGCTGTGGTTCAAGCCTTGACTGTGTGGCTTGAGGGGGCCCCTACACTTCCTTCTCGGATTTCCTCTTGCTCCTCCACTCCGCAGAGACTGAGGGCCTGATCCTGCTCTGATAAAAATGCAAACAACTAATGAGCTTAAGGAAAGCGGCTCCGAGTCCCGGAGGAGGCAGGAAAGCCTAGTAGGCCGAGGTCCGGCGAGGGCAACGCAGGGGCGGCCGGACAGAACAGTGTCCACAGCACACCCTACAACTCTCTGGGTGCATCTATCTCAGGGCGCAACGGCCCAGGCTAGTTTCTGAAATGAGAGAAAAGCACACAATTGTCACACTGGACACAGTATGACCGTCTCTGGAGACCCAGGCCTGGGGGAAGGTAGGAAGAACGTAGAGTGGGGCAGGGGTGTGGCCCCCAGGGCCCCCCACTGGATGAGCACCCTGCAAGGCCCCCCAAGGTGAGCGGAATCTAACAGCATAGAGGGACAAGCTGCCATTGCAGACGGGGGAGGTGCGCTCTGAAGAGGCCCACGTGGCCAAGAACGGAGTGAGCCCTCCAGCAAAATGCAGAAAAGGATGACGCTCCCCTCGTAGCTCGAGAGGAACCGAATCCTGCAAACCTAAGTGTGCCTGGACCCTCCGGGTGCAGCCTGTGCACAGGCCAGTCCCACCAACACCCTGGTGCAGCCTCGCGAGACCTCGAGGCAGAAGCCCCTGCTGGTCTTGGCTGGATCCCCGACCCCCAGAAACTGAGGTAACAGAGCTGTGTGGCGCTGCCACGCGCCGGGACAACAGACCGCCGTCGCATCCTCTGCGCTGTGAGCTCCCTGCTCCAGGGCTCAGGGAAGACAGGGGGCCCGTGGGGACTGGACCGCATGGGAGTCTGCCCAGCCTTCCAACTGCCAGGGAGCTGCTCCAGGACACTGTTGGAGGAAGAGAGGTGATGCAGGCAGGCCGATGGGAGGCAGGTGAGGAGGCTCCAAGAGGGCGCCTGAAGCCTAACCCCTCCATGGGAGGGGCCCTTGTGCTCTATTCCAGCCCCCCTCCTCGGACCCTCCTGGTTCTCCAGCCGTGGGGACCAGATTCCCACAGCAAAGGCCTCCTCCACCCGTCCTGCAGGGACCCATGCCACCTCTTCCAGGAAGCTTTCCTTCAGGAGCCTGCTGTCAGAGGCCACCGCACCTTTTCCCAAACCCCCAGCTCTTCTGTTCTTCTCCCATGGCGTTTGTTCCTCAGACACTAATGCTCAAGAAGTGTCTGCTCCTCTAAAATCACATTTTCCTTAAGGGCTCCCCTGCACGTGGTACAATCGTCTGCCCTCCTCCTGCTTACAGGGTGCAGGCTGCCCCCCGAGACTCGTTCTCAGCTTCCCCAAAGCAGGGGGTGCCTCCTGCCCCTCCACCCTGGACCCTCCTTGGCCTGCGGAAGGGCCTGGTGGGGAGGCCTGGCTACAGACTGGGTCCACGGGAAAGTGCGGGGAAACGCGCAGAGCCGAGCTCCGCTGGGGCTTCCGTGCTCACGGCCCACCTGCAGCGGTGAGGGTCCCATCTGCGCCCACGTGCCAGCTCGCATGAGAAGGGTGCTTCTCCCTCCTGACCTGGGCCAAGCATAACTGGCGGACCCTGCGCTCCTGCACTAGGGGCTCCCCTGCCCCTCAGCAGTGTCCACAGGGCGGCCCCTGTTTACCCATCTGAGTCAGGACCAGCAGGCCGGTCTGTGCACAGGGGGTCAGAAATGGGGTGCGGACCCCCGTGCCTGCTGCGGCTCTCCTCCTGCCTCCCCGGCGCTCACCTGGGTACAGTCAGCACGTGTCCTCGGTGCCTCCGAAGCCCTCTCGGCAGGGGGACTGCGGCAGCCCAGATGCCTTCCCGGGAAGCCAGGTGCTCAGAGCCTGCGGCAGAAGGGCAGGGACAGAGAGTCACGAGGCCTGGAGGCGCATGGCCGCCCCCAGCCAAGCCCACCCCATGCTGGGAGGAGAAGGAAGGCTGGAGGAGAGGCTGGAGCAGAGGAGAGGCGGGAGAGTCCAAAGAATGGGGAGGACAAGAGGGAAGAGGAGGACGGAAGAGGCAGGAAAAGAAAGAATGAAGGAGGCGAAACAGCGGGAGGGGCAGGGGGCGAGTGGGGACACAAAGGAGATTTGGAAGGGATTCCCTCCCACCAAGGCTTCCCCAGCGGCTCAGACAGTAAGCATCTGCCTGCAGTGCGGGAGACTCAGGGTGGCTCCCTGGGCTGGAAAGATGCCTTGGAGAAGGAGATGGCACCCCACTCTAGTACTCTTGCCTGGAAAATCCCATGGACGGAGGAGGCTGGGAGGTTACGTTCGTGGGGTCGCAAAGAGTCAGACAGGACTGAGCAACTTCACTTTCTTTCTTTGCTCCCATGGTCGCACTTCATGCGCAAAGCAAGGCCAGTGCTATTGTTAAAGCCATGTGAACCCTAACCCACTCCTTCCCAGGACAGCCACTGGCTTTTGCCCCCATCCATGAACATCACCCATTCTCAGCTCAAAACACAACCTCCAGAGAGAGGAGTCCTCTATAATCAACTTACCGAAATCTGCACCCTGCTTCCACACCGTAACGCCCTGTCCCCACGACCTGATTTATAATTGTTCTTGGCATGAACACACCATCTGCCAGAGCACGTATCTGTCTCCCTCATTACAGTATAAACTTGAGAAGAAACTTTAGCCACTAGAATGCCGTGCGTGTGCTTAGCCGCTCAGTCGTGTCTGACTCTGTGCCCCCATGTGACTGGAGCTGCAGAAAGGACTGGGAGAAGCCAGGGAGGCCACACAGCAGTAAGTCCAAGGAAGATGTGGGCTGCAGCAAGATGTACAGGGCAGGCTGCAGAGAACGGCCCTGTCTGCAACCTGAGAAGGAATGGGCGAAGAGGAAGCAAGGAAACTAGGCAGAGAACAGTGTCTTAAGAATGACATTCTCGACAGCGTCAGATGCTCTAACATTTAGGACTTCTCCAGAGACTGCCAGAAGCTTCCAGTAGAATGGGGGGAAACGGAAAACGGCGAAATTTTGTTAGCGGCAGCAGGTGAGGAAATGAACAAAGTTTAAGAAGGAAGACTGTTCTCAAGAAACCTGTGAAGGAAGAAACAGGCAGACAGTTAACTAGGAGGGACCTGATGAAGCCTGAACAAATTTCCTGGGATGGAGCTGTCAGGGGTGACAGAGACCATGGCCTGGACGTTGACTGAGATGTCTAGGAGACATACACAATTTCCCCAGGGTAAGCTGGGGCGGGATCTGCAGGGGAGAGGAAGATGGTGCCTGAGTGTCATCTGTCGACAATGGAGGGTCAGAATGAGAACTAGGAGCGGAACAGATATGGCCAGAGTTACCATCTTTGGGTGGAGGGGACAGTGGGGAACTTTTTATACCGGGATGGAAGAGTACAAAAGCCTGGGCGCTCCCAAGAGGAGCTAAAAGCCTCTGGGTCATCGGTTTTAAAATCTTATCCCTCCTCCTTTCAGACCCACTTAAGCCCAGGAACTGTCTTTAATAACCTGATGAGCTCTGCACGCCTCTGGCTCCTTTTTAACCAGACACCGCCTTTGTCGACCTCTGCGATGTATTTTAGCAGCCTGGGGCCTCTGTGGGTTCTTGTTTGTCCAGTTCCTCGACAGTAAGGCTCTGGTTGGCCTCACCTCTGTGATCGTGGCACGTAACAGGTTCTTTCTGCAACTGTAGAGTGAACGCTGGGCAGCCAGGTGGTATGGTCACGAAATGGTCTGTAAGACTTGTCTTTCCTCCTCTAGAAAACTGCTTCCATGACACAGCGTGAAACGACCCCCTTCTTCCTCGACACCAGTCGCTGTCGGCTTTGGTCGCACTTTCCGAGAGGCCGGGGCGCTTCTAACCCTCCCGACCGCCAGGTCTCCTGGTGGCCCGAAGTGTTCGAGGACCCTGAGCTGGAGTCGCGGGCGGAAGGCCCGAGCGGCGGGACGCCGACGCCTCCATCGCTCCCTCTCCTGGTCCCGGAGGACCGCAGCCCAGCCTCTGCTGACCAAAGAGCCGCTTAACCGACGACGCGAGACCCCTGGACGCCGTTGGGTTCGTTGGATTCGTTGGGTTCGTGGGGGACGAACTCGGAGCTGGAGGCAGCGGGGGGAAGGGGCCACCAGGCCGCAGAGGCACCTGGGAGTCGTAGTTCTGACACTGCCTTCAGGGTTCTGGGGGAACTGAAGATCTAAGGGCTGGAACTACATTTTCCAGAATTCACCGCGTGAGCATGGGGGCGGGGCCAAGAGCCTGTCGCCTCCGAAAGCGTCCGAGCGCCTACGAGCGCTTCCCGAATACATCCGAGCGCCTCCGGGTGCTACCCGAATACCTCCGAGCCCCTCCGAGAGCCTCCGGGTGCTTCCCGAATACCTACGAGCGCTTCCAGGGCCTTCAACATGTCTGAGCTCCAGCGTTCGACGGCAGGGCGCCTCCAAACGCCTTTTGGCGGGGGTGGGGGGGTGGAAATCAGTAGTTCTTTGGCGGTGGTTTGTGATGCCTATCTCACGTCTAAGTGTCAACACTGGGTAGACGGGAGAATGCAGGGAGACCAACAGGATGGAAATGGACTTGAGCTCGAGGGCACTTGGATGTAACCAAATGGACCAGATGGGCTTACTGGGCAGGAGTGACAGGGAACATTTCTGAACTCAGCATTCAGAAAACTAAGATCATGGCATCTGGTGCCATCACTTCATGGTAAATGGATGGGGAAACAATGGGAACAGTGACAGACTTTATTTTGGGGGGGGTGCTTCAAAAATCACTGCAGATGGCGACTGCAACCATGAAATTAAAAGACGCTTGCTCCTTGGAAGAAAAGTTACGACCAACCTAGACAGCATATTAAAAAACAGAGACATTACTTTGCCAACAAAGGTCTGTCTAGTCAAAGCTATGGTTTTTCCAGTGGTCATATATGGATGTGAGAGTTGGACTGTAAGGGAAGCTAAGAGCTGAAGAATTGATGCTTTTGAACTGTGGTGGTAGAGAAGACTCTTGAGAGTTCCTTGGACTGCAAGGAGATCCAACCAGTCTATTCTAAAGTAAATCAGTCCTGAATATTCATTGGAAGGGCTGATGCTGAAGCTGAAACTCCAATCCTTTGGCCACCGGATGCAAAGAACTGACTCATTTGAAAAGACTCTGATGCTGGGAAAGATTGAGGGCAGGAGGAGAAGTGGACGACAGAGGATGAGATGGTTGGATGGCATCACTGACTTGATGGACGTGACTTTGGGTAAACTCCAGAAGTTGGTGATGGACAGGGAGGCCTGGTGTGCTGTAGTTCATGGCGTCACAAAGTCAGACATGACTGAGCAACTGGACTGATTTTTATTATTATTTTTGACCACACACATCATGTGGGATCTTAGTTCCCCAACCAAGGATTGAACCTGTGCCCCCAGCATTGCAAGCACAGAGTCTTAACCACTGGACCACCAGGGAAGCTCCAGGGAGAGACGTTTTAAAGCAAAGATATACACTGGGCAGGAGACCTGGGTGTGAATCCTAAACTGTCACACCTTGACTAGGCCTGGGCACTGCCAACCCTAAGAGAGAACAAGAATAAACTTGGGGTTCTGGAGCAGGAGATGTGGCGGCTGGGCTCCTTGTGGCAGGGACTGCAATCAGCTGACCACATGACCTGCAGGCCCTGACCCAGCCCAAGAGGGCAGGCTCCCTACACCCCAGCTGCCTGTATCCCTCCTTCCAGGGTTGCTGACCTCCTGGGCTCAATTTGGCCTTAAGTCCAAACTGCCTGGGCCATGAACTGGGTGGGTCTGTGTGTCCCTGAGGTCACTGGCAATGGGGAAGCTCACTCTTCAGTAGAGAAAAGTAATCACCTAAGAGGACAGATGTCTGCACCACACTTATGGACCCAACAGGCTTCTGAAAGACACTTCCACACCATGTGGCTAGCAGTCAGTGATNTAAGGGAAGCTAAGAGCTGAAGAATTGATGCTTTTGAACTGTGGTGGTAGAGAAGACTCTTGAGAGTTCCTTGGACTGCAAGGAGATCCAACCAGTCTATTCTAAAGTAAATCAGTCCTGAATATTCATTGGAAGGGCTGATGCTGAAGCTGAAACTCCAATCCTTTGGCCACCGGATGCAAAGAACTGACTCATTTGAAAAGACTCTGATGCTGGGAAAGATTGAGGGCAGGAGGAGAAGTGGACGACAGAGGATGAGATGGTTGGATGGCATCACTGACTTGATGGACGTGACTTTGGGTAAACTCCAGAAGTTGGTGATGGACAGGGAGGCCTGGTGTGCTGTAGTTCATGGCGTCACAAAGTCAGACATGACTGAGCAACTGGACTGATTTTTATTATTATTTTTGACCACACACATCATGTGGGATCTTAGTTCCCCAACCAAGGATTGAACCTGTGCCCCCAGCATTGCAAGCACAGAGTCTTAACCACTGGACCACCAGGGAAGCTCCAGGGAGAGACGTTTTAAAGCAAAGATATACACTGGGCAGGAGACCTGGGTGTGAATCCTAAACTGTCACACCTTGACTAGGCCTGGGCACTGCCAACCCTAAGAGAGAACAAGAATAAACTTGGGGTTCTGGAGCAGGAGATGTGGCGGCTGGGCTCCTTGTGGCAGGGACTGCAATCAGCTGACCACATGACCTGCAGGCCCTGACCCAGCCCAAGAGGGCAGGCTCCCTACACCCCAGCTGCCTGTATCCCTCCTTCCAGGGTTGCTGACCTCCTGGGCTCAATTTGGCCTTAAGTCCAAACTGCCTGGGCCATGAACTGGGTGGGTCTGTGTGTCCCTGAGGTCACTGGCAATGGGGAAGCTCACTCTTCAGTAGAGAAAAGTAATCACCTAAGAGGACAGATGTCTGCACCACACTTATGGACCCAACAGGCTTCTGAAAGACACTTCCACACCATGTGGCTAGCAGTCAGTGATGTTTTATTCCCGGAAGTTCACAAACAAGAGAATAGTCTGGGAACCAGCCGTTTCCTTTCTCCTTAGTGACTCTGGAGACAAACTCCGTGCTTGAGTTTCCATCACCAGGAACACACACAGTTCCCGAGGAGAGCAAGCCAGGTCCAAGGACCTGCAGGGGAAACCCACCCGGAGTGGCCTGGCCATAGCGAAGTGGCAGCACTATCCAGCACGAGATGTGCCGTGGGGCGTCCGTCACCATCGCCTCGACCCTTCTTTGTTTGTTGACAGAAGTTTTAAATCCACTCATGGCATTAGATGTGGGGGAAATGTGCTTAGCTTTGTATTTCTGCATTTGACTGACACCTTAATGACACCACAGCATTCAGCAATACTTCAGAAGGGTAACTACCTCTCCAGAATGCTTTATTTAACACAATTGTAGCCATCGATGCCAACCTAATACACAGGCTCAAGTGTGCTAAATGCAAGACATACTGAGAGCCCTGCTTCTCTGTGGCAGCTCTGGGCAGTCCTGCAGAACGCCTCCCGCGTGTCCTGGCTGAATGGCCAGGGCTGCCAGGGCCTGAGGTCTCCTTCTGCCAGGACACTAGTGCCGAGCACCTAGGAGAGGATTAGCTCCGTTCCATCACCTCTGCCTTCAGACCCACAGGGCGCCTGAGAAGTCTGGGGCAGGCGAATCCCAGAGAACCCTGGGGGCCCTGCAAGATTTCTCCTCCTGCCTGTAGCTCCCTCCCTCCACCCACCAGAGGGCTGGGGGCGGGAATGCTTAAACGTTCTTCCCGCAAATAAAAAAGGGCCTGGCTGGACTGGTTATGCGGGACTGAACAGCAGGAGCCGGGAAATATCCAGAACCCTGCCCGCCATGTCTGGACCCCAAGGAGGAGGGAACGGAACCTAGGAAGGCAGGGCCCACCCCGCAGGCCCCAGGTTGGCGTAGGTCACCAAGGCCTCCAGACACTCTGGGCCAAGCGGGCAGCGGTCAGGCTGCCCAGGGCTGCGGGCACCGAGTCCGTCCCCTCGGCAGGCGGGGCCCGGCTCAGTTCAACCTCGGGGACCTCCTCTAGGTCTGAGGGCTGGTCCTCCCCGGAGCCCCGGGGGCTGGGCAGCGGGGACTCCAGGGCGCCTCCTAGGAGCCAGTTGCTCCGCCCCGGGGCTGCGGGCGGCGCGGACAGGGCGTCCCCCAGCAGATCGCGGAAGCTGCTGCCTTCGCGCAGCGGCATGGACTCGAGCAGGTGGTTCAGGAGCTCGGCGGCGACAGTAGCGTCGATGGCCTGGCATGTGGACACGAACGTGTGCACTTCGTGCATGCATTGGATGTAGCCGGCGGCGAAGCGCTCGCTGGCTTCCGCTTGCAGCTGCTCGCGCTCTGCGCTCGGGGATGGGAGGGGAGAGAGCCGCGCCAGGTCCAGTGAGCTGCGACCGCTGTTCCCCGGCCCGCTCGGCCCACGGGGACGAAGCCCACCCAGGAGACACGGGGAGCGCCCCCTACACCGGGCCAGGGAAGTCCTCGGTGGAGCCGCGCACCGACAGGCCGGGCGAACGCGCCCCACCACGACCCCCGCCCGCCGCGCTCCCGGCCGCCACTCACCGCGCGCCCGGCCCCGCAGCGCGCCCTGCACGCGCCGCACTGTGAGCTCGAGCACCTCGGCGTTCTCCAGCTTGGCCTGCACCTGCGCCGCCGAGGAGGGGAGGTGAGGCGAGGCCGCCCGCGGGCCCGCAGACCCTGGACAACCCCACCCCCGACCCCGCTGGCCTCACCTCGGCGCCCGCGAGCAGCAGCCGCAGCTCCTGCAGGCTCTCGTTGATCCGCGCGCGCCGCTTCTTCTCCACCAGGGGCTTCCGGGCCTGCGAGAATCGAGCAATTGAGTCCCGGCCCTGCGTGGCCCCCCGAGCCCGCCCGCTCCCTCGCCGATCCGCGGATACAGCCAGCACCTTGCGGTCCCCGCGCGCCTCGCAGCCGTCCTCATCCTCCCGGCCCGCGCGGTCCCGGCCCGGCGCCAGGAGCGGAGCCATGACGCGCACCGCCGGGAGACCGGCGAGCGCTACAAGCGAGCGCGCCCCTAGCCGCGCAAAGTCCGAAGCCTCCACCTTCGCCCCCTGGCGTCTTCCGCGGAGACCTCGCGCCAGCACCGGATCCCGCTCCTTTTATAGCGCCTTATTTGCATCTCAATACGCCAAATGCTAGTGCGGGCCAATGGCAGAGGCCCGCTTTGTCTGGCCCCTCCGCCGGAGTCGGCCAGCAGCTGGCGAGGCGTGGCCTGCAGCCGGGGATTTGGAGGGTGGGGGGCGAAAGCCCAGCCGGGCCTCCGAGCGACCCCCGCGTTGGCGAGGGGGAGTGGGCACCCGAGGGGCGGTGACCACGAGGGCTGTGGCCCCGGGTGCGCTTGTTTGCCTTCCGTTCCTGAACCGGTCGCCCAGGTCTGCTGCGCGCGCGAGCAGGAGCGCGCCCATCCGTTCATCCCTCCATTCGCGCCTGACCTCCTTCACCTGAGATGCCACAGGAGGGGACCCTTCAGCGCGCGTGCTGGGGGCCTGGAGGCTAGAGCCACAGGAAAGACCGCGGCCTCCGAAGCTGGAGGGAGCCGCAGGTCCGGTCTAGGGAGGCTGCAGAGTCCCAGGGAGGTGAGGGCCCTAAGGGCAGCAGGGGTGGGAGCGAGCTCCTGCCCCCTCGCGTTTCTAGCGGACTTGTGGGTCCTGCTACTAGGGTCTCAACGCCGCCTGGAGCCCGCTCGGGGATGCTAGTGGGGCGGGGTCCTCAGGCCCGCCCTCAACAGCGCCATCTCTCGGACCTCCTTCTCTAGTCAGCGGTCCTTTCCTGGTCCTCATCGCCCTCCCATCTCCTCGGCCCCTTCGCTCCCCGACCTCCTTTCACCTTCCTTTCCCCCTCCCTCTCCTCCCT
>SJYW01046869.1:125916-140906 GCA_006410735.1 Raphicerus campestris | reverse complement strand
GCCCGGCCCCCAGCCCCAGCCCCTGGGCTCCCTCTCCCTCCAGCCCTCCCCCTCCCTCTCCTGCCCCTCGCCGGGCTGGCGGAGGCCGCCGTCTGGTCCCCGTAACTTGATGCCCGTGACAGTTGGCAGCTGCAGCCGCTTCAGCAGAGAAAAGCGGCAGCCTAGCCAAGAGCGACAGGTGTTGGCCGCGCCTTTGTCTCGGCCCTTTGTCACCAGGGCGGGCGCGGGGGTGGGTGCGCCTGTGTCCGCCAGACGACCGCCACCCCCAGGGCTGGCCGCCCATCTGCCGGCCCGGCCTCTTTGAGGGTGGGGTGCATGGGCGGTGGGGCTGCACACTGGGGACCCCAGCCTGGCCCCAGCGCCGAAGGCCTAGGTTCACGCCCTCTCCTGGCAAAGCCGGGATACCAATTTGCCTTCAGGCGGCCAGGGCTTATACCGGGCACACAGAGAACCTTATACCTGTGGAATCTCCCTTAAAGGGCTCCTTCCCTGCTGTTCAGGCCGCAGCTCCGTTTCCATCTTCCTGGTGGATGGACCTGCTGCTTCCCTCCCGGGACTGGGACCATCAGGTTCTGCTTCTGTGCCCCTCCAGGTTATAAGCCTCCTTGGCTAGGGGTACTCTAACCAGGACCCTATCAGAGCCCCCAGCACAGAGCCTGGTGAAGCAGAAGCCCTGGGCTGGGAGGGAAGATGGAGCGTCTGGAGCCTAGATGGAGGGAGCAGGGGAAAGAAACATCCAGGGACGGCAGGGTGGCCAGGCGGCAGGGCTGGGCCACAGACTCCCACCGGGGGCCCCACTATCTGGAGATGGCTCTGGCAGCCCTTCCGGTGTCTACCTCACTTCAGGTTCCCCGCCAGAGGGATCTCCACAATAGGACAAGCTTGATGAGAGTTCTGATGGTTCCCAAAGGTGGCTCGGCAGGTAAAGAACGCTCTTGCCAATGCAGGAGACACAGGGGACTCCGGTTTGATCCCCTGCTCTGGAAGATCCCCTGGGGAAGGGAATGGCAACTCACTCCAGTACTCTTGCCTGGAGAATTCCATGGACAGAGGAGCCTGATGGGCTGCAGTCGGGGGGCTCTATACAAGGAGCTGGACTCGACTGAGTGACTGAGCACAGGCAAGGCCAGCTCATCTCTGTGAGCCCCGGGTGGGTAGGGCTCTGGGACTAGGGGCCTCCCTGGGCATCCCCTCTGCTGGTCCTCACTTGGCTCTTGGCTTCTCTGTGAGCAGGGTGCTTATGCACCCCGAGTCCTGCATTGCTCACTGGGCAGGAACCTGCTCCTTGCCTTCAAACGCGCTGTGTGCTTCCCGGTCTCCCTGGTAAGCCATGGGGGAGCTTGTTCTCCCATCCTCGCCTGCCTGATCAGAAGCTTGACTGCCCTTCCCCCTCCTACAGTGGAGGGCCGGACGGAGTGCGGGAGGGGCTTGAGTAGTGGAACCCGAGAGACCCCATAGCTGGCCTGGAACTTCACTTTTCTTCACCATTTAGACAGCACCCCAGGAATGGCAGTTAAGTTTGCCTGACTTTGAGGAACTCAGATATGGAAAAACCAACTCGGTGGTGTTTCTTACACTCTTGACTCTTAGCCCTCCCATTATTGATTGTACTGTTTGAATAAGATCAAACGAGTATTTTAGAATGCTCTCCAGGAGAGGCACTTTATATTGGCACAGGATGATCGGGGTTCTGGTGAAGGCCTCTGGGAAAAGACTAGTAGTCTTTTCCTGATTCGATGGGGAGCTGGAAGTGCAGCAAGAGTGATAAAGTCCAGCAGTGCAAACGAGAAATGAAAGGCAACACAGAACCCGGGGAAACAAGAAGCTGCCCAAGGAGAGGAATGTGACCTTAGTACTTACTTGGCCCAGTAGCCAATTCTTTCACAGTCACAACAGGATAATATGGCTCATAGTGTTTCAAGATTTAGTGTCAATCTACGAGTGAGTGAAAGTCACTAAGTCATTGTGTCTTTCTGTAGATTGATAGAACAGGCTTAATGGTGGTCGTAGGATATAAAGCTGACTTTGTAAAAACAAAAGGACAGGTGGCAGTTGTCAGGAGAAGATGGCTGAGCAAGGGCTGAGGATCTCCAAAACCGGATCTTACATGGGGTCGGGGGCCCTTGAGGAATGCTGTCTAAAGCTGAAGGAAAGAGAATTCAGTGCTGGGACATGCCTCAGTCTAAGTAGCCTTGGGACGAAAAGCGCAAGCATAGAGTAGGGTTGGAGAAAGAAATGGCAACCCACTCCAGGATTCTTGCCTGGAGAATCCCCTGGACAGAGCACCCTGGCAGGCTGCAGTCCATGGGGCTGCAAAGAGCTGGGCACGGCTGAGCGGCTAAACCACCACCATAGAGTAGGGTGTGTGAGTCAGCAAAATCCTCCTCCAGCAAAACCCTTCCAGTTAGACTGGAAGTTGCCCAAGGCCTCATCTTTGAAGCCAGCCTGTTTCCTTTGGTGGGCCTACTGGCTGGCGGGCCTGGCCTCTCCCTCCCAGAAACCCGGCTGCTCCATCTCAGGACCAGCACGCCCTTTCTCTCTCCTTGTACATGGCCTCCCCTAGCAGACCCACTTCCTGCCATTTGTTGCTTGGACTGAGCCCACCTTCAAAGGTTGCCTGAGCGCAGACTTCCTGAGCATTTGGGCTCTTTGATCCCCATATCCAAAGACAGAGCCCAACAGAGGCTGGGCAGGGCAGCAGTGGCCACAGGGGGACCAGTTAGCGGCAGGGGTGGCAAGCCATAAAATCTGCAGGGAACAAAGGCGGTGGCCACCCTATGGGCGTCCAGGCCCCTAGTGGGCAATCAGCCAGAGGCTCGGCCAGCCTATGGATGTCTAGGCCCCTGGTGGGCAGGCAGCCGACGGCTCGGCCAGCCTATGGACGTCCAGGCCCCTGGTGGGCAATCAGCCCAGGGGCTTGGAGAAGCTCCTTTTGGTTTGGAAATAAAGGGGAGGGGTGCCCTTGGGGTTAAACGGTAGATAAAAACGCAGCTGAACACCCTGAAGTCTCAGAATTTCAGTGAAGCAGGCGGATCTCCACATCTGGCCACTGGGGGTTCTGCAGAGGCCTCTAGGCCCACTGGGAGGACTTAGCTTCCCCACTCCCAATCACCACCTGGGTCCAGGCGGCCAGGACGGGAGGCGAGAGTCAAGCCTTCCTCCTCCTATTCAGGGAGCTTTGGGAAGGCTAGGCACCAAGTCTGGGACCCACGACACGGTCTGGTATGAAGTGGGAGGTAGTGAGAAGCAGCCCCCGCTGTTTTGGCCAGGCCCTGCAAGGTCTCACTGCTGTGGGAGGAAGCACGGGGCTGGGGAGGAGGAGGCTGTGCCGCGCTGCCTGTATCGCCTCTGGTGGAGACAGGAGGCCGTTCTGGCCTCAGATCCTTCTGACCTCACTGCCTTCAGCCCTGGGCCAGTGCACAGGCAGCCAGCCCTGGTGGGACAGATGACCCAGAGCGTGCAGGGAGAGAGAAGGGCAGGTGCCTGGGCTCACCGCAGAGCGGGTGCAAGAACCAGGGGCCAAGCTGAGCGGCCCTGCTCCCCATCTGTGAGTGAGAAACCGCCGAGGGGCTGGACTCCAGGGTTAGATCTACAGCAGGGAGTCCCCTATAGCTCAGGCGGTAAAGAGTCCGCCTGCAACGCAGAAGACCCAGGCTTGAGCCCTGGGTCGAGAAGATCCCCTGGGGGGCACATGGCAGCCCATTCCAGGATTCTTGCCTGGAGAATCCCATGGACAGAGGAGCCTGGCGGGCCACAGTCCACGGGGTCATGAGTCGGACACGGCTGAGTGAGTAACCCGGCACTACAGGCAGTTCACTGGGGTGGGGGCTGCATGTCACACACACACAAACACACACACACACACACACACACACACACACACGACAGGAGGGCCAGCAAGAGGCACACTGTGTGTGGGAAGAGGTGAGGTGCACCTTAGAGGCAGAATAGTCCCTAAGAGGGTTTGTCTTAGAAAAATCACTTGATAATCTTGGTCTCTATTCAGGTTCCTATTCCTCTGTGTATATTAAAAATACAGAAATAAAAACAGGGGCTTCCCTGGTGGCCCAGTGGTTGAGAATCTGTACTATTGCAGGAGGCACAGGTTTGATCCCTGGTCCAGGAACTAAGCAAGATCTCACACATCGTGCAGAAAATGAATGAACGGACAGAACTCAGGCTCCTATTTCTCTGTGCTATATTAAAAATATACAAAATAAAAATATACTTGCTTTATTTACCAGTTTTCTAAAAGGCAGAAAAGTCATAAAAAGACACAAGCAGTCCAACAAACATATTGCACTGGGTGAAGAAAGTCTGGCTTGAGCATAAACAAACCACTTGTCCAGCAAGGCTTGGCGTGTTGTTACACAGACTCGGAGAGCTTATTTACTATACCTTTTTGGGAATATATTAAAAAGAAGGCTCAGTTTAAAATTGAGAGGAAGTCTTGATAACACCCATGTAAGCACACACTAGAGAAAACAAGACTGGATGCGTGTTGGCACCATGTAAACGGTTTCACAAGCTGCTCCTACGGTCCACTGCTCAGCACACAGCGAAGCTACGCGGCACTTAATCAACGAACAGACATAAACAGTAAGATAATGCTGATGGTAAACATTCAATAACAGGAGAGAACCTTTTGGCAGTTCAGGTAAAGTCAGCGCAACCTTGACTATCCCTTGATGATCTGACTGAGCCAAGAAGCCGTTTGTAGCATCTGATCTCCACACAAGCTCACAGGCTACACCTTGCCTTGGGGATCTGAAGATGCTGCTTTTATGTTTAAAAAAATAATTAAACTTTTAGTGTTTATGAAAAGTAAGATTGATATTCAGGCATAAAATAATTTTACTATGAAAACCAACTGGATTACAAGGAGGCTTCACCTAGTCTAGTAGCTGCTTCTCCATCAAAGGATGGGGGGGGAGGCGGCAGGGGAAAGAGCTGCTTTTTTTGAAGTTGCGACAGACTCTGCAACTGTAAGTCAATCCTTTCATCACGGGCAGCTTTTCATTCACTCCAGGGACCAGTATAACATTTTTTCTAAGCTATCTTTGGGATATACGATGCGATTTGAGGTTTTGCAAAAAGGTGAGCAGTCTGGTCTCACTCTTCCCCAGGTGTCCACCCGAAAGTGCCAGCGACAGTAGGGGACGTCTCCGCAGAGACTGGAAGCGGCATCAGTGAGTCAAGGCTCATGAAAAGGGTGCGGGGTGCCCTGGGAAACACAGACTCCGCCCAGCTCAGCCAGGGGGAGTGGCTGGCTCTGCTGGGCCAGAGCCGACGCCTGGCAAGTGCCAACGCCAGACCAACGCGCTGAGTCCCAAACGTGGCAGTCACGGCCAAGTGCCAAGACGGGGATGGCCAGCAGCACGCTTTCACTGACACGCGGGCCATCCCGGTCTGCACAGGACGCATGGATGCTGCAGCAGCACCCAGAAGGGCCTGCGTCCTGTTTCCGAGGCCGCGCGCCTTCCGTGCTGGAGCTGGTCACGGAACCTGCCGGCTCCTTTCACCCGAGCGAGCAGTTCAGCCTTATCCGCCCTGGACGTACCCTCTCAGATGACGCGTTTGCTGCACTGGAGGCTGAAGCGGCGGGTTTGTCAAGCTACACGCCATTTCATGCGAAGCGTTTCGAAAAGGAGGTTTTTGAGAGAAAATAAGCAGAGGCTGTGATCTCCACCTGCTAGGTTTCCAAGACATCAGTCTGACTAAATAATTTAGAGAAAATGCCGCCCCCGGAGAGGACAGAATTTGATCTGATGCAAATGCAAACGCTGGGCAAGCCCTGGGCCGCTGGCCCTCAGCGGGGGCCCTCAGCGGGGGCCCGGCCCCTCGGGCAGGCGGGCGCAGCCGGGCCAGGCCTGGGCAGCCCGCGGGAGCCCGCAGCGCCGGCAGCCGCCCGAGGGCCCCGGGGCCCGGCCGCTGCCCACGGAGAGGCGGGCAGTGCTTCCCGAGCCAGATCGTGAAGGTCCGCTTCCCCTGCCCCCAACACCCTGTTTGTATTTTATTCACAAATATAAAATAGCATGTCTTCGCAAACGTCTCCTACCCTCCGTGGTTTTAAATCACCCCTTCAGAAAACTATGGGTTTTTTTCTAAAACAAAAAAAGCCACGAAAGTATATCCATCCGTCTCACCAGAGACGCGCGCGACCCGGCCCCGCCCCAGGGCGCCGCCTAGCGGCCGCCGCCGCCCTGCGGAAGGCCGCTGCGCCCGCCGCTCGCTTCCGGGCCTCGGGCGGGTCCGCGCTCCCCCGCCTTGGTCTCCGTCAGTTCGCTGAGCCCCGGTGTAGGGGGCGTAGGGATGTCTTCCTCGTATGACACACAGAGGTTGTCTTCTCCCTCGTTTTCACAGTAAACACATCCCTTTAAAGAAAAATGTAAATCAGTAACGAAAATGAGATCTTTGGTACAACAGTTCAGTCTGAACGAGGCGCAGGTGACCAGGTGTCCACCATGAGGCTGCTGGCAGGTGACAAGGTGCCATTGGGCTGTGGGACCCCCTCCTGCTTCTTCCCGAGGGGTCCCTGATCCGAGGCCCCCGGGGAACCTTATTGCACAGTGAGGCGGGGGGCAGCAACCAGAGGCCCTGGTCTCAGTGCTCCTCCTCCTGCCTGCGTGACCTGGAGTGGTACTTACCTTCTATGACCTCAGTTTTCTAATCTGTAGAATGGGACAGCAACAAGCTACCGACTTATTTGTTCCTCCCTCTGTTGAACACCTATCTGTTAAGCATCTGTTGTGTTCCAGGCTCATTCTAAGAACCAGGATTCAGCAGTGAACAGAAAGGAAAATCCATATCCCATTAGAGATCTCCTAGTAGCCGGAGGAGAGGTGCTCCGAGGCAAGTTATAAGACAGGAGGTGCTGGGCTGACGTGGAATGAGGCACGTGAGGACTCTGTCATTTTACCGTCGACATTCAGAAAAGGCCACCAAGAGCGAATGTAGTGGCTTTAAAATATGCCCACACATTTCTTGATATTCCTTCCTCCAGAGGAGGAGGCCTGGACTCTGACGTGCCTCTAACAAAGTGGAGGTGATGCAGGCTGTCACAGACCCCCAGCCTCCCGGCCCCACGCCCTTGGGGAGGCTGGGATCTTGTCCTGAGGACACGTAAGCAGAGCCGTGGTCAGATCCGCGCGGCAAGGAGCAGAGGCCTCCTGCCAACAGCCAGCCCCCACGAGCACCACGGGAACGACCCCCTCAGAAGCAGACCCCCCAGCTCCGGTCCTTCCCCTGGAGGCAGGAGCCCAGCCATTACCTTCCACCCTTAGGAGAGGCCTCGCGCCAGGACCACCCAGCGAGGCAGCTCTTTGATTCCAACCCAAAGAAACAGTGGGGAGAATAAATGGTTCTTATTCTAAGCTACTAAGTTTGGGGGTTATTTGCTGTGCAGCAGTAAATCAACTGGGGCTTCCCCGGTCCCTCAGGTGGTAAAGAAACTGCCTGCACTGCAGGAGACCCAGGTTCGATCCCTGGGTGGGGAAGGTCCCCTGGAGGAGGGCATGGCAACCCACTCCAGAATTCTTGCCTGAAGAACCCCATGGACAGAGGAGGAGCCCGGAGGGCTACAGTCCGTGGGGTCACAGAAGAGTTGGACACACCTGAGCAGCATATACACAGTGAGGGTAGGTCACTAACACAACTGTATGTGGAGAAGACGAGGAGGCCGGAGTGAGCCGTGCGTCTGTGTAAGGAGAGGGGAACCCCAAGCAGAGGGCAGGGCAGGCACGAAGGCCCTGGGGCAGGAGCCTTGTGACGGTCTTCAGCGAACAGCCAGAGAGGAGGGAACGTGGGGACGGGGGTTGTGGGGAGGGGGCGACACGGTGTAACGGCTTCATGGCACTTTCCTTTGCTTGTGATCACAGGATGGAGACCCCAGGAGGGGTGCAGGGCTGGGGCGGGACGACGTGGTCTTGCTCGGGGAGCAGAAGGGAGCTGGCAGTCCCGCTGAAGCAGCGGCATAGACCAGGGTGGTAACACTGGAGGCGATGGGAAGTGGCTGCTTCCCACCCCGCTGGAAGGTCAGGCCAGCATGCCCTGCTGGTGGACTTTATCAGGGTATGAGAGGAGGGGAGTCCAGGCCCGTGGTCTGAGCAAGTGGGGTGGCGCGGAGTCTCCCTGGAGTGGGTGGGAAGAGAGTGGCTGGGCAGGCTGTCTCTGGGGAAACCCGGGAAGTTCCCCAGAGGTGGACGCTGGTGGGGCTCAGCATGTAGATGCCGCTTCCCACGTGGAGGCAGGAGCTGACCGTGCTGGGGCAGTTTGCACAGAGAAGGCCGGGCACCCTGGAGCCTGGCTGTGTCCATTCTGGGGAAGTGAGCAGGGGAAGGGAGCTGGGGTACAGAGACACCCTCAAGAAGGAACAGATAGCGCGGGGGCAGCCGCTCAGAGTGGGAGGAGGGCTTGCTGTCCCCCGCTTCTTATGGTCTATACGGATGTTGAGGGTTTAGGATAGAAGAAGCGGTCTGTGTTTTATTGTGAAGACAACTCAAAAGATTTTCAAATTTCAGTATGGGATTGAGATTAGACATTTTGAAGACCTTTCTGGAAACAGCGTTGAAAAGCCACCGGAAGGAAGTTCTTTGAAGGACATCTAGCAGTGTTGTGGTTTCTTTTCTTTTTCTTTCAATGCTCTTATTTAATCTTCAAAGTTTTAAACGTACAGAACAGATGCAGAGAGAGTGCCGGGCATTCTCATCACAGCGCCTTTGAACACCGTGTCAGGAAGCGCCACGTCCCAGAGCTTACCGCAACGTCGATGGCCGTGGGCACGCCACCCAACCGCATCCACGGGTGGACGTCCTGCAGTTCCTGCTTCTGTGCATCCGTGAACCTGGGCTGAAATCTCTGCAGCGCCTTCAGCTTCTCCCTGTCCTCCTGCAGGACCGTCTCCAAGTTTCTTCACGAAATATCGAGAAACACGGAAGCTTTAGAATGCCTCAAGGGTTATCTTTTTTAAAGTATATGCTCATTTTCTACCAACACTTCCAGTATTGTTCACGTAATTTTATTTTAATTGGTTAATTTATTGTGTTTTTTTTGGTCACACTCCTCAGCATAGAGGATCTCCCCTGACCAGGGACGGAACTTGTGGCCCCTGCAGGGGAAGTGTGGGGTCTTCACCACTGGACCCCAGGGAATTCCAACTCATGCAATTTTAGCTGATTTTGTTTAACTTTCCTTTCCACTTAAATTACCCTATTTGAGGTAACAATCTCTCTAGTAAATAATCTGTAGTTTTTCTATGAAAACGATACACCAAGTTCTGGTTTTAATTTTAGTTTAGATCAGCCACAGGAGCTGAGTACCTGCAGATACTTGTTTCCGTACCTGGGAGCTTCTCACCAGCGAGGTGAAGAGTAGACAAGCCCTCCCTGCCACCTGCTACCCTGGCCTGCCTCGCAGCGGCCCTGGAGACAGAGCCCCAGGCTGGCCTGGCCCATAGCCCTGGCTGTTCTGAGCCTCGGGGTAAATCACCCCCACCGAGGGGGCACTGCACAGGGTCAGGGACCCTAATGGGTTCCAGGTTCCTTGGAGAGGTCAGAGCTGAGGCACAGACCGGGCTCCCTGAAGAGTAGCTGGTGGCCTGGGACGGTCACCCACCTCGACTCTTGGTTTCTGGATCTCTGAGACACACACACACGTACACCACTGACCACACAGGGTTGCTGGCAGCAGAGCTAAAGAGACGACATGGCACAAATGCTTTGTACACGGCAAGCGACAGCCCGGAGGGTCCCTGGAGCAGTGGTCCTGGAGGCTGGGAGCAGGACCTCCGCAGGGCTCCGTGCGGCCGGCTGGCTGCCTGCAGGGGCCCCTTCTAGCAGTGCCCTCCGCTCCATCTGAGATAAGGCTCGGGGGAGTTCTCTGGCCTCACAGTCTGGGGGGATCCCGAGCCCAGCCCCACAGCGTCCCAGGAGGGGGAGCGGTTACCGTGCAGGCATCTGGTAGGTCATCCTGACGCTGTCGTCCGTGTCGGCCATGAGCAGCCAGACGGGGTCCTGGAGGACACACCTGAGCAGGCGCTCAGCGCCGTCCGCCTCCACCTTCACTGCTGCTCCGTGCTTATTCTCCGAAGAGTCGACGCTTCCAAAATACCTGCTGGTGTCACTCGCGTTGCTGCTGCCTTTAAAACACAGAGCGCCGCAGGTCACGACCTCGAACTCAAGTCGGCCCTGTAAGGGGAGGGCAGCTACCGTGTGTGTTGGGGGATTGTCTCTTCTCTTTTTCCAACGGTCCAATTCTCTGGATGATAATTTTAACATTTAAAGAGCAAGTATCAGCAGGAACCATGGAGGTGAATCTGCTGGTGAGACCCCATCTGAGAGGCTGTACTCTCCCCTCCCTGGCCTCCCGGGGGAAGGGGCTCTGCCAAGTGAGGGAAGCCAGCGCTTACAGCCTGGGGGCCACACCGCACCACCCTGGCCGTTTCCGCCCGAGGCCACACACCAGCGCCCACCCGGGGAGCCACTCGGGAAGGTGTGGCACGGCCTGCCCTCCCGGCACGGCACACGCGGGGAGCCCCAGGGATGGTCCCAGGGGCGGGGCCGCGGGGCCTGCTGTGCCCACCGACTCGGGGCGTGACAGTGACAGAGGGAGCCGGGCCTGGCCGCGGGGCAGGAGGAGGAGGCCCGTGGCCCGCACACGTGAGGCTCCGAGGAGCCGCTCAGGTGTAGCTGGAAGCCGCGTGGTCAGAACTCTGACACCGGGCCCTGCAAGCGGCAGCCTGAGGCTCTGGGGTGACTGGTGCCCTTGGGTTCAGAGCACCAAGGATACCCAGGTGCGTCATGTGGGGGTCTTCCAAACACATGTCACTGCACCCCCCACCCCACTCAGGGCTCCCGGCGCCCCCCACATACCTGGCCCGCTTCCGGACGCATCGCAGCCCAGGGAGCCTGAGCCCAGGGAGCAGGAGGTGGCGGAGGCCCGACTCGCGGACAGTGCGGAGCCTGTGGCCGAGCAGAGGTCCCCGTGCAGCAGCAGGTGGAGCAGGCCGCTGGACGAGGACAGGGCGTCGCTGTTTGGGGCATCCGCCGGCTCCTCGCGCTTGGGGGGACAGGGAGGGGACACCCAGTCAGGTTTCCAAGCAAAGTGGGGGTGGGGGAGGGGACGGAGGCTCCTGAGACCACTGGTCCCTCCTTCATGGGCCATGTGCACAGGCCCTCGGGTTCCTGGAACCCAGCTCGCTTCTCGGAGGTGGAAAGGATGACGTTTGATTGGATTCTATTTTGGGAGAGTCCCTTGAGAGACGGTGGCTCCTGGAGCCCCAGTGGGGATCCAAGCCTCATGCTTATTTCTCCACCGAGTGGACACAGAGGCAGGACCGTGCCTCGACAGCACCCGAAGGCGCCCTTCCCAGCGGCAGGCTCTGCCTCCTGCACCCTGAGAGCAGGGCCAGCCGGGGGCACCATGGGCCCGGCCTGGGAGGGCCCAGCCTGCCAGTCCTCAGAACCAGCCTGCAGGCCAAACAGGCAGCAGAGGTTCTGGGGGGCCCTGTCTCCACCTCCTCTCCCAGAGCACAAGCAGGGGGAGGCCCACGTGGCCCCTCCTTGGACACAGTGGGGGGTGGGAACCCAGGTGGCCCTGCCTTGGACACAGGTGTTGGGGGGGGCCCACGCAGCCCTGCTGTGGGGGGCTCACGGACTGTCCTGCCTTGGACACAGGTTGGGGATGGGAACCCAGGTGGTCCTGCCTTAGACACAGGCTGGGTGTTGGGGGCCAGCTCACAGACAGCCCCATCTCAGCTCTCAGAACACAGACGCATTAGCTGGCAATCACATTACCATTTTATGAACCAAGTAAGCATACATGCCTGTGTCCTCAAGACCTGGGAGGATGGAGATTGAGAGCACCAATTCCCAGCTCCCTCCAGCTCCGGTCCTTCACCAGAGGCCCTCTGCTGCCAGTCCCCCTCTGAGGAGCCTCTGCTCTGGCATTTAACCTGATGGCTCCATCCTCGAAGTGTCCCCCTAACATCCAGAGGCCCCTGACGATGCATTATGAAGTCCCTGTGGCTGTCTGGACGCCGCATCTGCTGGCCTTCTCTCCCTCTTCAGGTCCCAGGACGGTTGGAGTCACAGGTCTACTGTGATGGGGCCTTGGGAACATGCTCATGTCTGGCACACGAGTCTGTGTCTAAACTGAAGTGGTTTGGCAGACACCACCCATGTCAGGCATGAGGGGGTGCATGGCCTGCCCCGGTACCCGAGTTTGCCGCCTGTTTTAGACAAAGGGCATCAGGAGGTGCTTACGGTTGGAGGTGACTTGGGCTGCCAGTCCCAGGATGAGCCAGGCTTGCAGTCGGCGCCTGCACCCACGGTCCCCACAGCCCCTGTGGTCGGCACAGTGCCCTCAGGGGCCTCCTCCAGCTGCATCAGGTTGAGCTGCAGTGGTGAGCTCCCGCGGGACTGGAAGAGCGCCGGGGAGGTCCTGTCTGGGAGCCCGGCGGCCGAGGGCGGGGTTCCTGGGGTGGCCACGCGCAACGCGGATAGCCCTTGCTCTGCCGGGGCACATGGGCACGGCTGTTTGGGGGCTGAGGTCCGATCGGGGAAGAACTCGGGCTGCGAGGCAGGAGGCATCTCAGATGCAAAGTTCCGCTGGCCAGGGAAGAAGGCTGGGGGCAAGGTTGGGGTCACTGGGGAGAAGGAGCAGCCGGGCAAGACCAACGCCATGACCGGGGCCAAGGGGCCGGCGAACGGTGGGGGATGGACCCTGAGCGCCCGGTGGGCATCCACGGGCACCGCGAGGCCAGTGTGGGCAGCCCCGGACCCTGTGGCCATGGTCTCTGGTGCAGTCACTATTCCTGGGGCTGGAAACAAGGGCAGGGAGTAGGCTGGCACCGGGCCAGTGAAGGGCATCGCTGGGCAGCTGGACTGTGACGTGTCCGACAGGGACCAGGCCGTGGTGTTCAGGCCGACCAGTGGGGGGCGCTGGGGCGCCAGCCCCCCAGACCCAGTGCTGCCCGAAGAGTCGCGAGGCTTGACACGTTTGGACTTCAGTTTTCGGTTTTTCCCGGTTTTTTTCCCAGAGGAGTCTATTCCAGAGGTATTTCTTAGTCTGGAAGCAGCTAAAATAACAGGGACACAATGAGAGTTAAAATCCTTCAAGCTAGGCTTCAGCAGTATGTGAACCAAGAATTTCCAAATATAAAAGCTGGGTTTAGAAAAGGCAGAGGAACCAGAAACCAAATTGCCAACATTCGCTGGATCATAGAGAAGGCAAGGAAATTCCAGAAAAACATCCACTTCAATGACTTTACTAAAATTTTTGACTGTGTGAATCACAACAAACTGGAAAATTCTTAAAGACTTCAGAATACCAGATCACCTGACCTGCCTCCTGAGAAACCTGTACGCAGGTGAAGAAGCAACAGTTAGAACAGGACATGGAACAAAGGACTGGCTCCAAAGTGGGAAGGAGCATCTCAAGGCTGTATACTGTCACCCTGCTTATTTAACTTCTATGCAGAGTACATCATGAAAAATGCTGGGCTGGAAGAAGCACAAGCTGGAATCAAGATTGCCAGGAGAAATAACAATAACCTCAGACATGCAGATGACACCACCCTTATGGCAGAAGGTGAAGAGGAACTAAAGCACCTCTTGATGAAAGTGAAAGAGGAGAGTGAAAAAGTGGGCTTAGGATTGGGAACTCATGTACACCCGTGGCGGATTCATGTCAATGTATGGCAAAACCAATACAGTACTGTAAAGTAAAAAAATTAAATTAAATTAAATTTTAAAAAAAAGAAAACTAAGATCATGGCATCCGGTCCCCTCACTTCATGGGAAATAGATGGGGAAACAGTGGAAACAGTGGCAGACTTTATTTTTGGGGGCTCCAAAATCACTGCAGATGGTGACTGCAGCCATGAAATTAAAACATGCCTGCTTCCTGGAAGAAAAGCTATGACCAACCTAGACAGCATATTAAAAAGCAGAGACATTACTTGGCCAACAACAGTCTGTCTAGTCAAGGCTATGGTTTTTCCAGTGGTCATGTATGGATGTGAGAGTTGGACTATAAAGAAAGCTGAGCGCCAAAGAATAGATGCTTTTGAACTGTGGTGTTGGAGAAGACTCTTGAGAGTCCCTTGGACTGCAAGGAGATACAACCAGTCCATCCTAAAGGAGATCAGTCCTGAGTGTTCATTGGAAGGATGGATGTTGAAGCTGAAACTCCAATACTTTGGCCACCTGATGTGAAGAGCTGACTCATTTGAAAAGACCCTGATGCTGGGAAAGATTGAAGGCAGGAGGAGAAGGGGACGACAGAGGATGAGATGGTTGGATGGCATCACCGACTCAATGGAGATGAGGTTGGGTGGACTCCGGGGGTTGGTGATGGACAGGGAAGCCTGGTGTGCCGCGGTTCATGGAGTCACAAAGAATCGGACGTGAGTGAGGGACTGAAATGAACTGAAAGGCAGAAACACGGATCTCATCTGACCTCATATCTCAACTTTACAAGCTTTTAAAAAGAGATCATTTTTAAGAAGAGATGTTTCCTGGTTCATCTGCCAAAGGAGCCTGGGTCCACGCCTGTGGAGTCAAAGGGCTCAAGGCACACAGGTCTCCTCTGACACAAGACCTGCAGAGAGGGGCCGCCCTCAGGGGCTGCAGGGGCTCAGCCTGTGGTGAGGGGCACACGGGGCATGCCCCTCCTCCCCTGGGCACTGGCCGGGACTGGGGGTGCTGTGGGCCAGGGTTCACACTGAGCCTGGTGGGTGGGGCGCAGGCAGTGGCAGGGGCCCCGGGAACCTCAGGTTTTCTTCTAATGTCACAGAGGGTAACTCGGGGGCTCTGGCAGCGGGCGTGTGGGGACGTCCCCTGCCAGCAGTGCCGCGTGCCAGAGCAGATGGGCTGGCCTGACGCTAACAGCCAAGTGGCTGAAGGTTCTGCCATCAGCCTGTCTGCCTAGTGTTCTTCCTACAAGAGTCTGTCTCCCGCTGTGACTGGCAGTCGCAGTGCTGGGCTCCGGGT
>SJYW01046869.1:80431-119275 GCA_006410735.1 Raphicerus campestris | reverse complement strand
GGGGGGGGGGGGCCTGCCACTACTGTTTATAGCACGGTTCCCTTGGGAACGCAGGTGACATCCCCAAGAGTGTCACTGCTCAAGCTCCAACAGCATCTTCCAAATGCATGTGTCCTAAACAGGGGGCGCGCACCATCTGAAAGCCTCACGGGATGCAGTAGCGTTAAGAACAAAATTTTTAAAAAGAACAACAAAACCCACTTTTAGTTCAGATGTCATCACTTACTTCTGTTGCTCAAGTGCCCCTTTGGTCTTTCTTGCAGATAATGATGGCAGCGAGACTGGAAAACGTGGAGTTTCCTGATTTCCTGGAACCGCAGCAGGAAGCTCTGCTCCTCCTTCTGGGTGTGGGCAGCCAGCACCTCCTTGGTGAGGCCCAGCTTCCGGAAGGCCTCCTGGTCCTGGCTGAGGCCGCAGGGCAGTGCAGAGCCTGCCGGGCACTCCAGAGACTCGGGCCCACTCGCAGCAGCATCTCCCAGTGGCTCTGGAACAGCGGACGTGGAGCTCTCATCCACAGGGGCCCTTCTGCCCGAGAATGGCTGAGAAAATGCACACCGCTCCCACAAAGGACAGAGTCTCCCACAGAAGACTCCCGCATGCTGCCCACAGAATGGGGCTGATGTTCGAGACACGTCTGCTCAGCTTTCTGAGAAAGCTACCAAGCAGAGGCAACAAGCGGGGACACGAAGCCGCGTCATGTGGGGGCTCCGGAATCTGCCCTCTAACTGATCCATCCTATAACCTGGGGGCAGAGCCTGAGGTTTCAGCCTCTGATACTGAAGACACTCCAGGCTGTCTTGGGCTTTTGGAGCACAGGAGGTGCCCAGCCCTGCCCTGGCTTAGGCGCACGGGCCCAGCAGTGTGGTCAGCAGAACCGCAGGGGCAGGCAGCGTGGGGCCATGGGACTATGGGCCATCCTGAGGGGGCTGGCCACTGGCCCTCTGACGTGCACTCTCCCCTCATCACGCTCTTCTTCCAGGCAAAGAACAAGTTCAGGCTGGTTCTCCTCTAGGCGTCTGAAGGACAGCTCAGTGTGTCGCCCTTGACTGTCCTGTCCTCCAACAGGGGAGGGCCGGGCTCGCCACCCCACCCACAGCAGTAGGGAGGTCGGGAGGCCTCCTCCCCGGGGTTCTCTCGGCACCAAGCAAGGGGGAGTCCTGGCATCCCTGCTCGCTCCCAGGAAGCCCCTCCGTGTTGACACTTGAGCGGACGCCTGTCCCAGGGGGAGCTGGAGTGTGGCGGGGGCGGGGGCAAGGGTCGCCAACCCTACCCTGCACGGCACGTGCCTGGACTTCCTGGACACCTGCTTACTGGGCTACGTGGGTGCTCTGCACTCAGATACACTTAGAGAGGATCTGGGGACATGGGGCAAAACTCCTGATCTCTAGTGTCAGAGTCAGACCGCTCTTGCCGTTGCCCAGGGCGCGGTGCGTGTACCGAGCTCCAGCGGCGGCTTCTTGTCACCCACGTGCACGATGGTGCTGCTGTAGCTGCACTGGCTGCCGAGGGACGCCACGCTCTCTGCCTTGCTGGGCAGCGTCAGCGACGTCAGGCGTGCGCTCGCATCTGTGCGGCTCTTCACCGGGGAGGGCGATGCTGCCTCTTTACAGGAGAAAAAGGGAAGCAGACACGAGACGGCGAGAAAGGTGAGCTGCCGGGAGACGCAGCATGGAGGCCGGCTGGGGGCACGGGGGCTCAAGTCTGCACTCGCCCTGCCAGGGGGACGCCGTGCCCTCGGGGGGACGGCAGAGACGAGGGGACTCCGAATGGGGACAGCGGCACCCTGACACCCCGCGCCCTCTGGGAGGAGGCAGGCACCTGGGCTCGGGGCCTCTGCCGGGGCCTGTGGGGAGCTCCTCACTGCGGCCAGGGGCCCTCTGCTGAGGGCAGGCGAGCAGCTGGGCTCCCTCCGTGGGCTGGGGCAAGCTCTACCAGTTGCCTGGGCTTCCATCAACCATGGAGACCCTGCTTGTGGTCCTGGCGAGAACCACTGGCGATAACTGCACATCCAGTCTCCTCTGACTCCTGGGGCCGCTGACACTCAGAGGCCAGTCCTCCTCTGAGACATGGGAATGGGCCTGCCCGATAACACCCTGGCCTCCTACAGCCCCGGGGGATCCTGTCCTCTAAGTCCAGAACCACCTCTCCCTCCAGCTGGTAAGTAGGTCCTGAGCCATTTTGGTTACTTATGTCAACAGCTGACAGCCACACATGTCCTTGACGCCGCTCAGAACCCACAGGGGCAGGGAGAAGGGGCCCTGGGCTCTCAGATAAGGCCTGATCCCGAGAGAGGGGATAAGTGGCCAGGCGGTCACAACTCAAGGTACCTGTGGCGTGTGGCCCGGGGCCCGCGAGGGCCTGGCGCTTGTCGCTGGCCTGGGGCGTGGGGAGGCTCGCAGGGAACTCACACTTCCTCTTCAGGGTGGCCGCCTCGCTACAGCTCTCCAGGTACCTGTGGGCGGGTCGGAAAGGGCTTCAAGTAACCGAGAGCCCGACCGCGGGCACCGCTGGCGGGGAGGGAGGCCAGAAGGGCCGCACCTGATAACACCGTCCAGGCAGCTGATCCGCTGGTAGGAGGCGGCCGGCGGGTCCCTGCAGGCCAGCCCCTCAGGAGGGCTGGCCTCAGGCAGGCTGGCCCCGGAGCTGTCCTTCTCCGCAGCGGCAGCAGCTTTCATCGGAGTCGGGGAACCGCTCTGCATTTCTGGAGCAACAACATCGTTCTTTCCGTTAATACCTGCTTCCCCCAGTGCCTGCTGTAAGATCACAGAGCATTTTAGTTCTACTGAAAGATAAGGCTGGACTCAGCATGTGTCGCGCCGACACAGAGGCCCCAGGCCAGCCTGGGCGTCAGGCCGCCCCGCCGGGCCAGCGGGGGGAGCGCTCTCCGTCCCCACTCGGTCTGGGCTGTCCCCAGGTTCAGGGACTCCGTGGTGGGAAAGGCCAGTTCCTACGTGAACCCCTGAAGATCACAGGAGCTTTGTGGTCCATCAATATTCCCGGCCTTGGAAGGGTCGGTCTCTTCCAATGTGACTTGTCACACGGTGAGTGGGATCCGGCCTGAGGTGCAGGGGTCACCCAGAGCAGAGCCGGCACCCCCACCTCAGACAGCTGGCAGTCCCCGGGCGAGTGTCTGCTCACGTGACTGGGGCCACTGGGGTCGTGGGGCAGAGGCATGGCACCTGGCCATACCTCGTGGGCCTCCAGGGGCAGGGCCCCCTGGATAGGGGCTGTGGTGTGGACCCCAGGCCGAGCCCTGTGTCAGCATGGAAGCCAACAGTCCAACTCAAAGGGGAAATTCCCTGCGTCCAGAGTTTGAGTCATGCCCACCGCCCCATCTCGCCAACTAAAGCCTCGCTGTGGAAACGCTGGGTCGTTTGGTACCTGAAGCTGGCTTGCTCTTTTGTTCTCCAGATTCATCAGGGTAATGACTTTTGCTTTTGCTCTTGTTACCATTTTTACAAATTTCCTTGAAGAAAAACAAAAACAAATGAACACATTACTCACCCCAGGAGACCCTGCAATCTGTGCCCTACAGGCTGAGAAAGAGAAAAGCCCAACCCGGCCCAGCCACAGGGGAGCAAGCGCTGTATGAGACCTGAGACCCAAACAAAGCAGACTTTACGATTCTGAAGAACAATAAAAAATAAAGTGGACGTTAGGCTACACTTTCTTCTTTCTAACCCTAATCCTACAGTGTGATCTTCACTTTTGTCAGATTTGGCTGCTTTAAATAGTTCTCACCCAAACCTGTAGCCACAGCTTGCAGCTGCTCCCACCCTTTCAAGGCTAGAGAGTAAGTCCCAGGTGAGCCGAGTTTAGAGCAGCCAGAAGCTGCTGAGGCCAGAGAGGCTTGGCCCAGCGAGGACTGGTCTCAGAGCGCATGGTCACCCGCATCACAGGTGATGGGCAGAGCGGGACCGCGGGGCACGTACGGCTCTCCTCTGGCGGGGGTCCTCCTGGCCGGCGCTGTCGCTGGAGGAGGCCTGGCTCATGAGATGCTCGTGGGACCCGTTGCTGCCCAGGCTCCCGTAGCCGCTGGAGCCGCTGTGGGGCACAGGCTGTGGAGACAGCAGCAGGAGGAGTCTGGACAGGTGGGACGTGGCCCCCCGCTGAATCTCAGAGAGGCCGTGACCTGCTGGGGGGCGGTGGCCCTCAGTGGGCACCAGGTGGGGCCGGGCTTGGACCCAGGGTCGGGCAGTGGTGGGCTCCCTGCTTCCAGCCATGGGGCCGGGCCTGGATCCCAGTCCCCAGGGAATCCATGGCCACAGGGTTCAGAGACAAAACAAGGTGCCTGACAGTAACCCCCAGCCCCTGAGAACCGAGAAGCAGGAAGTCGTTCTCCAGGGCCCACGTTTTCACAGGAATTCTTCCTGAGGTCTGTGTCCCTAAGGACGGGAGGGGGCTTCTCCAGTCCCTTGGGGCCAGCTTGGCTTCCCGAGTTGGAGGGATGCCCCACCTGCCTCCACCCACAGGGACCACAGCCTATGGTCCAGGGTTGCAAGGTGCAGACGCCAGCGAGAGGGTGCAGGGTGGTGCTGGAAATTGGAGACAGGCCTAGGGGTGGCTCCGGGCTGTCTGGGGGGCGGGGGGCAGCGTACCCACCTGCAGCAGCAGCCGGTGGATCTGCTCCGTGAGCTCCTGGACGCCAGGCAGCGGGGCCTTTTCCTCCAGGCCCGGGGGGGCAGAGAACACGTCCTCGTTCAGAGGCCCCCTGCAGGGTTTCCATTCCTCTCCGTGAGTCGGGCCCCTGCCTCCTCCTCCCTGCAGTCCCCCTGGGCTGCCACTTGCCCACTCCCCGTCCACCTGGGGGAGGCGCCACCCCCGGGGGGGGGGCGGGTGCGTGGAGGGAGGAGGCTTGGGTCAGCCCCTCCCAGCTCTGCACGCCCCCAACCCTGGGGGCACTCACAGCCTCACTCTGTGTCTCCCGATGATGAAGGAGATCTTCCTGCTCCAGGGGTTGATAAAGCTGGACCAGCTGGTGTCCAGTGTGATGTACTCCCCGTTTCGGGCGCGGAACCGGAGCGGGGAGTAGTCGAAGGGCTGCCCCCCGGACTGCACGACTAGGGAAGGGAGAGCAGAGTTCGGGATGTGAGCAGATGCCGCTGGTGCTTGCGGTGCAAGACATGTGGAGGTGCGCCCGACTGTGGAGTCATCTGCACGCTCCGGGGCCCCAGCGGCCCTCAGAGCCGCCGCTCTGGGTCCTGTTTTGCTTTGGGCTGCAACGCGCTGCCTGCAGCAGTGTCCCCGTGGATTTCAGGATGCGTCCCTGCGAGCCTCACTGGTCTTCTCCCAGCGGGACACTCAGTGTCGGCCGTGTCTGTGGGCCTGNCTGTTTTGCTTTGGGCTGCAACGCGCTGCCTGCAGCAGTGTCCCCGTGGATTTCAGGACGCGTCCCTGCGAGCCTCACTGGTCTTCTCCCAGCGGGACACTCAGTGTCGGCCGTGTCTGTGGGCCTGTAGGCCCGGGGTGGTCCACGCCCCTGGCTTGGGCCGACCACCCTACTCCCCAGCCCCCCCGCCAGCTGACCCTGTCTCCTCTCTTCCTGCTTGCTGGTGCAGCCAACAATCAAAACGGCACACTGAGGACTCAGGCGGTGGGCTACTCTCAACCGCCAGGACTCAGGCAGGCGGTGGGACAGCCCTCGCCCGCAGCCCCCAGGACCGGTCCTGGTGGGTGCTGACCTCGGGAAGACACCCCCAGACTGCACTAGCTTTGCCCACGCCCCCTGGAAGGATTGCAAGGNTACAGGGCAGTGCAAGGTGGGAGCTGGGACACCTGTTAGGGGCTCCTCTGTGCTTTGCTTGCTTCCCAGGGTTTCTTGGACACTACCCGTCTCCCCCACAGCCCTCCCCAGATAAGCAGCGGGGCAGGGCCTTTCTGCTGAGTCGGTTCTGAAGGGGAGGGGGCGGCAGTGGAGGGCTAAGTGAGCAGACCCTGGACAGTGGGACCTCTGGCAGGTTCCTCTGCTTCCTGACCGTGGTCCTGGGCAAGTCCCCGCACGTCCTGGGGCCCCGCTTCCCCATCTGTAAGGTGGCCCACAGCAGCACCCCCCACCCACTGGCTGCTCAGAGGCTCGAAGGCCAGCGGTTCTGTGTATGGAATGCAGCGAGCCTCCAGCAAGGGCTGGGTTTACGGTCCCTAGGGGCTTCCCTGGTGGCTCAGATGGTAAAGAGTCTGCCTGTAATGCAGGAGACTGGGGTTTGATCCCTGGGTTGGGAAGATCCCCTGGAGGAGGTAAAGGCAACCCACTCCAGTATTCTTCCCCAGAGAATCCCATGGACAGAGGAGCCTGGCAGGCTGCAGTCCATGGGGTTGCGAAGAGTCGGACAGGACTGAGCGACTGTGCACAGCACAGCACAGCCAATCACTAGAGGAAAAGAGACAGGGTAAAAAAAAAAATTGTGGTTTTTTTTTAAAAAGGAGATTGTCATTGTCAAGAGTGCTGTCTCTAGCTGCCCGTAGAGGAGGCGCGGCACACCGTGCTTCCACACGCCCAGGGTTTGTCACCCGGCTCCTCGGAGAAGCCCTGGTTTTTAGGGTCCCCGCCCCCGAGAGCGTAGGGCAAGCGTGGCCGAATCGGGAAACAACGGGGAACAACAGGTTCAACAACCGTCTGAGCCTCAGTGTTCCAGAAAACGCGTCGCTCAGCACTGACAGCTCTCACCGACTGACCTCGTTTTGCCAAGCTGGCAAAACCAACGTGCCTGTCAAAGCAGACTTTGCCTCCTGCTTCCACAAATGTCCACTGAGCGCCCGCCCTCGCCAGCGTGCCAGGGCTCCGTGGAAGCCCCGGGAAGCCTGTGTTTCCACCAGGGCAGCAGGGGGAGGGGCGCCTTCCTCATGAGCCCAGGGGCCCCCGGGAGGAAGGGACCGCCTGGCTGCAGAGGGGCTAAGGGGAAGACAGGCGGGCGCCTGCTACGAGAGACCCGCCACGGCCACTTCTGAGACGTCTACACGTGGGAGCTGCTCTGGGGAACAGCCAGACGGAAGGAAAGTTGCTGCGCTCACACCCTTGACCCGGGCCCCTGACTGAGTCTTCAGTAGCCAGGGCTGCTCGGCCGGGACAGAGGAACACTCAGAAAGTGCTGTCCACGGTGAGATCACCGTCTGCGCTGGCTTCGCGGCACTTGGGACAGGGAGGAAGCTAGAAGGGAGGTGGAAGGCAGCAGAAGCCTGCCGACGCTGGCCAGGGCCTTCATTCCCCGTGCTCTCTGCGTGCACACACTCACAGTGGGGCCTTCATTCCCCGTGCTCTCTGCGTGCACACACTCACAGTGGGGCCTTCATTCCGCGTGCTCTCCGTGTGCACACGCTCAGTTTCCACAATAAACAGTAGAAAGAAACGGGGGACGAAAACANACTCACAGTGGGGCCTTCATTCCCCGTGCTCTCTGCGTGCACACACTCACAGTGGGGCCTTCATTCCGCGTGCTCTCCGTGTGCACACGCTCAGTTTCCACAATAAACAGTAGAAAGAAACGGGGAACGAAAACATAGCCCGAGCCCCAGCGCCACCCTCTACCAGCACCGACAGGACCAGGACGGTAAACGCTTCCTGCGCTCGCCACCCCTGGTCTGAGGGGGATATGCCCTTCTCTATGGAAAGCAGAGACCAGAAATCAGCGCAGGCTCAGTCACTGAAGACCAGCTGAAATGGAAGATGAGATACCTGCCGACGGGGACGCCTTGCTGTGTGTCCACAAACTGAGCCCCCAGCCCCAGAGGCAGGACGCTGCTGGCGCCCAGGGGCCCCTGGTGGTCCCCATCCCCACCCCTGCTCCCCAGTTCCACCTCAGGTCCCCAGGAGCCTGAGTTCTCACAGCCTGGGTCACGCCCCTGTTTCTGAACTTTACGTAACAGGGACCTCACAGCCTGCACTCTGTTTCTGCAAGCCCTCGTATTTTACAAGCCCAAATATTATAACCCGGTTGCTACTTCCTGGCAGGAGCCAATTCCCCGAGGCCAGGCTGCTGTAATCTGGAGAAAATGTTTGTCCTGCTGAATAAACACTGGCACTCTCCATGGAAACCGCTGGTAACTGAGGAAAATGTGACTGCAGCCGTCCAAATATGGAAGAGAAGGTGGCTGGGGAGAGGCGTGTTCCCCTCCCTAAGACCCCTCAGGCACTCTTAGCTCCCCCACCTTTAAGAAGCACAGGATTTAAAACAACAACGCAAAAGCCTCTTGCTTTTGCTTAAGGCTGGCTTCAGCGTCTAGGGGCCTGGGACCAGCCCAGCTGTTCCAATTCTTCTCAGGAAGGGGGCGAGGACTCTCAAGGCCTTCAGGAGCTGGGGAGGGTCCAGCACTCGGCCCGGAGGCCCCTCCGTCTTCGGAATTGCCGCCTCTGATAACACAGTGGCCTCGGCCCTGTCCGGGACCTGCACTGCTCGCCTGCTCACTCACTGCTTCTCTTCCGCTCTAGACTTGGAACTACAGCACCGAGCCTGTTGCAGAGGTGCCTACGGAGAGCTCAGAGGTCGGGCCCGGGCCCCCTCTGGGGTTCTCCGCGGTTGGCAGGCGGCCGCCTTCCGCAGGGCGCAGAGCGTCTTCAGAGCTGTCGGCGGGGTGCGTTTCTAGTTTTGCCGAATACGGTAGTTCTCAGCGGCACGCTTTCTGTGGACAGAACGCTGAGCGGTCCCGCCAGCAACTCAGGGACCTGCCAGAGCCTGTGATTTGTTGAGGCCCTGTGAGGTCATTACATCATCATTTAAACAACAGAGGCGTGCCCACCAGTTATTTTTCTGAAAGTTCAGTGTGGGTGAGAAATAGTACAAATGAGAGGAACTTTCCCTGCTTCCTTCTAAGCCTCACAGAGTAACACCACGCGCCCTCAAGTCAGGGGCCTCTGTCTCTTGTGTCTCCTGTGGGAATCGCGTGCAGAGGAACGGAATCCGAAAGGCTAGCGGTGAGGGGCTGACGCGTGTATGCCACTCCGCACAGCGGTCTCCAGATCACCAGAGAGCCTGCTGCCCAACAGAAGGAAGGCCCCTGAAATGTTCTGTGGAGCCTGAGAGGGGACGGAGGCCTCAGAAAGCAGGGATGTGTGTACATGCAGAGTCAGGCACGAGTCAGTGAGCACACGGCCACAGCTGATCCACTCTGCTGTAGGGCAGAAGTGAACACACTGCCGAGCAACCATACTCCAATAAGAACGGAAAAACCACAAACAGCCAGAGATGGAGACAGACCTCAGAGATCACTACCCTGAGCCCGGCCTCACAGATGAGCCCTGGAGGCGGGGGAGTGGGGGGCGCGGGGTCGCGGAGCGGCAGCCCAGGGCTGGGCAGGCGACAGCCCCCCGCCCCCTCTAGCGCCCAGCCCCCAATGCGAGCCCAGGCCGCATCCGTTCTGAGCCGGTGAATCACAGCGAGACGACAGCCACAGATAACTGCCAACACCCACAGCGCCGTCCCTGTTGGCATATCACGTTGCTTCCACTGAAGAAACAGGAGTTCCTTTCCTCATCTTACTCAGATGCTTTACAAAAAGTGATTGTTTGTCGTTTAGTCACTGAGTCGTGGCGGACTCTTTTGCGACCTGATGGACTGTAGCCTTCCAGGCTCTTTTGTCCGTGGGATTTCCCAGGCAAGAAAACTGGAGGGGTTTGCTTTTTCGTTCTCCAGAGATCTTCCCAACCCACTAATCACTTTTTTTGAGGAAAAAGAAAATCACTTTCTTCATGACAAAAAGTGATTAGCCTTGAATTTAAAACTCAGTTTCGAAGGAAAGCCTTCAGGTAGAGCCCTGCTCCCTCCTCAGCCACACCAGCCCAGGACCACAAACCCCGGCTGTGGGAGGGGCTGGGCGGCTCTGTCTGCAGCAAGACAGGAGGTCATGGCNAGAGGTCGGGCCCGGGCCCCCTCTGGGGTTCTCCGCGGTTGGCAGGCGGCCGCCTTCCGCAGGGCGCAGAGCGTCTGCAGAGCTGTCGGCGGGGTGCGTTTCTAGTTTTGCCGAATACGGTAGTTCTCAGCGGCACGCTTTCTGTGGACAGAACGCTGAGCGGTCCCGCCAGCAACTCAGGGACCTGCCAGAGCCTGTGATTTGTTGAGGCCCTGTGAGGTCATTACATCATCATTTAAACAACAGAGGCGTGCCCACCAGTTATTTTTCTGAAAGTTCAGTGTGGGTGAGAAATAGTACAAATGAGAGGAACTTTCCCTGCTTCCTTCTAAGCCTCACAGAGTAACACCACGCGCCCTCAAGTCAGGGGCCTCTGTCTCTTGTGTCTCCTGTGGGAATCGCGTGCAGAGGAACGGAATCCGAAAGGCTAGCGGTGAGGGGCTGACGCGTGTATGCCACTCCGCACAGCGGTCTCCAGATCACCAGAGAGCCTGCTGCCCAACAGAAGGAAGGCCCCTGAAATGTTCTGTGGAGCCTGAGAGGGGACGGAGGCCTCAGAAAGCAGGGATGTGTGTACATGCAGAGTCAGGCACGAGTCAGTGAGCACACGGCCACAGCTGATCCACTCTGCTGTAGGGCAGAAGTGAACACACTGCCGAGCAACCATACTCCAATAAGAACGGAAAAACCAAAAACAGCCAGAGATGGAGACAGACCTCAGAGATCACTACCCTGAGCCCGGCCTCACAGATGAGCCCTGGAGGCGGGGGAGTGGGGGGCGCGGGGTCGCGGAGCGGCAGCCCAGGGCTGGGCAGGCGACAGCCCCCCGCCCCCTCTAGCGCCCAGCCCCCAATGCGAGCCCAGGCCGCATCCGTTCTGAGCCGGTGAATCACAGCGAGACGACAGCCACAGATAACTGCCAACACCCACAGCGCCGTCCCTGTTGGCATATCACGTTGCTTCCACTGAAGAAACAGGAGTTCCTTTCCTCATCTTACTCAGATGCTTTACAAAAAGTGATTGTTTGTCGTTTAGTCACTGAGTCGTGGCGGACTCTTTTGCGACCTGATGGACTGTAGCCTTCCAGGCTCTTTTGTCCGTGGGATTTCCCAGGCAAGAAAACTGGAGGGGTTTGCTTTTTCGTTCTCCAGAGATCTTCCCAACCCACTAATCACTTTTTTTGAGGAAAAAGAAAATCACTTTCTTCATGACAAATAGTGATTAGCCTTGAATTTAAAACTCAGTTTCAAAGGAAAGCCTTCAGGTAGAGCCCTGCTCCCTCCTCAGCCACACCAGCCCAGGACCACAAACCCCGGCTGTGGGAGGGGCTGGGCGGCTCTGTCTGCAGCAAGACAGGAGGTCATGGCCCTGCTGTGTCGGATGCCGGCGATGAAAGGTGTGCGTGGAGGGGCTTCTGCCATGCAGCTGAGCTTCTTAATGTCTAGGGGACCTGAGGGCCCTCACCCTCCAAATTCCTGCTCACTCAAGATTCAGCAACACCCCATCCCGGGCCTTCGAAGAACTTCTGAAGTTCATCCTGACCCGGATGAAGACCCTCAGGATGACGGAAAGGCCCTGCAGGCACCCGGAGCCTGGGCTTAGCCCTGCCATGCTTTGACCCAGCAGACAGCTGGGCCTCAGTTTCCTCATCTGTCAAGCTAAGGGGTTATCCTGGATGATTTCCAAGGTACCTTCTGGCTCTGTTTTTCTGTGAGTATGAATCAGCTTTCCCAACCGGTTTCTTCTGTGTAGCTTACAGAAGCCCTGGCAACTGAGCTGTCATCCCTTACCCTGGCCTTCCTGGAGGGGTAAGCAGGCCACCCCAACCCCCCACCGCCCACATACACTGGTTCCTGTCCAGGACTTGGCAGCCAAAGTCCAGCCCAGAAGGATAACGTGATGGCTCTATCACAAACCAGGACCCTCCCCCTTCTTCTACCAGACCTAGGAGGGGGAATAAACACACAGGGTCCAGGGTGGGCAAAGGGGATGAGCATCTGTGCTCAGGTCCAGCATCTGTCTTGTCTTTCTGCTCACCCACTCGAGGGGACCCATGGGCTGTCCAGCTAGGGCTCCTAGACCAGTGCCCATCAGTGGCCTTTCCTGATCTGGAGACTTGGCTCTGTGTCTTCAAGAGCAGGAAGCCAGCTCCTCACGGAGCCCTCCATCTTCCCAGAGGCTGTGGCACTGACACTCGGTCGCCTTGGCCTTCCTCAGCCTTCCCCTACTTGGAGGATGGGGGAAAGAGGGGGAGAAGAGGAAGGGTTCCTGAAAGAAAATCGTCTAAGAAGGACAGCTCGCTGTACAGCCCCTCAGTAGCTCTGTGACCTCAGACATGAGCCTGACCTCTCTAGATCTCAGTTTCTTGATCTGCAAAATGGGAATAACGCCCCGCGCCGCCCCCCCACCAAGGCCGGTTTCAAGATGAGTGAAATAGCCCGGCAGACCCTCCGATTGCATCTCTGTGGACTAGAGAATCCTCTGCCGTCGCCTGGAGCCGGCCCGCGGAGACCCCAGGCCACCACCCGCCCCCCGAGGCAGGGGCCAGGGCTGTCCCGCCGGCGGTTACGTAACCAGAGAGCCAGGCGGCCAGAAGCCGGTCTGCGCCCAGGCCAGCCTGCCACGCCCGCCGCGCCGCGCGCACTCACCGGAGCCGCGTCCTAACCAGTCCGCTGGACGATCTGTGAGCGGTCCGCCGACCCCACCGCCGCCGCCGCCGCCGAAAGCAGCGCGTATCCCGCAGGGCCGTTCGCTGCCGCCGCCGCCGCCGCGGACTCGCCGCTGTCACATAGTGGAAAACGTGACCGCTCTCCGCGCCCGCCCCCGGCGCCCACCATTGGCCGCGACGCCGCCTCATCTGCATACTGAGGGGCGGGGCCTGAGAGTCCTGTGTGTCCATTGGCCGCAGCGTCCGTCGCTCTCTTTACATAAGACGCACATGGAACTCCATGTTCCCCCATTCGGTTCCTCAATGAAGACGCGACGGGCCCGTGGCCCCCCCGCCTTTTCCTCTGGAGTGGTCCCTTCCACTTCCGGCCTCGGCGCCTTCCATTCAAGTCGAAGGGCATCCGAGGGCCCGGGGAGCTCGGAGTGGCGCGTACCACTGCGGGGCGAGGGGCGGGCTGGGCGCCGGTCGGGGAGAGGCTCCAGGGCACCCTTGCCAGGCCCTCCCCGGGAGCCGGGAGCCGAATCCTCGCTGAAGCCCATCCCGGGAGACCGTCACCTTGAGCCACGGCCAGAGACGTCCCCCCACCCCCCGCAAACCTCTTCATTCAGTCCTTTCATTCATTTCTCCGTATCCATTCAGAGCTAGCTGCAGACTGGGCGTCTCTGCTGGAGCTTCGGGTGCACGCCCACCCAGGCAACCGAGGTCCACACTAGCCCAGATCTGTCAGGATACGTAGCTTCCAGGTGGCCTTTTCTTACTTTTCAGATTATGCGTCGCAAGTTTTGGTTCAGCAAATAGGGTCCTTGTTACTAAAGGGAGTGTACAAAAAAGAAATAAATGATGTCCCTGCCCCCAAATCGCGTCATTCGTGAGAAAGGACCATCTCATGAAAAGGGAACTTAATCAAATACTAAACTGGGAGGTGTGGATCAGAAATTAAACCGGGGCAAGAGTTATGCGCAGAGGTTCCGTGGAGGAGGCAGCACTTGAAGAATGGCGTTTGGAAAAGGAGGGTTTTCCGAAGGCGGAAGCCACAAAGACATGAGCCCGGTATAGCAGGCTCTGGAGAGAGCTCTGTACTCTGAGCGCCTTGGCTGAGGCCATTTGCTCTTCAATAAGCCTTCTGTCGATAAAGTGTCAGGAGAGGGACTTACCTGGTGATCCGGTGGTTAGGACTCCGGGCTTCCAATGCATGGGGCTCAAGTTCTATGCCTGGTCGGGGACTAAGATCCCACATGCTTTATGGCATAGCCAAAAAAATTTTTTTAAGTGTCAGGAGAGCAGAACTTCCTCTCAGACAAGGTAGAGGGCCAAGGCTTTCTGATGGGACCCGGAACACAGGCAGGCTCCAAGGCAGCTCAGCTGAACCCCACTCTGAAATTGCAGGCTCTGACGTGGGAAGCAGGGTTGTTTGGGCTTGGAAGGGCAGAGGGGGCCTGTGGAATCTCCCTCCACTTGAACATTCTTCTTCCTGGGTGCTACTGGTAGATCAGGGATGGGAAGGAGGGAAGAGTCATGATCTGGTGGCCTGAAGCAGACTAAGCTGCTAGTTCCGAAAGCCAGACGCACATTGCGGATTTCCCCTGCCCTTGGCAAAGTGTGCGTGCAACTTCCTCGGACACAGATGCAAAGCCGGGCAGCGCCAAGTTCATCAGGACAGTCCTTCCCACATAAGTCCTGGCAGGCCAGCTGCGCGCACACTCCTTGCTGAGAATGGCCCCTCCTTCTGTTTGTCTGATATTGACACCTCGACTACGACTCCCTGCCCCCTCCTGAAAAAACCTACACAAATGCCAAGCAAATCCAGGCCCAGCTGCACCGTGCACACACTCAGAGCCTTTGGTTTCTTCACCTACATTGACGTCAAGGATAAGCTCCTTTGTTCTGAAGTGAGAGAAAACAGACAGCTCATTCACATCACACAGAGATCCTCCTGCTCAACTTTTCTTGTGTCTTGCTCCATATCCAGGCTTCAGCCTAATGCCATTTCCTATCTAAATTTAGCCTATTCTATTTCCACCCGTCAGTTTAGTCGCTCCCTCGTGTCCAGGTCTTTTCGACCCCGTGCACTGCAGCACACCAGGCTTCCCTGTCCATCACCAACTCCTGGCGCTTGCTCAAACTCATGTCCATCGAGTCAATGATGCCATCCAACCATCTCATCTTCTATTGTCCCTTTCTCCTCCTGCTTTCAATCTTTCCCAGCATCAGGGTCTTTTAAAAAATGCGTCAGTTCTTCACTTCAAGTGGCCAAAGTATTGGAGTTTCAGCTTCAGCATCAGTCCTTCCAATGAATATTCAAACTGATTTCTTTTAGGATGGACTGGTTGGATCTCCTTGCAGTCCAAGGGACTCTCAAGATTCTTCTCCAACACCACAGTTCAAAAGCATCAATTCTTTGGTGCTCAGCTTTCTTCACAGTCCAACTCTCACACTGGAAAAACCATTAGCTTTGACTAGACTGACTTTTGTCTGCAAAGTAACGTCTCTGCTTTTTTAATACGCTGTCTAGGTTGGTTATAGCTTTTCTTCCAAGCAGCAAGTGTCTTTTAATTTCATCACGTCAGTCACCATCTGCAGTGATTTGGGGGCCTGAGAATATAAAGTCTGTCACTGTTTCTATTGTTTCTCCATCTATTTGCCATGTGGATGCCATGATCTTAGTTTCCAGCCATAAATCTGGTAAAAACTGAAATCCATTATTTTAGGAATTACCAAACACTATGAATCTTGACAACTCTTTGGAACTGAATCTGTGTTCAGCCTCTCATGGCTCCTGTCTTCATTCTTGTTGTTGGAAATGTTCATTCACTCCACTAATACTTGGTGACACCTGAGTACTGGGGGGTGTGCAAAGATGCATCTCATTGGAGCCTCTGCTTATAAGGAGTTTGCAATGTAGGAGGGGAGATGAGGAAGATCTGGGGACAATTTCAAATAAGATGGGTTGTGAGTCCCAGGAGAATGGCATAGGTCTGGTGGAAGCAGCCACCCCAAGTGCCAGCTGCGGGGTGGTAACTTTCAGAGCCAAGGTGATGGGTGAGCATGTGTGTGTGTGTGCGTGTGAATGCGTGTGTGTGCATTCAGGTGCAGACATTAGTGCTTTCAGGTTGAAGGAGGAGGGGAGAAGATATCCTCTCCCGGCGAGTCTCTCCTGACCCGGAAATGTGCTTGGATCAGCTGTCACCTCTCACACAGGACTCTTGGCCCCAGGGAAGGCAGGCGAGCAGGAAGGAACCTGGGTGTGGGGGTGGCAGCCGGGTCCCAGCTGCCTGAGAAATGCTGTGCGTGGAAAGAGCTGGCCTCTCGTGTCAGCCTTCTCCCTGCCTCCCAGCTGCTCGGCCCTGCACCCCCGCCCACTCAGCCTGGGCCCTGCCTGGAGGGCCCCTCCGCGCTGGGCCTCCGGGCCTCCGTGTCCCTTCCAGGACACTTGCTGGCTCACTCACTCGCTCCTGCACTCGGTCAGCCAGCTGTTTACTGCGGCTGAGCACCACGCTGGGCACCGCTTCTCTGGTCCTGGATCCCGTGCTTTGTGAGCCGGTGAGCTAAAGCACGAGCTGGGAAGAGAAGGATGAGGTCTGTGAGTGGGGGTGGGGTGGGGTGGTGGCTCTCATATCCTCTCTAGGCAGATGGAGGGGACCCTGTCGTCCTGTCTGGCTTCGCAGAGCTTCTTCCTGGGTTTAGGGACCCTGGAGATGAGAACTCGGACCCTGAACCTCCCTCTCCAGCCTCCCCCATGCCAGGCACTGGGCACTGAGGCAGTTCCTGTCTGGGAGACCCTTAGCCAGCTCCCAAAGTGGGACACAAGCTCATGGCCAGCTCTGTTCAGGGTCTGAAGACGCGAGTGAGGCAAAGCCCAAATGCCCCTGTGGTTAGGAAGTTTCCCAAACCGGGCAGTGACCAGCGGGCTGGCACTTCTCTCTGGCTGTAAGATGGTCTGGGAGCCAGCAGAGAGAAGGTGTCTATATTGTGCTGGCCACCTACTGAGAAGGGCTTTTGATTTTTAAACTAAATACAGATGCAGGGAAGGTTTCCTTTCTTTTGGGGACACATGTGTTTATGCTGCGTGTGCACGACACGTGTGTGTATGTGTGTGTGTTCACAGTCCTCCCCACGAAAGTCATAGACTGAGTTATCGACAGTGAGTATGCAGCCTCCGTCTTCCATCACCTCGCCCCGAGAAGAGACTCTGAAGAGGACTGAATGTGTCCGCATAGCACTGCCTCCCCTGGAGGGCTGGCCTCTGCGTCTACATTGTCCCCTTGCAAGTGACATCCTCAGAGTCACAGTTCTGATGGCACAGGGTAGGGCCTCCGTACAACGTCAAATAAAAGTGGTGATGGTGGGCATCCTGGCCCAGTTTCCAGCTGGACAAAAAGTGCTCAGCGTTTCTCCATGAACTATGATGGGAGCCTCAGTTGTTCAGTATTCTGTAGATGTCTTCTGTCGTATAGAGAAAGTGTCCTTCTATTGTATTACTATTAATGTAATTATTGGGCTTCCCTGGTGACTCAGACGGTAAAGAATCTGCCAGTAATGCAGGAGACCTGGGTTTGATGCCTGGGTTGTGAAGATCCCCTGGGGAAGGGAATGGCTACCCACTCCAGTGTTCTTGCCTGGAAAGTCCCATGGACAGAGGGGCCTGGTGGGCTATAGTCCATAGGGTCACAAAGAGTTGGACATGACTAAAATTACTATTGATTAATACTATTCTACATTAAAGTAAATATTACTATATTAATAGTTTGCTGAGTGTTTTCTTTTCCCTTGTTGGCCACGCTACACAGTTTGAGGGATCGTAATTCCCCGATTAGGACTTGAATCACAGCCCCCAGGAGTAGAAGACTGGAGTCCTAACCATGGACCACCAGGGAATTTCCTCTGAGAGTGTTTTAAAATCATATACTAACACAACGACGTTTAACCCACGGCAACTGTTATTATTCAAAATTGCCTTGCCAAATTAATCTATTTTTGCAGATCTGCAAATAACTTAAACAACCATAACTTTGTCTTTACCATATAGTACTCTATATAGACCTGCTTGGTTCATTATTGCATCTTAAAACAAAAGACCTAAATGAATAAAAAAAAAATTAGTGGCCAAGACTCCACCTTTGCATGTTGTCAGTTTGCTTTTTGCTAGAGGAACCCAGTGATTAAACGTGTACCTCACTGAATTCTCTTGCTGTCTGTTTCACAAATAAAAGGCATGGTCTTAACGGAAGCCAAAAAACTGTTTGCTATCATGTCATGTGAGAAAGGATTAAAACTTCCAACTTCCTGGTCATGAGGCTGTTCAAGGTAACCGAGGGTTTAACTGAGATGAAACTTGTGCTCTAGGCTGGGCGGGGGAGCTGGCAGTGGATAGGCTGAGTTTGCCTGTCAGATTTTTGCCTTGAGACTTTGCCTTTGAGACTTTGTATGGGTCAGGTTTTCTGGTTTCTGGGAGCTTGAGGCCCCTTCACAGAGTTTCTGGACCACTGGTACCCCTCACTCTCCTGGAAAGGCCCTAGAAAGACAGCTTGCCCACAAGGCCCCCTTGGCTGTGGTGACCCTCGCATATCCAAGGTGCCCCTTTCTTTGGAGGACAGAGCATCTCTCCTTGGTTGGCATGTCCTCCAGCTGGTGTTTGGGGCCATGGACTGGACCCTGGGACAGAGTCTCTTGCCTTAACACACTCTGCCGGGCGTGTGTCCCAAGGAGGGCTTGGCCAGCATTGTTGGGGTTGGTGCTGAAGCTGGCACCCAGCCCCCCAAACATGCCTATCCCAGGGCAGTGTCTGGAATGGGAGCCCTGTGTGCTTCGGGGGCCAAGAAGGGCCCTCCCTGCAGGGTGTGTGGTCCTGTAGGAGGCTGAGGTGGGTCCTCATCCATGGTGGGCCTGGACCGCAGGAGGCCTCCCACCCCGCGGACGAGCTGTGACCTAGCACGTGCTCACCGCATGCAGTGACCGGGCGCACCCTCTTTCATTCTCATCTCTGAGGGGCGTGTGTCCAGAGCTACATGGTCCCTTTACAAAGACATAATCAACGTCAGGACACACTAAGGAATCGCGCAGAGCTGTGTCTCATGTCCTGGAGGAGAGACAGGAGACGGACTTTCAAAACGATCCCATCCTCTCCCTGCCTGCACCTGCGGAGCCTGGGAAACAGGCGGCCAAAGTCCGAACTCCAGTGTTCCTCTTGTCCCCTGGACGTTTTCCCGGCCCCAAATCTCTCTCTACGCTGCAGCTGGCCAGGCCCCTGAATCCTCCCAGTTCAGGTCAGTTCACTCATTCGTGTCCGACTCTGCGACCCCAAGGACTGCAACACACCATTCCTCCCTGTCCATCACCAACTCCAGAAGCTTACTCAAACTCATGCCCATCGAGTTGGTGATGCCATCCAACCATCTCATCCTCTGTCGTCCCCTTCTCCTCCCGCCTTCAATCTTTCCCAGCATCAGGGTCTTTTCCAATGAGTCAGTTCTTCACACCCTCCTAACCCCCCTTTAAATACTGAGAGGCTCACAGTGGTAGGGGAGTTGGGGGTGCAGATGGCTGGGTGCACGTCCCGTCTGTGGACGCCCATCCACCATTGGTCCATGCAGCCACGCCACCCACAGTGCCCCTCCTGGATGGCAGGACCCCTGCCTTCTGCCGAGCCTCTGCCTGTAAGTTTTTCATCTGTAAACTGGGGCCACGACTCACCCTGCATTCCCTGCCGTGTTGGTCTTTGCTCACCTGCTTCTCCTTGGTGCTCAGGGTGGAAAACACACCACTAGTGCCCAGACTAAACCTCTGTGGAAGCAACAAAGGGGTCTGGCTGGACTGCTGTCTCGGGATGGCCAACATCCCTTCTGGAGATGGGGACGGGTTGCCTGGCTGAGCTGTCAAGGCAGGAGCCCGGCGGTCTTAGCTGCGGACAGCAGCAGCCTTGGGGCACATGGTGGTCCCATTGTGAAAGAGATCCTCAGGGAGAGAGGGCTGCTGTGGGCCCATCTCGCAGCTCCTCTTCAACAGATCAAGGGCTACAAGGGAGGAGGAAGGGGAAATAGGAGACCCCCACCCCATGGTACTATTGAGGCTTCCGGGCCCCATGATGCAGGGAGAAGACCGTGCATTGGGGAAATCTACGTGGATGCTCTGTAAAGAGATGGGGTCCCCTTGGCCTGGCTGTCAGCAGCACCCCAGATTCTCAGGACGCTGGGAGGGCTTGTCTGCACGATGAGAAACAACACTGGCGCTGCAGAGCAAAGCAGAGGGCAGGGGCCAGCCCAGGACCCCTGCCCCGGAGTCGGCAGTCTGCACAGACACGCCTTCCCACCTGTGTCTTGGAGCAGGAGCTCAAGGAAGTCTGGCACAGGCCCCCCTCCACCTGAGGGAGCCCCTGAGGCCTTGAGATCAACCAGGACACCCCATCGAGGCTGTGGGCTCCCTGAGGGAATGTGGGGGATCCAGAAAGAACCCCTGACTACACCTTCTGGAGTCAGAAAATGCCAAGCGATTTGATGTGATGTGGCCTCCAAGTGGGCGGATGTCCTTGGCTTTGGTTCTTCAGGCCAGAGGCAGTTCCGGGGTGGAATAGTCATCCCAGATCTCTGCCTGAGATTGGGAAGGGGAGCGGAGAGAGTGAGGCCCTGCTACTTCCCAAACCACGTGGCTGTGGCTTGGGAGCAAAAGGTGCTAAGTAGGGAAACGACGGTTGGCCAAGCCCTACCAGTGGAAGGCTGTAGCTCAAGAAGAATGATAGAGGTGCCCGTGGCATGAGTAGGGAAGGACTCTTGGAAAGAAAGCGTGTGGATGGGGGCGGGGAGAAGGTGAAGGGAGATGAATGCAATGACTAGGAGAAAGGGGACAGGTGGAAGATGGGAGGCCAGGAAGTCCCCAAAAGAGCTGAGCCTGTAACCCTCAGCTCTGTGGCCCACCCAGCAAAGCTTCTTGCCCCGCTGAAGGCCTCGAGAGTGAAGCTAAGGGCTAGCATGCCATGTGCCGACTACACAGAAAGCCATTCCTGATGGGAACACTGGTGGCCGTAGGGTCCACCCTTCCAGACTAGTCCCGGCTGGCCTGTCTGAGTCCTTCAAACCAGAAGATGAGGACCGGGGTCCTGGCCCTCTTCTCCCTTTAGGAGAGATTGTGGACTGCTTGTCATCTACACTGTAAAGGGTGGGGATCCCAGGCCCGGGGGGCCCAGATGGTGCCCGAGAAAGGTCACCGTGGTATCTGCTGTCCTGGTGGGACTGCTGAGCTGGCCTTGTACTTGTCCAGTGGGCGGCAGGAGGCATGAGACAGGAGAGGGCCAGCTCACCAGTTCCTCACTTCTCAGCCTCCGATGGGCAGAAATCCCAGGTGTGATTTGTCACTCAGCCATCCAGAGGGGTTCATGGGCTGAGCGCATGAACCTGCTGACCCGTTGGTGTGTCCCCCGTGGCTCAGTGGGAAGTGGAGGTCGTCATGGAAACGCCTCCCCTTGCATTCTCCTCCCTCTTCTCCACACGCACTCCCTGGGATTGCGCCTCCTGATGAAGTGTTAGTTCTTGACACTAGATGTGTTAAGAGACACATTAGAGACTTGAAGCTAAGCCCCCGGAGGCTGATAATGGTTCTAGAGAGCAGACCCTCAGAGTTTCACTCTGAGTCGGACTGCCCATCTGTCTCCAAGCCACAGAAGCCCTGTTCCTAGGGTTCAGTGGGATTGCAACAGGGTTCAGCCATGGCTCATTTTGTATGCCCAAGAGTGGGTTTTTTAGTTTTGAGCTAAGAATGGTTTTCATTTTTTAAAGAGAAAAGAGAGGGGGAAAAAAAAAAATCAAAGACAATGCTACAGCGATCACATGAGCCTGAATCATTTACTCTCTGGCTGTTTACAGGAAGTTTGCTGATGGCTGGTAATAACCTACCAGGCAAGAGCACTGCAATTCCTCAGGCGTTTACCTGTGGTCAGGTGTAATGGACATAGGCAGAGAGCAAGGCATTCAGAGACCAGGCAGAGGTGGTGCTTTCTCAGCGGGGGATATGGTGATCATATTTATTATGGAGAACGCAGGCCCATTAAGTTGGTGCTGGAGACGCTGGAAAAAGAAAAAGCTCACTGCCAACTTAACAAGCTCTGTGAAGCTAAGGGCTCCTTTGCAGTCCAGCAGGTTTGTGCCTCCCAGAGCCATGAGGCGGACTGGCAGAGATCATGCCTAGACGTTGATTATGAGATTCCCTCCCTTGGCCTGCAAAGAGACCAAACCAGTAAGGAAATCATCTTTGAATATTCCCTGGGAGGACTGATGCTGGAGATGAAGCTCCAATACTTTGGCCACCTGATGAGGAGAGCTGACTCATCTGAAAAGACCCTGATGCTGAGAAAGATTGAGGGCAGGAGGAGAAGGGGACAGCAGAGGATGAGATGGTTGTATTTTCTCACCGGCTCAATGGACAAGAGTTTGAGCAAACTCCAGTAGATAGTGAAGGACAGAGAAGCCTGGTGTGCTGCAGTCTATGAGGCTGCAGAGTCAGACACGACTTAGCAATTGAACGATACCAAGAACAGAGCTACAAAGGAGATCATGAGTCACAGCCTGGACAGGTCCCCTCTGTTAAGGTCAGGAGTTACATAGGGAATGATCCTGGGTCATGNCATATACTAACACAACGACGTTTAACCCACGGCAACTGTTATTATTCAAAATTGCCTTGCCAAATTAATCTATTTTTGCAGATCTGCAAATAACTTAAACAACCATAACTTTGTCTTTACCATATAGTACTCTATATAGACCTGCTTGGTTCATTATTGCATCTTAAAACAAAAGACCTAAATGAATAAAAAAAAAATTAGTGGCCAAGACTCCACCTTTGCATGTTGTCAGTTTGCTTTTTGCTAGAGGAACCCAGTGATTAAACGTGTACCTCACTGAATTCTCTTGCTGTCTGTTTCACAAATAAAAGGCATGGTCTTAACGGAAGCCAAAAAACTGTTTGCTATCATGTCATGTGAGAAAGGATTAAAACTTCCAACTTCCTGGTCATGAGGCTGTTCAAGGTAACCGAGGGTTTAACTGAGATGAAACTTGTGCTCTAGGCTGGGCGGGGGAGCTGGCAGTGGATAGGCTGAGTTTGCCTGTCAGATTTTTGCCTTGAGACTTTGCCTTTGAGACTTTGTATGGGTCAGGTTTTCTGGTTTCTGGGAGCTTGAGGCCCCTTCACAGAGTTTCTGGACCACTGGTACCCCTCACTCTCCTGGAAAGGCCCTAGAAAGACAGCTTGCCCACAAGGCCCCCTTGGCTGTGGTGACCCTCGCGTATCCAAGGTGCCCCTTTCTTTGGAGGACAGAGCATCTCTCCTTGGTTGGCATGTCCTCCAGCTGGTGTTTGGGGCCATGGACTGGACCCTGGGACAGAGTCTCTTGCCTTAACACACTCTGCCGGGCGTGTGTCCCAAGGAGGGCTCAGCCAGCATTGTTGGGGTTGGTGCTGAAGCTGGCACCCAGCCCCCCAAACATGCCTATCCCAGGGCAGTGTCTGGAATGGGAGCCCTGTGTGCTTTGGGGGCCAAGAAGGGCCCTCCCTGCAGGGTGTGTGGTCCTGTAGGAGGCTGAGGTGGGTCCTCATCCATGGTGGGCCTGGACCGCAGGAGGCCTCCCGCCTCGCGGACGAGCTGTGACCTAGCACGTGCTCACCGCATGCAGTGACCGGGCGCACCCTCTTTCATTCTCATCTCTGAGGGGCGTGTGCCCAGAGCTACATGGTCCCTTTACAAAGACATAATCAACGTCAGGACACACTAAGGAATCGCGCAGAGCTGTGTCTCATGTCCTGGAGGAGAGACAGGAGACGGACTTTCAAAACGATCCCATCCTCTCCCTGCCTGCACCTGCGGAGCCTGGGAACCAGGCGGCCAAAGTCCGAACTCCAGTGTTCCTCTTGTCCCCTGGACGTTTTCCCGGCCCCAAATCTCTCTCTACGCTGCAGCTGGCCAGGCCCCTGAATCCTCCCAGTTCAGGTCAGTTCACTCATTCGTGTCCGACTCTGCGACCCCAAGGACTGCAACACACCATTCCTCCCTGTCCATCACCAACTCCAGAAGCTTACTCAAACTCATGCCCATCGAGTCGGTGATGCCATCCAACCATCTCATCCTCTGTCGTCCCCTTCTCCTCCCGCCTTCAATCTTTCCCAGCATCAGGGTCTTTTCCAATGAGTCAGTTCTTCACACCCTCCTAACCCTCCTTTAAATACTGAGAGGCTCGCAGTGATAGGGGAGTTGGGGGTGCAGATGGCTGGGTGCATGTCCCGTCTGTGGACGCCCATCCACCACTGGTCCATGCAGCCACGCCACCCACAGTGCCCCTCCTGGATGGCAGGACCCCTGCCTTCTGCCGAGCCTCTGCCTGTAAGTTTTTCATCTGTAAACTGGGGCCACGACTCACCCTTCATTCCCTGCCGTGTTGGTCTTTGCTCACCTGCTTCTCCTTGGTGCTCAGGGTGGAAAACACACCACTAGTGCCCAGACTAAACCTCTGTGGAGGCAACAAAGGGGTCTGGCTGGACTGCTGTCTCGGGATGGCCAACATCCCTTCTGGAGATGGGGACGGGTTGCCTGGCTGAGCTGTCAAGGCAGGAGCCCGGCGGTCTTAGCTGCGGACAGCAGCAGCCTTGGGGCACATGGTGGTCCCATTGTGAAAGAGATCCTCAGGGAGAGAGGGCTGCTGTGGGCCCATCTCGCAGCTCCTCTTCAACAGATCAAGGGCTACAAGGGAGGAGGAAGGGGAAATAGGAGACCCCCACCCCATGGTACTATTGAGGCTTCCGGGCCCCATGATGCAGGGAGAAGACCGTGCATTGGGGAAATCTACGTGGATGCTCTGTAAAGAGATGGGGTCCCCTTGGCCTGGCTGTCAGCAGCACCCCAGATTCTCAGGACGCTGGGAGGGCTTGTCTGCACGATGAGAAACAACACTGGCGCTGCAGAGCAAAGCAGAGGGCAGGGGCCAGCCCAGGACCCCTGCCCCGGAGTCGGCAGTCTGCACAGACACGCCTTCCCACCTGTGTCTTGGAGCAGGAGCTCAAGGAAGTCTGGCACAGGCCCCCCTCCACCTGAGGGAGCCCCTGAGGCCTTGAGATCAACCAGGACACCCCATCGAGGCTGTGGGCTCCCTGAGGGAATGTGGGGGATCCAGAAAGAACCCCTGACTACACCTTCTGGAGTCAGAAAATGCCAAGCGATTTGATGTGATGTGGCCTCCAAGTGGGCGGATGTCCTTGGCTTTGGTTCTTCAGGCCAGAGGCAGTTCCGGGGTGGAATAGTCATCCCAGATCTCTGCCTGAGATTGGGAAGGGGAGCGGAGAGAGTGAGGCCCTGCTACTTCCCAAACCACGTGGCTGTGGCTTGGGAGCAAAAGGTGCTAAGTAGGGAAACGACGGTTGGCCAAGCCCTACCAGTGGAAGGCTGTAGCTCAAGAAGAATGATAGAGGTGCCCGTGGCATGAGTAGGGAAGGACTCTTGGAAAGAAAGCGTGTGGATGGGGGCGGGGAGAAGGTGAAGGGAGATGAATGCAATGACTAGGAGAAAGGGGACAGGTGGAAGATGGGAGGCCAGGAAGTCCCCAAAAGAGCTGAGCCTGTAACCCTCAGCTCTGTGGCCCACCCAGCAAAGCTTCTTGCCCCGCTGAAGGCCTCGAGAGTGAAGCTAAGGGCTAGCATGCCATGTGCCGACTACACAGAAAGCCATTCCTGATGGGAACGCTGGTGGCCGTAGGGTCCACCCTTCCAGACTAGTCCCGGCTGGCCTGTCTGAGTCCTTCAAACCAGAAGATGAGGACCGGGGTCCTGGCCCTCTTCTCCCTTTAGGAGAGATTGTGGACTGCTTGTCATCTACACTGTAAAGGGTGGGGATCCCAGGCCCGGGGGGCCCAGATGGTGCCCGAGAAAGGTCACCGTGGTATCTGCTGTCCTGGTGGGACTGCTGAGCTGGCCTTGTACTTGTCCAGTGGGCGGCAGGAGGCATGAGACAGGAGAGGGCCAGCTCACCAGTTCCTCACTTCTCAGCCTCCGATGGGCAGAAATCCCAGGTGTGATTTGTCACTCAGCCATCCAGAGGGGTTCATGGGCTGAGCGCATGAACCTGCTGACCCGTTGGTGTGTCCCCCGTGGCTCAGTGGGAAGTGGAGGTCGTCATGGAAACGCCTCCCCTTGCATTCTCCTCCCTCTTCTCCACACGCATTCCCTGGGATTGCGCCTCCTGATGAAGTGTTAGTTCTTGACACTAGATGTGTTAAGAGACACATTAGAGACTTGAAGCTAAGCCCCCGGAGGCTGATAATGGTTCTAGAGAGCAGACCCTCAGAGTTTCACTCTGAGTCGGACTGCCCATCTGTCTCCAAGCCACAGAAGCCCTGTTCCTAGGGTTCAGTGGGATTGCAACAGGGTTCAGCCATGGCTCATTTTGTATGCCCAAGAGTGGGTTTTTTAGTTTTGAGCTAAGAATGGTTTTCATTTTTTAAAGAGCAAAGAGAGGGGAAAAAAAAATCAAAGACAATGCTACAGCGATCACATGAGCCTGGATCATTTACTCTCTGGCTGTTTACAGGAAGTTTGCTGATGGCTGGTAATAACCTACCAGGCAAGAGCACTGCAATTCCTCAGGCGTTTACCTGTGGTCAGGTGTAATGGACGAGGCAGAGAGCAAGGAATTCAGAGACCAGGCAGAGGTGGTGCTTTCTCAGCGGGGGATATGGTGATCCTATTTATTATGGAGAAGGCAGGCCCATTATGTTGGTGCTGGAGACGCTGGAAAAAGAAAAAGCTCACTGCCAACTTGACAAGCTCTGTGAAGCTAAGGGCTCCTTAGCAGTCCAGCAGGTTTGTGCCTCCCAGAGCCATGAGGCGGACTGGCAGAGATCATGCCTAGACGTTGATTATGAGATTCCCTCCCTTGGCCTGCAAAGAGACCAAACCANTTTGCTGATGGCTGGTAATAACCTACCAGGCAAGAGCACTGCAATTCCTCAGGCGTTTACCTGTGGTCAGGTGTAATGGACATAGGCAGAGAGCAAGGCATTCAGAGACCAGGCAGAGGTGGTGCTTTCTCAGCGGGGGATATGGTGATCATATTTATTATGGAGAACGCAGGCCCATTAAGTTGGTGCTGGAGACGCTGGAAAAAGAAAAAGCTCACTGCCAACTTAACAAGCTCTGTGAAGCTAAGGGCTCCTTTGCAGTCCAGCAGGTTTGTGCCTCCCAGAGCCATGAGGCGGACTGGCAGAGATCATGCCTAGACGTTGATTATGAGATTCCCTCCCTTGGCCTGCAAAGAGACCAAACCAGTAAGGAAATCATCTTTGAATATTCCCTGGGAGGACTGATGCTGGAGATGAAGCTCCAATACTTTGGCCACCTGATGAGAAGAGCTGACTCATCTGAAAAGACCCTGATGCTGAGAAAGATTGAGGGCAGGAGGAGAAGGGGACAGCAGAGGATGAGATGGTTGTATTTTCTCACCGGCTCAATGGACAAGAGTTTGAGCAAACTCCAGTAGATAGTGAAGGACAGAGAAGCCTGGTGTGCTGCAGTCTATGAGGCTGCAGAGTCAGACACGACTTAGCAATTGAACGATACCAAGAACAGAGCTACAAAGGAGATCATGAGTCACAGCCTGGACAGGTCCCCTCTGTTAAGGTCAGGAGTTACATAGGGAATGATCCTGGGTCATGGGTGGGCGCAACTAGGTAGATGAGCTGGGATTTCTTTCTTTCTCTCTTTTGGACCTGACTTGCGTTTGGCTGAGCCGTTCTTAGCCGTGGCATGCAGAACCTTTGTCGCCCCATGGGGATCTTTTGTTTCAGGGCACAGACTCTAACTGTGATGGGCTCCGGATCGCGTGGGCTCAGCAGTCGCAGTACTTGGGCTTGATCATCCTGTGGCATGTGGGATCTCAGTTCCCTGACCAGGGACTGAACATACGTCCCTGCGTTGTAAGGCGAATTCCCAACCACCAGACCACCAGGGATGTCTCGAGATGAATGTCAAAGCCCCGAGTCCCCAGGAGCCTCCTCACTGTCAGAAACAATCCCTTCCCCCTTGCAGAGAACAGACTGTCCTTGACGGACGCCTCACCTGGAGCAGGTGCCCTGCAAATGATGCTTGTTCTCCTCGAGACCTGCTCTGTGATTCCAGGCCTTTGGGGAGGCTCGGATGTCAGCACTGATACTGCACAGGGGAGATATGCCCTGCCCTGCTGAGAGCCAGCTCGCATACCAAAAGAGTTCAGCAGGTCTGGCTGACACCCACCCACAGGACCAAAGGCCACGTGTGACGGTGGATCTTCAGAGTGTTGCAAGGGGAGGAATACAAGGCTAGGTTTGTGGCTGGAGAAGAATTCACTGGCATGGGGCAGCCTTCCATGGTTTAGAATTTAATGTTTTGGCAAGAACACCCGGAACTGGCTCTGATCATTTCTCGGGATGACTCCAGTGGTGTGCTGGTAAAAGGTTAACGACCAGGTCCCTGGAGGGAAACGTTTGTCCTGGTGCAAATGTCCCCACTGTGGCCAACTTCCAGCTGCTAACAGGAATCTGTTAACACAGGGGCAAAGCCCACCCTGCCAGCCCGCGAAGGGAAAAGGCCCCCCGCGGATTAGTCTGGTATGGCTCACAGAAGTGTTTTAGAAAATGGAGTGAATTCGTTCGGTTGCCAGTAGAAATGGGTCTTCCCAAGCTTAACACCTGAAAGGCTGGTTTTCAGACTCTTTATTTAGAAGACTTGAAAAAGAGGCGAGGGTTAGGGACGGTTAGCTAGAGCGCGGGGAGCTGCGCCACGTCGCGCGGCAGCCGGGCAGGGAGGGGGTCCGGGGAGAACGGACGCCTGTGGGTGTTAGCTGAGTCCCTCTGCTGCCCCCCGAGACTATCACAGCGTTGATAATTGGCCACACCCCAAGATGAAACAGAAGGCTCACTGGAAAGACTGTGAAAGAGAGGCGATTGTTGTCCAATAATCTCAGTAACGTGTGCGTCATAAAAATACTTCTCAGGGCTGTCGAGGCCGCTGGCTTCTTGGAGGAGTGTGTCCCGAGTCCGTTCACGCTGGACTTGACATCGAGACGCTGCTTGGGGCAGGGACAGGCCAGACCTCAGTCACCGCGCTCCTGCTCTTCGCAGCCATGAACTCCGCTGTCAGCACAGGAGGCCGCTCCCGCGTCTGCCCCTGACTGAGGGCCCAGGGGATCGGTGTATCCTTAGGGCTCCAGTGAAGGAGGGATGGCTGCCAGCGCCCCTGTCTCGCCTGCTGGGAATGACCCCTGCCCTCTGCCTCTCACAGCTGCGCCGGGGAGAGTTAGAAGTCTGGGCTGAACTTTCTGTTCCCGCCCCACATGGATTCCAGCCCTCAGGGTCAAAGGTCAGGAGGAGGTCGCTGGAAAGTCTCAGTGTCCGTGACAAGATTTTTTTCTTCAGTTAGATTTATATTTTGTTCTCATTGTAAAAATTCTTCTTATATATAAATGTTGATTATCTGGAATTTAACATTTATGTATACAAATATCTGTGTTATGGAGTGGAGTGGATGCCTATTACAGGATACAGGAAGGACACTGAGAAGTCTAAAAAAGAAACCAGTATTGCCCACATTCCACAGCCCAGAGAAAAGTCGCTTAAAAGTCTGGATGTTCCTTTTTGGTTTTCTTCTATATACACATTCACACACAGACAAATATTGGCCTGTGACATTGAGATTTGCACTTTATTGAAAGAATATGGACTTACCTTCCAGATGAGCTGCACAAGTTAACAGCCTGTGACGGTGTTTGTGTGAATGTGTACGCAGGAGAACACCAAAAAGGAACATCCAGACTTTACGGTGATTTTTCTCTGGGTTGCAGAATATGGGCAATAGTTTTCTCTTTTATACTTTTCAGGGTCCTTCATATGTGCTAAAGTAAGCATTTGTTCCATGTCACATATATTTGTGTACACAAATTATAAATTGCAGGTAACGTACACTTATGCAGATAGTGTCACTTTTAAGGGGCTTGCTCTGTAACTCCAGTAGAGAATTGGGACCAGAGCAGTAAAAAGTCAAGAGACTGAATTCTTCATATTGTGAAGCTGCTACTTTTATTTGGCTTCTTTCCCCAGTTTTTATCTTCAGTAATCACACAAGCATGAGCCTCATGCAATTTTGAGCAACCGCTGCAGATTTACCTTGTCCAAACCTTTGCAGAAATCATAGTCCACAGAGGCAAAGTCAGATGATAGAACAATAGACAAACCCAGAAAACAATCCGACAGGCACGAATCAGGCGCAGCCCTGCGTGCGACACACAGACACAGGAGCAGGGCCCGTGGGCTCTCAGGGGGGCCGAGCACACCCAGCACCTGCGGGCTCTCGGGAGTCGGGCGCAGACACAGATTCCATGGAATGTAAAAAGACTAAGGCAAAATGATGAGCGTGGCTATCTCTAGGAAACCAAATATAGTAGGTGTGGCAATACTGCAAAAAGGCAAAGCGGGATTTGGGCTTCTGGGGGCATGTATTTCGTATTGAATATGTGTAACCGTGTGACGCACACCTGCCAATGGGGGGCACAGGGAGGGAACGCGTGGAAGGAGCGTATTTCCGTCTGATGCAGAGTGAGAGTGGCTTCCTCACCGCTTTCCCAATTTTTGTTTTGCTTGTACAAACAAACTGGGGATGCCAATTCCTGTGCTGTCTTTCTCATCTGGGTTAAAAAAGTAAAAACCAAGCTTCTAAGCGTTTGCTTAAAGACCATTATCTTGCACTATGTATAACAACCAAGACATGGAAGCAACTTGTGTCTATCAGCAGATGAATGGATAAAGTTGTGACACATACGTATACATATCAGTTCAGTTCAGTCACTCAGTCATGTCTGACTCTTTGCGACCCCATGAATCACAGCACACCAGGCTTCCCTGTCCAGCACCAACTCCCAGAGTTCACTCAGATTCACGTCCATCAAGTCCGTCATGCCATCCAGCCATCTCATCCTCTGTCGTCCCCTTCTCCTCCTGCCCCCAATCCCTCCCAGCATCAGAGTCTTTTCCAATGAGTCAACTCTTCGCATGAGGTGGCCAAAGTACTGGAGTTTCAGCTTTAGCATCAGTCCTTCCAAAGAAATCCCAGGGTTGATCTCTTTCAGAATGGACTGGTTGGGTCTCCTTGTAGTCCAAGGGACTCTCAAGAGTCTTCTCCAACACCACAGTTCAAAAGCATCAATTCTTCGGCACTCAGCCTTCTTCACAGTCCAACTCTCACATCTATACATGACTACTGGAAAAACTATAGCTTTGACTAGATGGACCTATGTTGGCAAAGTAATGTCTCTGCTTTTTAATATGTTGTCTAGGCTGGTCATAGCTTTTCTTCCAAAGAGCAAGCATTATTTAATTCCATGGCTGCAGTCTCCATCTGCAGTGATTTTAGAGCCCGCCCAGCAAAATAAAGTCTGTCACTGTTTCCATTGTTTCCCCTTCTCTTTGCCATGAAGTGATGGGACCGGATGCCATGATCTTACTTTCCAGAATGTTGAGTTTTAGGCCCACTTTTTCACTCTCCTCTTTCACTTTCATCAAGGGGCTCTTTAGTTCTTCACTTTCTTCCATAAGGGTGGTGTCATCTGCATATCTGAGATTATTGATAGAGTTGATGAATCAACTCTACTTCAATTAAAAAAAGACCATGCATCTGTCATGAGTGAGATTTGGGGGAGCTAAAGCAGAGATCTGGCAAGAGACTCCTCCTGGAGCAGAGTCGGGCAGTGGTGAGCTCTCTCAGCCCTGCCCCTGTGTGCCGCCTGCTCGCAGCTAGCCCCCCGAGGCTTCAGCGTGCCTCTGGGCCACTCTGCTGCCTCTTCTTCCTCTGATGCCCACAGGTCCCGTGTTTGAACATGTGCTGTCTGCTCGTGTTCTTCCATCCGTGAAGACAGCCCCGGGTGTCCTCTTGGTGGGGACATCAAGCCCAGAATAGACATGGTCGGAGCTGGATGTGTGCTGACTTGAATCCTGGACATCGCCTCGTGCAGGAAGTCTCCACCATTTCCAGCTCTCCCCTCTGCCTGTCCTCTCTCGGAACACTGTGCCCACGCCCACCACCTGTCCCCGATTTCCTCTCCTGCCCTCCTCTCCATCCTCACTTCTCAGGACCCCAGGGTTCTTCTCACACTCAGAACTTATGGTCCAACTGCCCCATTCGGGAAAAATTGGATGACATCCTTGTCTGGGACCATGGGGCCTTTTTTATTCCGAGGGACAAAGTTTGCGCCCGCTTGGTCTGTAGGTCTAAGTGAATTGAAGTGAAGTGAAAGTCACTTAGTTGTGTCCAACTCTTTGCAACCCCATGGACTGTATAATACAAGGAATTCTCCAGGCCAGAATACTGGAGTGGGTAGCCTTTCCCTGCTGCAGGGGATCGTTCCAACCCAGGGATGAACCCAGGTCTCCCGCATTGCAGGCAGATTCTTTACTAGCTGAGCCACAAGGGAAGCCCTGTTCTCAAATCTGTTTGAAACTCATTCCCTGTTTTTCCAAGGATGAGCTCCACTTCATCCTACCAAAGCTTCTTGCTTTGTTTCTGTTGAACTCTTTTGTCTCCAATCTTCCCCTCAATATTCCCCTCCCTCCCCTTGATATTCAGGTCACCAAGGTTTCAGGCCACATCTGTGTCACTCCAGAGATGAACTCTCCTATATGCGCCCTTAGCTGGTCAGTAAAGGAGCTCCCTGAAGGCTTGTACATGGAGCTCCTGTTGCTGGGAATTGTCCTTCCAGGTCCTCGGGGGGCTCTCAGGCTAAGCCGAGCGATTCCGGGAAGAAACACGTCCATCCCTGGTGGCTGTGGGCCTCTAGCAGCATGGCCTGGTGTGGGTGTGTCTACATGCGCGTGCACGGGGGTGTGCATGCCTATCACCAGGGACTAGCATCTTTCACCAGCCTCAAAAGACGCACCAGCATCAAAAGACTGACCCATTTTCCACAGCCACCTTCTTGCAGCTGACAAAGCCTTTGTTCTGTCTGTGTGGGAGACCTGAAATGCATCTCCAGCAGGCCGAGTTGTGTTTCAGAGAAGTGCTGGGGGCTTAGCAGGTGGGCAGGAAGCTTGGCCATGGCTCTCCTGTAAACCTCACTTCCTTTCTTTCTGGAAAATTGGTAAGACTCTGGTTTCCTCTCTCTCAGTGATAATGTAAGCCCTCTCTTAAGACCTAAAGTTGACAGGGTGCAATGGAAATACCCTGAAAACATCACTCCGTGCTGGTACCTGCGATTCAGGCCTGTGAATGCCCCCATTCTTGGTGGTGGGGGACGCCTCGCAGGCACCAGGCTCAGCTCTTGCACATGGCAGAGAGCCTTAAGGAAAGACCAGCCCAGTGCACTCAGCATTTGCTGAGAGCCTATTAAGTTCCAGAAAGTGGAACTGGTTTTAGTCCGTCTGTAAAATGTCATTGCACTTGCAATAAAAACAGTTGCTTTAACTCTTGAAATATTCCATGTACATGGACCCACCAGGAGCCTCAGCCGGACCAGCCTCGCTTTCTTCCTGCAGCTGGCATCATGCCTCCTCTTCCCTGTCTTACATCTCTAACAGCTGTTGGGCACACATAAAATTCATCTGTTTGCACTGAACGAAGTGAAAGGACAAGACTACCGTTTAAACCGTGAGCTGTACACTGCCTTTCTGAAGGAACACATCATCCCTGGATCCCTGTCTAGGCTTCTTCTTGGCCATGCAGTGAACATCGTGGGAATTAGCGTGCCTGTTATGCTCCTGTTTCTCTGGCTGTTTTTGTTCTCACAGTGGTGATTTGATTTGTAGGCGAGCACATCAGAATGAAGGGCATATCAAACCTTGTTTAGCAGTGGTAAACAGGTTTGTTTGTGGGGGATCAGAGACAGCATGACGGACAAAGTCAAGGAGAAAGACAGGTTGGTGGGGACGGGCTCAGGCACGGTGGGGGAGGGGCTAAGGGCCGCTGATGTTTGATCATCAAAATGATCCCCAGGGGGGCTTCCTGGAGGTCCAGTGGTTAGGATTCCACGCTTCCAATGCAGGGAGCATGGGTTTGATCCCTGGTTCAGGAATGACGATCCCACATGCCACAGGGCTCAGCCATAAAAAAAGGAACCCCAGAATGTGGCCCGAGAAAGGGGTTGGATAAGTGGGCTGTGGGGACCAGCGGATGCGGAAGTTGAAGGTCTCTCAGGAGATGCAGCCCTGAGTAGCTTTGGTTTGTTTTCGTTTTTTTTCTTATCCTGAAAATGTCTGTGGCGTATACTATGCAGATTGGTGGCTTGGGTTTCATAATTCTCATGGCCCAAAAGTCCGGAGTGACCCGCTTTCCACTGAGTGGCCTGTGAGATTCCTCCAGGGATGGTGAGAGGGTGGGGGCCAGCTCTGGCTCCTGGTGCTGTCGCTGAGCCTCTGCGGAGGCTGACTGCTCCAGCCTCGACGGGCGGGAACGCGTGCGGCTGGGCCCAGGCCATCCTGTTTCCCACCGCTGCGGCTGACTGCTGAATGGCCCATGGCAGGGACGTGTCGACTTCAACTGGTCACACCATTTGTGTACCGGGTTGGTCACTGCCTGTTCCTGGCGGGTGTTTTCTGGTGGGTGTCAGTGTGGAAGACAAAGGTCTTCACATCATGACATTCACCAGGGGCGATCGACACACACTTCCCTCCACAAAACTCTTTGCCCTCAATCTTCGAATCCTTCCTGGCCCAGACTAGTGGCAGCCAAGCCTTTAGTCACTGTCCATGGGNCATGTCAACTTCAACTGGTCACACCATTTGTGTACCGGGTTGGTCACTGCCTGTTCCTGGCGGGTGTTTTCTGGCGGGTGTCAGTGTGGGAGACAAAGGTCTTCACGTCATGACACTCACCAGGGGCGATCGACACACACTTCCCTGCACAAAACTCCTTGCCCTCGATCTTCAAATCCTTCCTGGCCCAGACTAGTGGCAGCCAAGCCTTTAGTCACTGTCCATGGGTTTGAATAAAGTCAGGTCACTTCCCTCTCTACACACAATGAATGGCTAAGTATGCTCCCCAAGGGTGGTGAGCAGAATCATGACCTTTAAAGATTTTCATGTCCCGATCCCTAGAACCTCTGAATATGCTCATGGCCAAAGGGACTGTGCAGATGTCTTAAGCTGAGGATTTTTTCCCAAGCATGAATTTTACTTTATTCATTATTTTAAACTTTTTATTTTATATTGGAGCATAGCTGATTAAAGAGTCAAAGACGACAGAGCGACTGGACTGGACTGAACTGAACTGAACTGATAGCTTCAGGTGAACAGTGAAGGGACTCAGCCGTACATATATAGGTATCCATTCTCCCCAAAACTCCCCTCCCATCCAGGCTGGCACGTATCAGCTGAGGATTTTGAGATGAGAAGATCTCGAGCTATCTGGGCAGGCTCAGCTGAATCATGTGTGTGCATGTTTAATTACTTCAGTCATGTCCAACTCTTCGTGTCTGTAGCCCGCCAGGCTCCTCTCTGCTTGGGATTCTCCATGCAAGAATACTTGAGTGGGTTGCCATGCCCTCCTCCAGGGGATCTTCCTGACCTAGGGATCGNGGACTGAACTGAACTGAACTGATAGCTTCAGGTGAACAGTGAAGGGACTCAGCCGTACATATATAGGTATCCATTCTCCCCCAAACTCCCCTCCCATCCAGGCTGGCACGTATCAGTTGAGATTTTGAGATGAGAAGATCTCGAGTTATCTGGGCAGGCTCAGCTGAATCATGTGTGTGCATGTTAAGTTACTTCAGTCACGTCCAACTCTTTGTGTCTGTAGCCTGCCAGGCTCCTCTCTGCACGGGATTCTCCATGCAAGAATACTGGAGTGGGTTGCCATGCCCTCCTCCAGGGGATCTTCCTGACCTAGGGATCAAACCAGGGATCAATGTAGCATCTCCTGCATTGGCAGGCAGATTCTTTACCACCAAGCCACCTGGGAAACACCAACTTAATCATAAGTGTCCTTAAAAGTTAGACGTGGAGGCAGGAGAGTCAAAGTCAGAGAAGGTGTGACGATGGAAGCAGAGGTTGAAATGATGTGACGGCTGGAAAGAGTCACAAGCCAACAAGCCCAGGCGGCTTCTAGGAGCTGGAAAAGTCAAGGAAGTGGATTCTCCCTGAGTGTCCAGAAAGAACACAGCCCTCACAGCACATGGATTTTAGCCCAGCGAGACCCGTTTGGGATTTCTAGCCTCCAGGATTGTATGGTGCTAAACTTACATTGCTTTAACGTTTGTGGAAATTTGTCACAGCAGCAACAGTGAACGAATGCATCAAGTGTCTCCTACCTGGGAGACTGGGGCGACTTCCTTTCACCTCTGCCTTTCAGAGACAACTGAGTGAGGCTGGAGTGTGGCAGCTGCTTTCTCAGGCACCTTCTGCCAACCCGTTCCAGTTGGAAACGCAGCTCCCATCCTCCTCTGTGAATGGAGCCACCCCAACCCAGCACGGCAACAAGCGCAGTTGAGGTATGGCAATGGGGACAAGAGCGGTGGGTGATGGAGGGTCTGGGTTTAGGTGGTTTACTTTAAAAAAAATATTTATTTGTTTGTTTATCCGCGTCACGTCTTAGTTGCACATGGGGATCCTTTTGGGGGCACAGGGACTTTCAGCTGTGGGATGCGGGCTCAGTGGTTGCGTCACACAAGCTTACTTGCCCCGCAGCTTTGCTCCTGATCAGGGATTGAACTCGAGTCCCTGTACTGCAAGGCAGATTCTCAACAGCTGGATGGCCAGGGAAGCCCCTTGTGTGGTTTACTTCTGCCCTCTGGCCTTGCTTGTGCCCTCTCCTTCAGCACCACTTTCTTCTTCTGGGGCTTGCTGTTGGCTGTGCCTGACTCGCAGGGTCTGGTGGCATGGTGCCACTTGGCATTTTGTGCTCAGGTGCTCCATCTCTGCCGGGGCACAGAGGCACGCCGGCAGCCGCTGGTTTTGGCTGCAGGTAGCCTGTGGCCGTGCTCCAGAGCCCTGGGCTTCTGTGCTCCTCCTTCAGGGGCTTGTCATAATATTACCACAGACTTAGTCCAGCCTAAAGGAAATCAGTCCTGAATATTCATTGGAAGGACTGATGCTGAGGCTGAAGCTCCAATACTTTGGCCACCTGAGGCGAAGAGCTGACTCATTGGAAAAGAGCCTGACGCTGGGAAAGACTAAAGGCAGGAGGAGAAGGGGCTGACAGAGGATGAGATGGTTGCGATGGACAGGGCTTTGAGTAAACTCTGGGAGTTGCTGAAGGACCAGGAAGCCTGGCGTGCTGCAGTCCATGGGATAGCAAAGAGTCGGACACAACTGAGAGACTGAACTGAACTGAATGCTTTAAAGGAACATGGCTTCTTTTCCCAGCATACCTCCAAGACTATAGAACCTTCCAGATTGCATGGCGTAAGTGGTAAGGATGGTTATTCTGCAGCCTGCATCTGGTGAAATTTTTCGGTTCTGGGACCACTCAGAGCTGTGCTGGGACATCCCAGGGCCACTGGGTAAACGTTGTTTCTGTTGTTGCTTAGCCGTGTCCGACTCTTTGTGACCCCAAGGACTGCAGCTTCCCCTGTCCTTCACTAACTCCCAGTTTGTCCAAGTTCATGTCCATTGAGTCGGTGATGCCATCCAATCATCTCATCCTCTGTTGCCCTATTCTCCTCCTGCCTTCAATCTTTCCCAGCATCAGGGTCTTTTTCAATGAGTCCGCCCTTTACATCAGGTGGCCAAAGTATTGGAGCTTTGGCATCAGTCCTTCCAATGAATACTCAGGGTTGATTTCTTTTAGTATTGATTAGTTTGATCTCTTTGCTGTCAAGAGACTCTCAAGAGTTCTTCTCTAGTACCACAATTCAAAAACATCGATTCTTCAGCAAATCAGTCTTCTTTACGGTCCAAGTCTCATTTCCATCCGTGACTGCAGGAAAAACCATAGCTTTGACTAGATGGACCTTTGTCAGCAAATGTATTCAGGCATTATTCCCGCATGTAGCCCGTGCGGCCTCCAGCATCCAGAGACTACCAGGCATTGCGGGTCCTTGCTAATGGTGCAGAGTACAAGAATAGTATCTGAACTTTCTTTTGGAGCAGACGTTTGCTATGCTCTAAAGCACTGGACTCTTAAATGCTGGCATTTCAGTATCCTGAATCATCCCACGATTTCTCCCCCACCCTCTGCAGCAGGCAGACCTTACCAAAGTCTCTGATGTATTTTCCTCTTGCTATCCAGCTTAATTAATATAATATCGTTAATATGCTGGACCACTATGATGTCATGCTGAGTGCCCAGACAGGCCAGACCATGTTCAGCGGAGGGAAAAGAGTTAACATGACCCCAGAGCAAGACCATCAGCGTGTCCTCTGTCCTTTCTAAATGAATGTGGACTGGTCCTCCTTCTTAGTAGGGATGGAAAAGTGTGGACCATGGATCCGAGAACGTGCTGACCTGCTCTAGCAAACACGCCACGACTGGGGCCACTGCTTGCTTGGGTTTGCAGTCGCCCACTGTCATTGTCCAGGATCCATCTGAATTTTATAGGAGCCAGACTGATAAATGGGTATGTGATGGGGAAGATGATCCATTTTAAGAGTGGGGTAGGACCCATTCATGTAACCGTTCACTCACGCCAGTATACAGCATCCTTTGGATTCACCGTTGTGGCTCAGTTTGGGGAGGGGCCATATTGGGGGCTCCCACGCAGCTATCCTCACTGCTGTGGCTCCTATTCCACAGTCTAAGGACCTGGCCAACACGGGGCTTATCCCACCTGGTGATACGTCCATTTCTTCTGTGCATTTAAGAGCCTGGGAAATGATGACCAGCTGGGTCAATAGATTCAAAGGACCTCACAAAATCTGAACAAACCCAACCCACTCCAGTGTTCTTGCCTGGAGAATCCCAGGGACGGGGGAGCCTGGTGGGCTGCCGTCTATGGGGTCGCACAGGGTCAGACACGACTGAAGCGACTTAGCAGCAGCAGCAGCAGCAAACCTAACCTAAGCAAACCTTGGTCCAGACTCTGTTTATCACCAACCCTGAATGCCCTCATTCTAATAGGGGTCAAGATGGTGCTTCAGGTCCCCTGGCCCTATATATATATATATATCCTCTCCCAGTGTAACATTAGCTGGATGAGTGAACTTAGGTCCGTCTGGAGAAAGACCGCTCAGGACTGCAACTGTGTACAGTGGCAGTGACGGGAATCAGGGCTTTCCGTCAGCCAGTGGGGTCCAAGTCTGAAAAGGAAGGAAGGGACTGAGGCATTTTGTTGGGGGCGGATACTCTAAACCTCTGGGTTACCTTTCTTCGGTTGCTTAAACCTCATTGACTGCCCGTCCATCTGGCCCCCAG
>SJYW01046869.1:54905-68742 GCA_006410735.1 Raphicerus campestris | reverse complement strand
TTTCATGCATTGGAGAAGGAAATGGCAACCCACTCCAGTGTTCTTGCCTGGAGAATCCCAGGGACGGGGGAGCCTGGTGGGCTGCCACCTATGGGGTCACACAGAGTCGAACACGACTGAAGTGACTTAGCAATACTCCATTGTGTATATGTACCACAGCTTTCTTATCCATTCATCTGCTGATGGATACTAACACATATATATGGAATTTAGAAAGATGGTAATAATAACGCTGTATGCGAGACAGCAAAAGAGACACAGATGTTTAGAATGGACTTTTGGACTCTGTGGGAGAGGGAGAGGGTGGGATGATGTGGGAGAATGGCATTGAAACATGTATACTATCATGTAAGAAACGAAGCACCAGTCTATGTTTGATACAGGATACAGGATGCTTGGGGCTGGTGCACGGGGATGATCCAGAGAGATGATATGGGGTGAGAGGTGGGCGGGGGGTTCAGGATTGGGAAGTCATGTACACCTGTGGCTGATTCATGTCAATGTGTGGCAAAACCAATACAGTATTGTAAAGCAAAATAAAGTAAAAATAAAAATAAATTTAAAAAAAGAGTTCCACCAGGACCTTCCATGGAAGCAAGTCAGCTGGTGGGTTTCCTGGCCTTACTTTATCGACGCTAGCAGGCCTACTTCTCTGAGCCCTTCAACCCTTTCCTCCACCATCTCCCATGGCAGGGCTGGTGGTTTTCCTTCATTTGGTGAAGGCCACGGCTTTGTGTAGGTTTTCAAGAACAATACGAAGAGCTAACATGGTTGGTTCCATCTCCCAGGGCCCTTGCAGGGTCATAAATCCTGCGTTGGGAAAGTCCTCCCGTCTTGACCAGCTCTGCCTCATTCAGCTCTTCATCCCGTTCCCTGCAGGGGGCATGCTGGGATGAGTCCCACGTGCGGTCTCCAGGCTCTGCTGGGTCCTGCCACTCCTCTGGGGGCTAGCCCCTTCCTCCCTTAGTGGGCCCAGCAGGCCCAGACCAGAGATGTGATTTGACCCCAGTGAGTGGTCTGGGGCCAGCAGGGGGCTAATGGGGAGACCCCGAGAGAGATGTGTTTTGTCTTTCACGCAGTGACCTCTGTAGTCCTCGAGAAAAGGGGAAACACTAGCCCTTGGCAGGGAGGAGTGGGCCACTTTTGCAAGACCAGAAGATTCCGGGGGGATCCAGGATTTTCGATATTTGACCACTTCAATCCAGATGTCTTTGTCTTCAAAATCTCAGTCCCATTCCATCCCGAATCGGACACTTCCTCTTGGCACACCAGACTTCCTGGAGTTGAGAAACAAACCTTCTCTGGAGCCCTTAAAATGATTTTTGAACCAGAGCCTCGGCTATTTCTGACCTTTGGCTTCAAGAGACAGATTTTAGTTTCTTTACAGCCTGCCAAGGAGGTCCTCTGACTCTCAGCCCCAGGCTTCATGGTCTTTATCCACTGTCCTGGCAACCCCACAACCACCAAGGGATACGGAGGTCCTTTCAAGTACTGCAGATAGCACCCCCTGCTGGACTCCCATCCCTCCAGCGCTGGGGTGATTTCTCATAGGGCATCAGGCGCTCAGCTCTCCCTTCTATGAAAATTGTGACCATTTCAGTTCAGCTGGGCAGTTTGACTCAGCTTCAAACTCTCAGGTTACCAACCACTTCCTCAGGCTCCTCCTGACAGCAACTATATTAGGCAGCAGCCCCTGGGAAAGTGGGTCTGTATCCCCAACTCGCACGTGGACTCCTTGGAGTCCTCCCAAGGAGTGAGGTAAGCCCCTGTGGTTAAGTCTCCCCGGAGAGGAGCTTAGCCGGGAGCCAACAAGGACCAACAGTCCTGTGGGGCAGGCTTTGGGTGGCCGTCCACAGTGCCCGCATCTGTGCTTCTGGACTTTGGCTCAGTTCAGCTGAGATTCACTGTGTGTATGGAAGAGACGGTGGAGCTGGCTCCTGCCTGCCTGGAGCTTGTGTTGCAATGGGGAGGAGACGCTGCTCACCCAAGCTACACAATTCTCACTGAAATGCCGCTGGGAGGAAGCTGATGGATATCCGCATGCCCCCTGGCAAGGCACCGTGGAATACAGATCAGAGGAGGCTCCCCAGGAAGGGACCCACAAGCCAGTGGGAGACCACAGGTCACGCGGGAGTGGTAGGCTGGCATAGCTCTGGGGGAAAGCTCAGGCTTTATATCATTCAGACAGAATCTGTGTGCTTCAACTCCTCCGGCAGGTGCGGTTGGTAAGCTCTGTGGAGAGCTGGGCACGGGGAGGAGGTGCGGCCCCCCCCCCCCCCCGGGCTTGGCACCTCCCAGCCTGCCCTCCTGGTGACACCTACGCTGGCAGGAAGCCGCGAGTCACATGTGTGTCATCCTTGCACTTTCGGGCACTCAGAGGCTGACTTTGGACACTAGTTAACCAGACTTTTCTGGAAAGGGCTTGCTGGGGACTCTGACAGCAACTGACTCTTGCTCTTCGTTTGAGAACAGCCCTTCCCTGTGCAAATAAGATGGAAACCATGAACCCCTGTTCCAGGAAGTTGCCCCAGTTATTCTGTATGCATCTTCATGGTTTCAAGGTCTCTCCGTCAGGCCCCCAGGTCCTGGGAGACCCTCCTTTGTGGGAATATTGGTGGAATTCTGGCTCTGCCTCGACTCTTCTGTGGGGCGTTTCTAAAAGGGTTTGTCTTTAGGGATAATTATTGGAACCGGTGTTTGGACTTGAATGTGAAAGCCGCTCAGTCGTGTCCGACTCTTTGTGACCCCATGGACCAACAGTCCATGGAATTTTCCAGGCCAGAATACTGGAGCAGGTAGCCTTTCCCTTCTCCAGGGGATCTTCCTGACCCAGGGATGCCTACATTGCAGGCAGATTCTTTACCAGCTGAGCCACAAGGGAAGCCCATATTTAACATTATTTGATTCCAATCCCTCACTTTCCTGGTGAAATAGACAAGGATTAAAGCCAGAATGGATGAAAATCACAGGGCTGGTTACAGGTAAAGTGACAGCTGGCCACTGCTGATTTGGGGAGCTCATCCCAGGACCAGGTAAATGTCAGTCTCATTGTGACCCTGATAGACACATTTCCACAAGAATGGGGTGGAAGTGCCCATGTAGGGCATTTACCAGCAAGGCTCAGTGCTGTGCTACCCCCAGGAGGGCGCCTCCTCCGACAACTTCTAACTTTTTTTTGATTGAAAAACTATTATTTATTGAGAAATACATCTAAATCACAATGACGTACAAAGAAGCAGAGGAAATGTCCCATGACCCCAACTCTGAGATCACGTCTGAAACCTTGAAACTGCTGGACTTGTTCACACACTCGCACGGGAGACTGACATGACTAAGGTCGCACTGTCTGCGTCACACCTTACTTTTGATTTTTTCATTTAAACTTGTGGTATAATTAAACCATATTATTAAGAGCCCTTAGGAAAAAGCCATTTTACTAACTGCATAATCTATTCAGCATTTGGCAAATACTCTTGCCTAGAAAACCCCATGGATGGAGGAGCCTGGTGGGCTGCAGTCCATGAGGTCGCTGGGAGTCGGACACGACTGAGCAACTTCACTTTCACTTTTCACTTTCATGCACTGGAGAAGGAAATGGCAACCCACTCCAGTGTTCTTGCCTGGAGAATCCCAGGGATGGGGGAGCCTTGTGGGCTGCTGTCCCTGGGGTCACACAGAATCGGACACGACTGAAGCGACTTAGCAGCAGCATTGAGTATTGTGTATGTCTGACAGTTTGGAAGTAAGTATAGGGATTCAGAGCTGAGCAAGTCGACCTGTATCAAGGAACTCACTTTCTGGGGGTGATTGTGTGGGAGAGAAGACAGAAAACAAAAAGGCAAGTGTGAATAAAAAATTACTTCCAAAGAGTGATGAGTGCTTTGAAGAAAATCAGGAGAACAGGCTGAAGAGTTCACGGGTGGCTTACTTTTTTGTTTATTTTTTTGGCCATGCCACGCGGCCTGTGGGATCTGAGTTCCCCAACCAAGGATGGGACCCGTGCCCCTGCACTGGAGGCGCACAGTCTTACCCACTGGATCGCCAGGGAACTTCCAGATGGAGTTCACTTCCACCGTGTCTGAGACCCAGATAGTGGCAAGGACGCCGCCATATGAAGATCTGGGGCATCAGTGTTATTCAGCTGAAAGGACCTGCAAGTTACCAAGGTCCCGGGGCAGAAGTGATCCTAGCAAGTTTAGGAACAGATAAAAGGTTTTCTCTCCAAGTTCACTTGGAGAGGAGGGGACAACGCCTTCTAGGCAGGCCCCTCGGGTTTCACAGAATGATGTCAGTTACCTTGAGGTTTCGATGCTGGAGTACACAGTCAGGTGCCTGGCTGGCCATACAGACTGACGCCCGCTCTTCTGAGCCTGTCGGGGTCCCCGGCCTGGGGAGGCTGTCCCCAGGCTCCAGCCACTTCTGTCCTGGTACCTGCCTCCTGGCCCATCCCTCTGGCTGGCCTACATTCTGAATGTACAGCTCAGGGGTCCTGCCTCTCTACCTCTGTGGGCCTTTGTCTCTAGGAATGTTCGCCTCTTGGGCAAGGGGAGGTGGGGCTGGAAGCCACCTTGCTTTGTAGACTTTCTCTCCCAGGGTGAGTCATGGCCTCAGCTATCTCATTCATTCTTTCAGACACTGCTGATTTCAGAAGCGTCTCCTGCCAGGCTTTTATGTTTCAAACACTTTCTCAGCTGTTATTTTCTCGAGTTATTGATATTTAATCAATTATCTTTTGTTATGAATGACACTTAAAAAAAAAATGTCCCCTGCCTTTTTCTCTAATCCTTTCATGACTCTGAGGAGCTTAGAGGGAATTCAGGTTACAGACACTTCCCCCCCAACCCCTGCAGCCAGCTCCCAGAACTGGGGGCTCCAGGCTGGCCTCCCACCCCTTCCTCCTCCCTCTCCCATTCCCGAGGACCTGGTTCCAGGTCTCTTTTCTTATTGTTCAGGAGTCCTTAGCTGCATCGCTAGCCCTGCTTCCCCAGGGCCGGCTTGCCTGTGGGGTGGGAGTGTGGACTTGCCTAGGGACAGCGTTAAGGACACGACCCACAGGGACTCCACCGCCAGCTCCCCGGGACAGGGCCTCAGTGGAGTGAGGTGAGCCTGCTTCCTGGTCCCAGACCTTCTCAGATCTCACACCCTCTCTTGTGGCCTCAGAGGAAGCAGCAGGACCTGTGAGCTCGGGCCCCTGTGAGGCCTCCTCAGCCTGGAAGGCCACTTGCTGTCCCCAGGCTGTGGGAGAAACTGGAGCCAGGACCCGCCTTGGGTGGCACTGGCTGGGCTCCTTGGCGGGCCCTGAGGGCCAGAGAGCTCGCCACAGCCACGCCCGCCCCCCAACTCCTCAGACCAGTCGGTAACTGGCCACAGCAGCCCTGCCTGCTCCGGGGCCCAGGGGAGGATTCCATTCCGCCCAGCGTGGATTTTCTGGGCACGAGGCTGGGGAGTGTCTGTTGAGAAGGCTGGGTGCTTGGGGTCAGAGGCCTCCCTGAGGGCCCCCTTTGCCCCCTCCTGCTCAGGACAACCACAGCCGGGGTTCAAAGCTCAGAGGAGGGGGTTCCCAGCTTGGGCACAGGGAGCACACAGGGGGAGAGGCCTGGGTGGGATGCTCCAGCTCTCAGACTCCCAGCGCCCTTTGCTTCCGGAGCGGCCCCAGAGGAGCTCCACCTGCCATCCTGTGCCAGGGATGCCCCTTCCCTCTCTCCCTAACACTTGGAGGGCAGGGAGCGGGTGCATCCTTGTCCAAGGACCTAATCATGTCAGAGCATTGGACCAATCTTCGTGAACTAAGGGCCCAGCCAAGAGGAAGCGCAGAGTCTCACAATGGCTTCCCTTTGAATAGTGGACTTTCAGGGGTGACCCCCGAGGTGGGGCCAGGTGGTGGGTGGGGAAGGGGAAGGAAAGGGGTGAATACCGCTCTTCAGTCGTGTGAATTATTAGTACCACTGTGGGTGAGGATGCTCAGAAATGAAGAGGAGGCTCGGGAAACCATTTTATTCTTCTTTACGGGGCTTGATGGACTGTTTAAGAAGGAAGGTTTGTTTTGGGGAAGGAGGATGTGTGTGTGATAAAGACGAGGTATAGATAGTCCGAACAGCTGGAATCTGGGAGCCCTGGATGGAGCCTAGTTTGCAGTGAGCACCATCACCCAAGGGACCCAAGTGCCGAACGCCACAGGGGACTGCTCTGCCCAGGCTTTGGGATTAAAGTTTGGCCTGAAGAACCCAGACTCCAGGAAATGTACTGCTGGGAGAGAGGGAATGGAAGGGAAGACAACAGCCTCCACGGGTGGAGAGTGGGGTTTCCTGGGAGACAGGGACGTTTGATAAGGCAGATTTCAGAGGATGGAAGCGTTCTGGCCAAGGGGTGGACCTGGAAGTTGGGGAGCAGGGTTAACCGAGGGCCACCCAGGAGGAAGGTTCTCCGGGAACTTTCTTCCCCATGGACTATGGAGTAGCTCCTCACGGGCAGTGTTACTGCCTGCCTTCCCTCATGGGCTCTCAACTCTTAGGCTTCTCTCAGACTCTCAGTCAAGTCTCTAACAGCCAGCCCACTTGTAAAAGTCTCCAGCATCTAGACAGCACTCAGCACACAGCAGTTATTTAATAAGTGCCTAAATGACNCCCCCCCCCCCCCCGGAGCTTGGCACCTCCCAGCCTGCCCTCCTGGTGACACCTACGCTGGCAGGAAGCCGCGAGTCACATGTGTGTCATCCTTGCACTTTCGGGCACTCAGAGGCTGACTTTGGACACTAGTTAACCAGACTTTTCTGGAAAGGGCTTGCTGGGGACTCTGACAGCAACTGACTCTTGCTCTTCGTTTGAGAACAGCCCTTCCCTGTGCAAATAAGATGGAAACCATGAACCCCTGTTCCAGGAAGTTGCCCCAGTTATTCTGTATGCATCTTCATGGTTTCAAGGTCTCTCCGTCAGGCCCCCAGGTCCTGGGAGACCCTCCTTTGTGGGAATATTGGTGGAATTCTGGCTCTGCCTCGACTCTTCTGTGGGGCGTTTCTAAAAGGGTTTGTCTTTAGGGATAATTATTGGAACCGGTGTTTGGACTTGAATGTGAAAGCCGCTCAGTCGTGTCTGACTCTTTGTGACCCCATGGACCAACAGTCCATGGAATTTTCCAGGCCAGAATACTGGAGCAGGTAGCCTTTCCCTTCTCCAGGGGATCTTCCTGACCCAGGGATGCCTACATTGCAGGCAGATTCTTTACCAGCTGAGCCACAAGGGAAGCCCGTATTTGACCTTATTTGATTCCAATCCCTCACTTTCCTGGTGAAATAGACAAGGATTAAAGCCAGAATGGATGAAAATCACAGGGCTGGTTACAGGTAAAGTGACAGCTGGCCACTGCTGATTTGGGGAGCTCACCCCAGGACCAGGTAAATGTCAGTCTCATTGTGACCCTGATAGACACATTTCCACGAGAACGGGGTGGAAGTGCCCATGTAGGGCATTTACCAGCGAGGCTCAATGCTGTGCTACCCCCAGGAGGGCGCCTCCTCCGACAACTTCTAACTTTTTTTTGATTGAAAAACTATTATTTATTGAGAAATACATCTAAATCACAATGACGTACAAAGAAGCAGAGGAAATGTCCCATGACCCCAACTCTGAGATCACGTCTGAAACCTTGAAACTGCTGGACTTGTTCACACACTCGCACGGGAGACTGAGATGACTAAGGTCGCACTGTCTGCGTCACACCTTACTTTCGATTTTTTCATTTAAACTTGTGGTATAATTAAACCATATTATTAAGAGCCCTTAGGAAAAAGCCATTTTACTAACTGCATAATCTATTCACCATTTGGCAAATACTCTTGCCTAGAAAACCCCATGGATGGAGGAGCCTGGTGGGCTGCAGTCCATGAGGTCGCTGGGAGTTGGACACGACTGAGCAACTTCCCTTTCACTTTTCACTTTCATGCACTGGCGAAGGAAATGGCAACCCACTCCAGTGTTCTTGCCTGGAGAATCCCAGGGATGGGGGAGCCTTGTGGGCTGCCGTCCCTGGGGTCACACAGAATCAGACACGACTGAAGCGACTTAGCAGCAGCACTGAGTATTGTGTATGTCTGACAGTTTGGAAGTAAGTATAGGGATTCAGAGCTGAGCAAGTCGACCTGTATCAAGGAACTCACTTTCTGGGGGTGATTGTGTGGGAGAGAAGACAGAAAACAAAAAGGCAAGTGTGAATAAAAAATTACTTCCAAAGAGTGATGAGTGCTTTGAAGAAAATCAAGAGAACAGGCTGGAGAGTTCACGGGTGGCTTACTTTTTTGTTTATTTTTTTGGCCATGCCACGCGGCCTGTGGGATCTGAGTTCCCCAACCAAGGATGGGACCCGTGCCCCTGCACTGGAGGCGCACAGTCTTACCCACTGGATCGCCAGGGAACTTCCAGATGGAGTTCACTTCCACCGTGTCTGAGACCCAGATAGTGGCAAGGACGCCGCCATATGAAGATCTGGGGCATCAGGGTTATTCAGCTGAAAGGACCTGCAAGTTACCAAGGTCCCGGGGCAGAAGTGATCCTAGCAAGTTTAGGAACAGATAAAAGGTTTTCTCTCCAAGTTCACTTGGAGAGGAGGGGACAACGCCTTCTAGGTAGGTCCCTCGGGTTTCACAGAATGATGTCAGTTACCTTGAGGTTTCGATGCTGGAGTACACAGTCAGGTGCCTGGCTGGCCATACAGACTGACGCCCGCTCTTCTGAGCCTGTCGGGGTCCCCGGCCTGGGGAGGCTGTCCCCAGGCTCCAGCCACTTCTGTCCTGGTACCTGCCTCCTGGCCCATCCCTCTGGCTGGCCTACATTCTGAATGTACAGCTCAGGGGTCCTGCCTCTCTACCTCTGTGGGCCTTTGTCTCTAGGAATGTTCGCCTCTTGGGCAAGGGGAGGTGGGGCTGGAAGCCACCTTGCTTTGTAGACTTTCTCTCCCAGGGTGAGTCATGGCCTCAGCTATCTCATTCATTCTTTCAGACACTGCTGATTTCAGAAGCGTCTCCTGCCAGGCTTTTATGTTTCAAACACTTTCTCAGCTGTTATTTTCTCGAGTTATTGATATTTAATCAATTATCTTTTGTTATGAATGACACTTAAAAAAAAAATGTCCCCTGCCTTTTTCTCTAATCCTTTCATGACTCTGAGGAGCTTAGAGGGAATTCAGGTTACAGACACTTCCCCCCCAACCCCTGCAGCCAGCTCCCAGAACTGGGGGCTCCAGGCTGGCCTCCCACCCCTTCCTCCTCCCTCTCCCATTCCCGAGGACCTGGTTCCAGGTCTCTTTTCTTATTGTTCAGGAGTCCTTAGCTGCATCGCTAGCCCTGCTTCCCCAGGGCCGGCTTGCCTGTGGGGTGGGAGTGTGGACTTGCCTAGGGACAGCGTTAAGGACACGACCCACAGGGACTCCACCGCCAGCTCCCCGGGACAGGGCCTCAGTGGAGTGAGGTGAGCCTGCTTCCTGGTCCCAGACCTTCTCAGATCTCACACCCTCTCTTGTGGCCTCAGAGGAAGCAGCAGGACCTGTGAGCTCGGGCCCCTGTGAGGCCTCCTCAGCCTGGAAGGCCACTTGCTGTCCCCAGGCTGTGGGAGAAACTGGAGCCAGGACCCGCCTTGGGTGGCACTGGCTGGGCTCCTTGGCGGGCCCTGAGGGCCAGAGAGCTCGCCACAGCCACGCCCGCCCCCCAACTCCTCAGACCAGTCGGTAACTGGCCACAGCAGCCCTGCCTGCTCCGGGGCCCAGGGGAGGATTCCATTCCGCCCAGCATGGATTTTCTGGGCATGAGGCTGGGGAGTGTCTGTTGAGAAGGCTGGGTGCTTGGGGTCAGAGGCCTCCCTGAGGGCCCCCTTTGCCCCCTCCTGCTCAGGACAACCACAGCCGGGGTTCAAAGCTCAGAGGAGGGGGTTCCCAGCTTGGGCACAGGGAGCACACAGGGGGAGAGGCCTGGGTGGGATGCTCCAGCTCTCAGACTCCCAGCGCCCTTTGCTTCCGGAGCGGCCCCAGAGGAGCTCCACCTGCCATCCTGTGCCAGGGATGCCCCTTCCCTCTCTCCCTAACACTTGGAGGGCAGGGAGCGGGTGCATCCTTGTCCAAGGACCTAATCATGTCAGAGCATTGGACCAATCTTCGTGAACTAAGGGCCCAGCCAAGAGGAAGCGCAGAGTCTCACAATGGCTTCCCTTTGAATAGTGGACTTTCAGGGGTGACCCCCGAGGTGGGGCCAGGTGGTGGGTGGGGAAGGGGAAGGAAAGGGGTGAATACCGCTCTTCAGTCGTGTGAATTATTAGTACCACTGTGGGTGAGGATGCTCAGAAATGAAGAGGAGGCTCGGGAAACCATTTTATTCTTCTTTACGGGGCTTGATGGACTGTTTAAGAAGGAAGGTTTGTTTTGGGGAAGGAGGATGTGTGTGTGATAAAGACGAGGTATAGATAGTCCGAACAGCTGGAATCTGGGAGCCCTGGATGGAGCCTAGTTTGCAGTGAGCACCATCACCCAAGGGACCCAAGTGCCGAACGCCACAGGGGACTGCTCTGCCCAGGCTTTGGGATTAAAGTTTGGCCTGAAGAACCCAGACTCCAGGAAATGTACTGCTGGGAGAGAGGGAATGGAAGGGAAGACAACAGCCTCCACGGGTGGAGAGTGGGGTTTCCTGGGAGACAGGGACGTTTGATAAGGCAGATTTCAGAGGATGGAAGCGTTCTGGCCAAGGGGTGGACCTGGAAGTTGGGGAGCAGGGTTAACCGAGGGCCACCCAGGAGGAAGGTTCTCCGGGAACTTTCTTCCCCATGGACTATGGAGTAGCTCCTCACGGGCAGTGTTACTGCCTGCCTTCCCTCATGGGCTCTCAACTCTTAGGCTTCTCTCAGACTCTCAGTCAAGTCTCTAACAGCCAGCCCACTTGTAAAAGTCTCCAGCATCTAGACAGCACTCAGCACACAGCAGTTATTTAATAAGTGCCTAAATGACATTTGCTGCGCTCTCTTCACCAGATATATATCAATGTCTAATAAGTCCATGAAAAGTGCTCAGAATCAGTAATCACTAGATAAATGCAAATTAAAACCATAATAAGATACCATTGCATACAGACTAGAATCACTGGAATTAGAGACTGGCATAGGTGTTGCTAGGGGTGAGGGGCAGCTGAAACCCCATGTGCTGCTGAGTGTGTGTGCGTGTGCACGCAGTCGTGTCAGACTCCCTGTGACCCCATGGACTGTAGCCCGCCAGGCTCCTCTGTCTGTGAAATTTTCTAGGCAAGATACTGGAGTGGGTTGCCATTTCCCACTCTAGGGAACCTTCCTGACCCACGGATCGAATCCATATTTCTAGTGTCTCCTGCATTGGCATGCAGATTCTTGACCACTGGCACTACGTGGGAAGCCCATCAGTTGCTGACGGGAATGAAAACTGGTGCAGCCCCTTTAAAAAACAGTATGGTAGGATTTTATAAGGTTAAGCATATTCTTAATGTGCCCGCATGTGCACACACCCACCCACCCCATACAGGCCAGCAGTCCTATTCCTAGGTATTTATCCAAGAGAAATAAAAACTATGTTTATGTGAAGACTTGTATGTGAATGGTCTTAGTAGTATTAGTCACAAAAATAAAAAGCTACAGGCAACTCAAATGTCCATCGACTGGCGAACAGATAACTAAATTGGAGTATGGAATTCTGCTCAGCTGCCAAAAGGAATGACATACCAATGAATCTCAAAACACTATAAGAGAAAGAATTAAACGCAAAAGACTATGTACTGCATGATTCTATATATATGAAACTCTAGAAAAGGCAGGGCTTCCCACGTGGCACAGTGGTAAAGAATCTGCCTGCCAGTGCAGGAGATGTAGGAGACTAGGCTTCCATCCATAAGTAGGGAAGATACTGGGAACAGGAAATGGCAACCTGCTGCATTCTTGCCTGGAAAATTCCATGGACAGAATAGCTGGCGGGTGGCGGGGTGGTGGAAGGGCTACAGTCCAGGCAGTCGCACAGTCAGAGATGACTTTGCACACTAGAAAAGGGGGGGACTTTTAAATATATATATATATTTATTTTTTCTTGAAGGATAATTGCTTTACAGAATTTTTTTTTCTGTCAAACCTCAGCATTAATCAGCCATAGGTATACATATATCCCCTCCCNCCGGGAACAGGAAATGGCAACCTGCTGCATTCTTGCCTGGAAAATTCCATGGACAGAAGAGCCGGCGGGTGGCGGGGTGGTGGAAGGGCTATAGTCCAGGCAGTCGCACAGTCAGAGATGACTCTGCACACTAGAAAAGGCGTGGGCTTTTAAAAATATATATATTTATTTTTTCTTGAAGGATAATTGCTTTACAGAATTTGTTTTTTCTGTCAAACCTCAGCATTAATCAGCCATAGGTATACATATATCCCCTCCCTTTTGAAACTCCCTCCCATCTCCCTTCCCATTCCACCTCTCTAGGTTGATACAGAGAGCCCCCCTCCCCCGTGAGTTTACTGAGCAATACAGCAAATTTCCATTGGCTGTCTATTTTACATATGGTAATGTAAGTTTCCATGTTACTCTTTCCATACATCTCACCCTCTCCTCCCCTCTCCCCATGTCCATAAGTCTGTTCTCTGTGTCTGTTTCCTCCATTGCTGCCCTGCAAATAAATTCTTCAGTACCATTTTTCTAGACTCCATATATATGCATTCAGTTGAGTTCAGTCATTCAGTCATGTCCGACTCTCTTGTGACCACATGGACTGCATGCCAGACCACTCTGTCCATCACCAACTCCCGGAGCTTACTCAAGCTCATGTCCATTGAGTTGGTGATGCCATCCAACCATCTCATCCTCTGTCATTCCCTTTTCCTCCCACCTTCGATCTTTTCCAGCATCAGGGTCTTTTCCAGTGAGTCACTTCTCATCAGGTGGCCAAAGTATTGGAGTTTCAATTCAACACCAGTCCTTCCAATGAATATTCAGGACTGATCTCCTTTAGGATGGACTGGTTGCAGTCCAAGGGACCTTCAAGAGTCTTCTCCAACACCACAGTTCAAAACCATCAATTCTTTGGCGCTCAGCTTTCTTTATAGTCCAACTCTCACATCCATACATGACCACTGGAAAAATCGTAGCCTTGACTAGACAGACCTTTGCTGGCAAAGTATTGTCTCTGCTTTTTAATGTGCTGTCTAGGGTGGTCATAGCTTTTCTTCCAAGGAGCAAGGGTCTTTTAATTTCATGGCTGCAGTCACCATCTACAGTGATTTTGGAGCCCCCTTCCCCCCCCCCGCCCAGATAAAGTTTGCCACTATTTCCCCATCTATTTGCCATGAAGTAATGGGACCAGATTCCATGATCTTAGTTTTCTGAACGCTGAGTTTTAAACCAACTTCTTCACTCTCCTCTTTCACTTTCATCAGAGGCTCTTTAGTTTTTCTTCACTTTCTGCCATAAGGGTGGTGTCATCTGCATATCTGAAGGTATTGATATTTATCCCAGCAATCTTGATTCCAGGTTGTGCTTCCTCAAGCCCAGCGTTTCTCATGATGTACTCTGCATAGAAGTTAAATAAGCAGGGTGACAATATATAGTCTTGATGTACTCCTTTCCCTATTAGAACCAGTCTGCTGTTTCATGTCCAGTTCTGTTGCTTCCTGACCTGGATACAGATATCTCAAGAGGTGGGTCACGTGGTCTGGTATTCTCATCTCTTGAAGAATTTTCCATACTTTGTGGTGATCCATACAGTCAAAGGCTTTGGCATAGTCAATAAAGCAGAAATGGATGTTTTTCTGGAACTCTCTTGCTTTTTCAATGATCCAGTGGATGTTGGCAATTTGAT
>SJYW01046869.1:43981-54779 GCA_006410735.1 Raphicerus campestris | reverse complement strand
GCTCCTCCTTTTTTTTTTTTTTTTTTCCCTGCATTTCCTCCTTTCACTGTTTAGCAGCTGTTTGAATCTACACAGTTCCCCAGTTCCTTTGGAACTCCAGGAAGGTCAGGAAAACTGATTGAAGCCTATTTTCTATAAATAAGAAGCAGAGATGTATTTGAACCAGAGAGGGCCCCACTGAGTCTGCTTTGTTTCAGTGATGTGTGTGTATGTGTGTGTGTGTGTGTGTGTTCTACATCTAAACTCATTTTCTTCTTGTTTTACTTGCAAAGCCTCAACATGGCCTTCATTTCAATTGGAAGAAACCTGATGGTCCATCCAATCCCCCCATCCCCCATTTAACAAGGAAATATATAGGTTTTGAAATCTCAGGTTTCACAATTAGAAATTATAGTTGACTCCTAGATTTGAAAACCATGGTATTTCCATTTACCCACCTTTGTAAGTTTAAACATTTTTGGACAAAGAATTTTCTCTCTGGCTTCACTTTTTTCTTGACAAAGGAAGCAAAATTGAACACAAAAGTGAATTTTCAATTAAGTTCTATAGTGTAGCATTATGTTGGAACACAGTTATTTAATGCTAGTTCATTCATAGGAAAAAAAATTTTTTTCTCTGAAAATTTTTCCTTAAAAGAATAGCTTATATAAAAAGAACAATGAGTATTTTTCATGTGAATAAGTTGTAGTTTCTGCTCCAAGTGGAGGAAGTGGGTTGATTTTATTTAATAGAAATGCAAATTCCAATAAGAGAGGGAAAAAAAAGTCTTTTAATCCTAATTTAATCATCTTTCGGAATAGAATAAGAAATTATTATGACTGAATGATAAAAAGTTCTACCTCCAATATCAAATCAGTCCTTTTTCCTGTAAAATGATAAAGTGTTAACATTCACCATGTAGATGCCATTCAGTGGAAATTTCAAAAACAAAACTTTTTTCATCACTCATTTTTGGCTCTATTATTATTATTGCTGTCTTATTACTTCATTGTGGAAGGCACTATTTGGCACCATGGATACTGCTAATAGATTAACCCTAGACTGTACTAATGGACAGATAAAGAAACTACTTGCATTATGAGGTGAGGTTAAAGACAGTAAGATTCATATCACTACTTTCAACCTTCACAGTCTTCAAGGAACCCAATTGCAAAATAATTTTTATATACCTAGGGGGTAGAAGACTTAAATAAAGTCAGTTAGGTAATAGTGATGATTACTCAGATGACTAGCTTCAGCAGTACGTGAACCAAGAACTTCCAGATTTTCAAGCTGGGTTTAAAAAAGGCAGAAGAATCAGAGATGAAAATACCAACATTCACTGGATCATTGAAAAAGCAAGAGAGTTCCAGAAAAATATCTACTTCTGATTTATTGACTATGCCAAAGACTTTGACTGTGTGGATCACAACATACTTTGGAAAAATCTTAAAGAGATGGGAATACTAGACCATGTAACCTGCCTCTTGAGAAATCTGTACTCAGGTCAGGGAACAACAGTTAGAACTGGACATGGAACAACAGACTGGTTCCAAATAGGATAAGGAGTATGTCAAGGGTGTATATTGTTACCCTGCTTATTTAATTTATATGCAGAATACATCATGAGAAACGCTGGGCTGGATGAAGCACAAGCTGGAATCAAGATTGCTGGGAGAAATATAAATAACCTCAGATATGCAGATGACACCACTCTTATGGCAGAAAGTGAAGAACTAAGGAGCCTCTTGATGAAAGTGAAAGAGGAGAATGAAAAAGTTGGCTTAAAGCTCAACATTCGGAAAACAAAGATCATGGCATCTGGTCCCATTACTTTATGGCAAATAGAAGGGGATACAATGGAAACAGAGACAGACTTTATTTTGGGGGGCTTCAAAATCACTGCAGATGGTGAGCGCAGCCATGAAATTAAAAGACGCTCTTGCCTTGGAAGAAAATCTATGACCAACCTAGACAGCATATTAAAAAGCAAAGACATTATTTTGCCAACAATGGTCCATCTAGTCAAGGCTATGGTTTTTCCTGTAGTCATGTACGGATGTGAGAGCTGGACTATAAAGAAAGCTGAGCACCGAAGAGTTGATGCTTTTGTACTGTGGTGATGGAGAAGACTCTTGAGAGTCCCTTGGACTGCAAGATATCAAACCAGTGAATCCTAAAGGAAGTCAGTCCTGAATATTCATTGGCAAAAGTGATGATGAAGCTGAAACTCCAATACTTTAGCTGCCTGATGTGGAAAACTGACTCATTTGAAAAAAAAAAAACAAAAAAACAAAAAAAACAAAACACAAACCTGATGCTGGGAAAGATTGAAGGCAGGAGGCGAAGGGGACAACAGGATGACATGGCTGAATGGCATCACCAACTTGATAGATATGAGTTTGAGCAAGCTCCAGAAGTTAGTGATGGACATGGAAGCCTGGTGTGCCACAGCCATGGGATCACAAAGACAGTGTTGCCATTATGTGTGATAAAGTATGGTCAACTTCAACCAGGATTTGTGAGTATCAAAAAAATAAATGAATAACAACTGCCACCTAGTAGGTCTGGACACCAGTTTCTCTCTGATAAACTTGTGATTATATATGACACCAACATCTACCTTCTAAGAAAACAGTTGAAAAAACAGAGAAAAAAATCTGCCTTGTGGTTTATTAAAGAGAAAAAAAAATCTCTATATACCTATAATAATCTATAAAGATGACTAAAGAAAAATCAAAGACATTCCATAGCCTTGTTTATATCACCTTCATGAAGTAGAAAGATGTTTAAATTGGAAACAGTAGAACAAATATTATCTCTAACATAAGGATACCTAAAAATGAATAATTCAATAATTCACTTGAAACCTGTAATTTATCTTGCCAAATAACGGAATTTTTTTTCTGTAAATTTCCTTAAAAACTCTGAATCTGTTAAGTTACATTTCAGATCCTGAACCAGAGTTTATCTGAATATTTGCTATCACCCAGTGAAATGGTCATAGGAGACATTTCTGCATTGAATAAAAATGTGATTTCTGAAAGTTCCTTCTACTTCTAAAATTTCACATTTGTTGAAATTATTCTATTAGCACCCTCATACACTGAGAAAATATCTTTGCATAATGGTGCAATGGCAAGAGATTCACATTTGCTGCAAACGTGAGCTTTGTGCACCAAAATTACTACCAGAAATTGAAATGAAGAGTTGATTTTTAAAACATAATTTTATTTATTTATTTATTGGCTGTGTTGGGTCTTCAATGCTACGTGGGCTTTTCTCTAGTTGTGAAGAGCCGGGGTGCTCTCTAGTTGCAGTATGTGGCTTTCTCATTGAGGTGGCTTTTCTTGTTGTTGAGCACAGACTGTATGGTGTGAGGGCTTCAGTAGTTATGGCATGAGGGCTCAGTAGCTGTGGTTCCTGGGCTCTAGGGCAGAGGCTCAGTAGTCACGATGCATGAACTTAGTTGTTCCGTGGCATACGGGTTCCTCCTAGATCAGGGATTGAAACTTCGTCTCCTCTACTAGCAGGTAGATTTTTTTTTTTCTTTTTTTACACTGAGCCACCAGGAAAGTCCCTGATGCATTCTTTATCAAATTGATAATTTTTTATTTTGTTTTTTTTTTCTATTAGTATTTTAGCTGTTATATTCTTTATCACATGAGAAATTTATTTTTTCTGTTTTAAAGGAGACAATTACCTATTCACAAAAGTTACGCAGAAATAACTCTCTCATCCTCTTCCATCCTCCCTTTCTCTCTTTCTTCTTCTCATACACACACACACATGAGATTTTTAAATTGAAAGATAATGTTTCAGTCATTCCATAGTTATATTATTTTAATTTTAACACATGAACTTGCAAAAATTTGATGGGTGAACAAAATTTTCCCCTCTGATTTGGGTTTAGACAAAAGAATATTGGAGGAAAGTATTGACAGCTTTATTTTCTGGCACTGGCAGTTTTATTTTTTATAGAAAAAAATAAGATGGAATCAAAGTATTGGAAAACATTTTAATTAGTTTAAATGTATAGAAATAATCATAAAAGATAACATTAACTCATCTTGCTCTAGATAATGAGATGAAATTAAGAATAATAAAATTAAGCCTAATGATTGAGAAAATATGTTCCTATGCCCTTAGAAATAAAGCCTTAATTAGCTAGAATTTTGGAGAATGAAGTGTTCTGGTAATTTAATTTTCTGAATAATGGAAGGTAAACAGAAAATCCTTTAATATTATGCCCATTTTGTTGCAGAGTTCCTAAAATGAATAAGTATTATCTCTTGCCTTAGTAAGTATAAATTACTGAAAATAATTAAATTTTATGATTCCTGAAGGTCATTTCAGAAAATTATCTCTCCCTTCTCTAAACTCATTTTATTAGAACCTTTTACATGGCATTTATCATAGTTTGGCTTGTGATGCATGTAGTATTTCTTCTGCCAGTCTATAAATGTCTTGAGGCTAGAAACATGTTTTTTCTTTATTTAGCCCCATGATAGATAACGCAATATCTCATATGTAATACATGCTCAAAATATATTGAATTGGATAGTTATGAATCTCAATTAAGACTTTGAGATATTGTAAATTCAGAAATTGCCTCTTGCTTATAAGAACATATCAGAAATAATCATAGTTAATTATACACTGTGATCTGCTTCTGGGTCTGCTTCATTAAGTCATGGCCAAACCAAGTTCTGAGACAATTAAAAATATATATCCATAGGTAATGGTCAGGAGCCTATAAAAAATATTGTCTGTTAATCTGCCATCAGATACTTCATAAAAAGAAAACAAAAAAACTTTAAATTTGTCCATTTATTTATTTTACACAAAAAAATACCTGATTCAAATATGAATTAGGAACTTAAACATAATGAAGAAACAATTCCACCATTCAAACTGCTATAACATAATGGTATATAAACTTCTAGGTTATTAAGATATGTGTCTCTTTGTATTTATATCTGTCTATTATTATTTACAAAATAAATTTTAATTCAAAATAATTATTTTTAAAACATTTACAAGAATAATTCTATGTGATAATTTTAAATGATTATAATAAACATATTGCTACCTATAGATAATATATTATTTAACCAATGCCTTATTTTTGTATATTTTATTTTGAATTTTCATTTTTATAAATATATCTTATATGTAAATGAGTACATCATTCATTCTGCCCAGAGTAAAATTCTTATAACTGGAATGGCTAGTCGGGGTATGCAGCTATTTAAGATTTTGTATAAATATTGTTCTCCTAAAAAGATGCAGTAGTAATTTCATCAGTAAAATATAAGCGTATATGTTTTCCAAAACCATTGATCAAATTGAGTAGTATCCTATTTAATCAATTAATGCTAGGAAGTAATTCACTGTTCTATGTGTCCCTTTTGATTATTAATTTATTTATACCTTTCATTTTCATCATATCTGATTTCTATTTCATCTCAGTAAATGTTGTTTTCCAAGTTTTCTATTAGTATGTTTGTCTTATATGCTCATATATAAAGCTTGTTTTTGTCTCTTTTGTGTGTTAGTTTTGAGTCCATTTGAAGTATGAAAGTGAAGTCACTCAGTCGTGTCTGACTTTTTGAGACCCTGTGGTGTGTAGCCTACCAGGCTCCCCCGTCCATGGGATTCTCTAGGCAAGAATACTGGAGTGGGTTGCCATTTCCTTCTCCAGATTTGAAGTATATGACATTGTAAATTTTTACGTAGTTGTGATTTTAACTTTTGCCCTTATAAAATTCTGACTTCAGGGTTTATTTGTAAAACTGTCTTATATTTAAATATTTTGTTTTCCAAATGCATACTTCTAGTTGTTTAATGATTTCCTTTAAATAAAATTTGTTTTGTTGAATAACCAGATTATTTCCCACATTGCTATCATACTGATCAGCTGTAGCCAAGGCCCTATAAGCTCACTGCAATATGAAGAGCCTCTAGAGCAAAATTTTCTGTCTGTTGAGCCATGCCACCTGCCATGCTGTACATGGGTTACCTGAGTGACCAGGGAGGTCTCTGTATCTAAAATTCAGTTTCCAACTGTGGGCAATCACCAACAGTTAGGACAGATATCTAAAAATCATCATTTTTTAGTGAGTACCATAATATGGAAAATGGTTAGGGATCACCTTGACTAAAAACTATGACCAGAAGCATGTATAAATTAATTTACAGTCACAAAACTCAGAAATGATGTTTTCAAACCTCAGCAAAGTTATCCATTGTCTAGAATGGAGCTCCCATGCAAGGTCACATTTGGACCTTTGAATAAAGTTATGCAATAGTTATAAAAATACATCAAGTATCAGGCTTACATAACTTGTTTAATGCAGGCTGTATAATAAGGACTTTTCTAAAGAATTTCCAGGGTAAAATTTTCTTTTGAGCTATGAGATGAGAAAATGCTGGCTCTTAATATAGAATAATATTGTTTATCTCTTACAGTTGAACTCTACATCAAAAGTTTTTCCTTCCACAACTCCTTTTAGTTCAGCATGATTGGCCTCAATTGCCACTCATTCTTTAGTATATGGAGTAGTCAATCAGGCAGCTCTGAAATGTGCTAAAATGAAGCCCTTGAAGTTGAATTTGTGGCTTTGAGAGACAGGATACTTTTCATCTGTATTCCACTTTTTATCATTGTCCTTAAAGTGTCTTAGAAAGAAAAGAAGACATTAAGACATATGGAGTATGAAATGCTAATCAGGTAAGATAGTAAATGCCATTCACAGGGAGAGATGATACCTACATAATGGATGATGATTGCAAATGTTTGACAGTTGTGCCAATATACCAGTGCTTTTGGCAGAGAATATTCTGAGGGAAGCCTGTGTACTGGTTTGCTCATAATAATTCCAAGCATTCAAAGAATGATCACATAAATTTAAACCTAAGCATGATTTGCAAAAGCACACATGAATATATACACATATTCATACACAGATGTAAATTATATATGTTCATCATACTTAATATCAGTGTAGAGCAATATCAATATATTGCTAAATAAAATGCTACTGTACTACTTCTAAATAATGCCTTTAAAAAATATTATAATAGGGCAGTGAAAGGTTATTGTTGAATTACGACGCCGGGATTCTTGGCCCCCGGAGGAGAAGACTACAATCCGGGGCCAGAGACAGGCTTGATCGCTCAGAGCTTTTGTGTAACAGAGTTTTATTAAAGTATAAAGGAGAGAGAGAAAACTTCTGACATAGGCATCAGAAGGGGGCAGAAAGAGTGCCCCCCTGCTAGTCTTTAGCTGGATGTTATATAGTCACCAGCAGTCTGTTAATGAAAGAAAGGAATGTCTCAAAACTCAGAATGGCACCAGGCCCCTCACCCATAAGATGTACTTTGGGATAATCTTGGCTCCTGGTTTATCTTGGGCCATAAAATGATTAACTTGAATCTTGAAGAAGGGCAGATCACCATACAAATAGTTTCATTTACATAGATTAGAGGAACAATATCGGAGTATAACATATTGGTTTATCAAGTAGGTTCTGGGCCCAAAAGGCGGAACCGACTTAAGACAGAATTTGGGGTAAATGCACAGTACATTAGCATAGCTTCAGATAAACATTTCCATAGAAAAAGGCAATGGTTAACTTCAGGTGAAACCAGGTATCATTATGACAACACAATTTTAAGAGACACCTCCTAATAAATTTGTATAGAGAAGGAAAAAGTATCGCCAGTTTGTTTCCTCCTGCCGCTTAAGAGAGATAAAATATCTGACACTTGCAGGCTATTTCCTCTGTTTGGAGACCCCTGGCCTTCCTGCCTGTTACCGTCTCAGCAGGAAGACCACCTATTTGCCTTGACTTCCATAATTAAACATTATGTTTTTATCTACATGACTGATAAGTAGANCTCCAGTGAGATCGTTCCTTAGGCCGGCCTCTATCCCTGTGAGAGGTGCGGGGCAGCTAGCACACGCGGCCGCGCTTGGCAGCTTGGGTGGAGGGAAGTTAGGTTCGCTTAGCTTGAGTGGACTCTGGTGTTAAGGACTGGAAATGCTGGAAGGGACAGGTCTAGGCGATGCTGTACATTGTGATAAAATTCATTTCTTTTAGGAGACAAAGAGTCCGTTTAATGAACAGTCTTTGCTGACGCTTGTGTATTAAGTGTGCTGATTTCATTGCACCCTTGCGTTTTCTCTCCTCCTGTTGGGACCAGCTCTCCAGTGACGACGCGGTGAAGAGGGTGCTGGCTGGAGAGAAGGGGGACACGAAAGGACGGCCCTCACTGACGTCCAGACCGCAGGAACTGGATCATAAGAACGTGAAGGAAGACGAGTCCAGGGTCCAGAAAGACAAAGAGGTGAATGCAGGTTACGTGTGTCTAAAATAGCGGGCCCTTTTGTGGGTCAGGTAGATAATTTGTAAGTGATGCTGTTAATTGGCTTTTTATTTTCCAGGATAGAGGAAATTCTGAACCAAACGAGAGAAGTACAAGCAGAGATCAGAAACAGAAAGAGGACTTAAAGGAAGAAAGCAAACCCCGAGAGAAGGAAAGGGACAGGGACAAGGCCAAGGAGAATGAGCGGGACAGACACAAAGAGCCGGAGCGAGACAAGCACCGCGAAGGGGACCGTGAGCGCGCCAAGAACCGGGCGCGGCCCGACAGGGAGAGGGACCGGGACCGCGGCCCCCGGGAGCGCGACAAGGACGCGGAGCGCCGGAGCGAGGGCGGGAAAGAGAAGGAGCGCGGCAAGGAGCGGGAGCGGGAGCGGCGGCGGCTGCGCAATGGGGAGCTCTGCAGGGACCCCGAGCCCGAGCGGAGCCGCGAGCGCGACCGGCCCGAGAAGAAGGTGCGCGCCCTCCACCGCCCGCAGAGGGCGCGGGCTCCGCGCTAAGATTCAGACCGCATTTCGCTGCAGTGTGACGGGGAGACCGCATTTATGTCACCCGCCCTAAAATCACCGCCAGCCCGGAGTCCTCGCAGAACCCCAGGGTGCTCTCTGCCGCGTGCACGCGTGTCGGGGTGTTTTCCTGGGGAGTGGTGGACCCCGCCACCTTGTGAGCGGTTCCTAGGCTGCCCTCTGTGTGGGGGGCTCCCCCGGGCCGTGGGCCTGGCCGCCTGCATTCAGGGTGAGGGCTGCTTTCTAAGTCTCTGAAGCATTAGCCAGGTCAGTACAGTGAGGCCCCAGCCTACTGAATTCCTGCTCAATTCAAGTTCTTAGGTAAATTTAGGATTTTCCAGAAAATTCGCTTGGTTTCAGGCAGTGTTTATTTTTGTTGTTGTTTCCCTAGATGTTCAGGTTATTTTGGAGTCTCTGTAGATAGGGTAAGCCTCCTGTCAGGGCTGGCGTGCGGACTCTGGTTCTTGGGGGACTTCACATAACTGTAAAGTGTCCTGGGAAGGCCCTGGAAACTCTCCAGCCACTTGGAAGGAGGAAGCTGAGGTCTGGACCAGTTCAAGGTCCACCCGAGGGGGTGGCAGGTGGTGAGGGGCCAGGCTGAGCCCCCTTGTTCTGCTGCGATGGCCATCTGCCATTGTGGCTTGGCATCCCGGGGGTGTGGCTCTGGGAGGTGAGTGGGCCTCTGGGACCAGCCCAGCGCCAGGTCTGGAAGCTGGGCTTTTTGGTGGTTCTGTTGGTAATGTTAACGTGCCACCTGGAACCTTGGGGCCCCCCAGGAGCATCCAGAAGTCAGGTAGTCCACCATGCAGTATGTCTCATAAAAACCGAGATACCCTCCGCGCCCCCGCCCCGCCCCCATTTTTGCCTCTGTTTAAATGGGGTCTAAGGCAAGTCTTTTCCTCTGACCCGGCTTTTTGTGGCGGTCAGATGTTCCCCGTGCATTTTGCTGTGCCCTGCTTGGGCACCTTCTCTGCCGTCCAGGCCTTCAGACCCAGGGTCCCCCTGTGATGTGTCCCGGGCTTCCTGGTGGTGTGCCTGCTGCCATGGGTGGACACCCGGCTGTGCTGCCCTGAGTGAGCATCTGAGGCAGGGTGGTGGGACGATCCTGCTCCCAGCTGGTCATGCTTGGCCCGAGTGGGTGTGCACAGACCTGTCGTGGTGACCCTGCTGGCGCGGCCCCTCTGTGTCCATCTGAGGCTCCTCTGTGGAACGTGGTTTTGGGGGGCATGCTGCGCTTTCTCCCAGGAGCCCCCCAGAGGCCTGAGCTCCAAGGTTTCTGTAAGGGCAGCTCTGGGAGGAGGAGACGGCTCTCACCCGTGTCCTGCCAGGTGGTCTGATCGGATCTCTTGACATAGAAGAGACGCTGGTGAGATGTTCTTAGCCTGTGAAACCCCGAGTGTGTCCCTGTGTGGCAGTGGGGGTGTGAGGTCAGAGTGGCCACATTGGGGTGCTCCCTCCTTGCGTGTCTGTCAGCAGCTGAGTGCTGTGGGCGAGGGACCCGGGCACGGAGCCTGGCTCACACAGGAACTGCTTCGGATGCAGTCTGCTGCTTCATAATGAAGTCACGAAGACACTGAATTGTTGACATATTGAGCAGGCACCCATTGCTTTTCATGGAGGAAAATCTCAGCAGCTGTGTCCCTTCTCCCTATGCTGACACGTGTCTGAGAGTTAACTTAAGCGCGAGGCTTCCTAAGGTGTTGATTTAACCTCTTAGAGTTTGCACGTCATGTTTGTCTTGAGAGTGCATTCATATCGCATAGTCTGAAGCCTTTGCTCTGTTGGGAAGTGAGAGTGGTTTCCTCTTGGAAGTTGGGACCAGGGCAATGTTGCCCTGGGTGTCAGAGCTCCTTTCTGCTCCAGATCCCCTGTGTGTCCCTGGAACGTCTGTGGGAAGCTTGGCCTGGCGGAGGGACCGTGGGGGAG
>SJYW01046869.1:16301-38556 GCA_006410735.1 Raphicerus campestris | reverse complement strand
GCGGTCTGGGGTCCGGGGTCTGGAGTCTGCTGTTTCTGTTGCACTGTCAGTGCCCTGGCATTTTTCTTTTCAAAAAAAAAAAAAAAGCAAAGCCATTTTATTTGCTTATTATTGCAGAGACATTTTCCAGTCACTTGAGTTCCATGAGTCAGAGAGTCCCACCTCCCACGAAACAGACTTGTCAGGAGGTGCCTGCACTTGGTCGAAGCCTAGGCTTTGTTCCTGGGACGCCTGGATCCTGCTGCTTTCCAGTTAGACAGGGGGTTCCCTCTCCAGAGACGTGTGTGCAGTGCTTGGGTGTGTCCACCAGTCAGGGATCGCTCAGTTGTTTCCAGAAATGGTATTTTTCTTTGCCTCATTAATTTTTTGGTGATCACTGTTGGAATATACACAGAAGCTTTACTGATTTATGTGGCTGGGTCTTCACTCTAGCCTGGATCAAATGTTAACACAGAGTTGTGGCACTGGTTCTTTTCGTTTTCTAAGCTGACGGTCATGTCATCTGCTTTTCTCGTCTAATAACTCAGGATGTTTGCATCTGAGTTGACTGGTGAGCTTGTACCATAAGGTTCCTTTTATATGGTCTTTGAGAGATTTGATTATCAGAGATTTGCTGGTTTTATGACATTAAGCTCTACTAAGCTACTGACAAATAGGTGAACTCTTTTTTCTTCCCTGCCCACTCGCTGAGCACGGACCTAATAACCCCAGGTCCTCAACTGGCACAGCTGGCATTGCCCCTCTTGTAATGGGTAGTGTTTGGGCAAGTGTCTGGCGCCCAGGAGCTCTGTGTTCCTGCTGAGAAGAGAAGCCTTGAGTTTCCTAGAAGGGTGGGGTGAGGAGAGTATCACACTTGTTGAACATACTGAGAGTCTGAAAGCCTCTCCAGAATCTCTAGAGGATCGAAAAAGCATTCTGCTTAAGAATATGAGAGTTTTTTTTTTTTTTCCCTTATTCTTAACTAGTGAATTGTAGCAAAGTGAAGCACTTTCAGCTAGGGAATGCATTTTAATTTCATTTGTTCAATAATATGCAGCATTACCAATTAATACATATTTTCATTGTGCAATTTCACGTCAGGAAGAAAGGACTCTAGAACCAGTGAAAATAGTCTCTCCCCTGAAAAAGAACGTAACTCTTCCTCCAGTAAAGCTAAGAAGGAGCATGCTGTGAAACAGTTCGGTAAGACTGAGTGAGCCCCAGGGGAGGCTGAGCGTGCAGGCCGGCGAATCGAAACCTTGAGCTGCCGGATCCTCTGCTTGGCCACCGAGCTGCTGCCCTGGAGATGCGCCTGCTCAGCTCCGGGAGGGGCCCTGGCTCTGGGGCACTGCCCTCGGGCGGCCGGGGTGGGGCAGGGCAGAGGGGCCGCCGACCTGGGGTCTGAGCCACAGGGCGCCCCACCCGCAAGTGAAGGTTCCCTGCCACAGATAGGCCCTGGCCCACGGTCCACAGGAGGCTTCCATTGCTCTGCAAATGTCTTTGGGGTCCCTGCCCTCATGGGGAGTTTGCTCCAGAGGGAGAAGACGGATGAGAAGGAGAGGTCAGAGTGTACACCTTCTGTCAAATAATAAGGAGAGGTCAGGGTATACACCTTCTATCAAATAATGAGAGGTCAGGGTGTACAGCTTCTATTAGATAATAAGGAGAGGTCAGGGTGTATACATTCTGTGAGATAATAAGAGGTCAGGGTGTATACCTTCTGTTAGATAATGAGAGGTCAAGATGTACAGCTTCTATTAGATAATAAGGAGAGGTCAGGGTGTATACGCTCTATTTTATAATAAGGAGAGGTCACGGTATATATTCTCTATTTTATAATAAGGAGAGTTCAGGGTGTATACATTCTGTGAGATAAGCAGAGGTCAGGGTATATACCCTCTATTGTATAAGGAGAGGTCAGGGTGTACACCTTCTGTTAGATAATAAGGAGAAGTCAGAGTGTACACCTTCTACCAGATAATAAGCAGAGGTCAGGGTGTATACCTTCTATCAGATAATAAGCGGAGGTCAGGGGATATACCCTCTATTAGATAATAAGCAGAGGTCAGGGTGTATACCTTCTATTAGATAATAAGGAGAGGTTAGGGTGTACACCTTCTGTTAGATAATAAGGAGAAGTCAGAGTGCACACCTTCTATCAGATAATAAGCAGAGGTCAGGTGTATACCCTCTATTAGATAATAAGGAGAGGTCTGGGTGTACACTTTCCTATTAGTTTAGCAAAGAGCCTTTTGAAGGGAAAGGAAGCCTAGAGGGGTGGGGGTCCGGGGCTGGGGTGTCTGCACAGAGTCAGCTCGGATCACTGAGCTCATGAGCTATGGGTGTCCAGGACTGGCCAGAGGCCCATCACTGGGACAGCCTTGCCTGTTTATGAGCCTGGGAGGTGGGTGGAGAGGCTGGAGCAGAGAGAAGGCAAGTGACCAGAGACCGGGCTCCTGAGTGGCAGGCTGGGTTCGTCGGGGGCTGCGTCTGCCGGGCGGGGTGTTTAAGTGTGAACGCAGCCCCTGGGGGTGTCCAGCAGAACAGAGACCAGCCCAGGCTTGAGAAGCGCCCCCATTAAAACTGCAGGGAGCAGGAGTGAGGCGGAGAGCCGCCAGGGGCTGAGGCTGTGTGCAGGTGGCAGGCCGTGGCCATGGGCCCGAGGGTCCCTGCCGAGAAGGTTGGGGTGGGGTGACGGGCATGCTGATGCAGTGGGTGGCACCTCTTCCCTGAGGAGAGGAGTTGGAGGGAGGGTCAGTCCTGGGGCCGGAACCTGACCCTGGGTGGTGTCACTTATGGCCGCGGGGAAAGCTTTGGGAGAAGCTGGTTGGTGGATCGAGTGGCTGGGCCAGGATTTCTGTTCTGGAGGCATTGCATTCAAGGCACCCATGAGACAGTCGGGTAGAGGTGTTGGGACCATGGGCGGGCATGTGGCCTGGGGCTCAGGGAGAGACCTGGAGAAGCCGGCGTTAACGTGAAAGAAGCTGGGGATTCCCAGGGTAGGACAGGACCTTCATGCAGCGACTCATCTCGAGGAGCAGGGCGCCCAGGATCCGAGGGTCGGAGAGGAGGGGCGGCTCTGGCAGAGGAGACCCAGGCCAGCACGGTGGAGGCGAGTGTGGAGAGGGGCCTCCCGAAGCCAGGGAAGGGGGCCTCTTACCAGCGTCCCGTAGAGATGGAGGGCTGGCCCTTGAGTAGACGGGACAGCTAGTTGGTGACCTTGGCAGAAACCTGTGTAAATCCCAACAAACCAAAGCAACCAGATACAAAAGCCTTTGCAATATTTTAATCTGTCATTAACTATTTCATGTCAGGAAGAAAGGAGAATTNGCGGCCGGGGTGGGGCAGGGCAGAGGGGCCGCCGACCTGGGGTCTGAGCCACAGGGCGCCCCACCCGCAAGTGAAGGTTCCCTGCCACAGATAGGCCCTGGCCCACGGTCCACAGGAGGCTTCCATTGCTCTGCAAATGTCTTTGGGGTCCCTGCCCTCATGGGGAGTTTGCTCCAGAGGGAGAAGACGGATGAGAAGGAGAGGTCAGGTGTACACCTTCTGTCAAATAATGAGAGGTCAGGGTGTACACCTTCTGTTAGATAAGAAGGAGAGGTCAGGGTGTATACCTTCTATTAGATAATAAGGAAATGTCAGGGTATATACCCTGTATTAGATAATAAGAAGAGGTCAGGGTATACACCTTCTATCAAATAATGAGAGGTCAGGGTGTACACCTTCTGTTAGATAATGAGAGGTTAGGGTGTACAGCTTCTATTAGATAATAAGGAGAGGTCAGGGTGTATACATTCTGTGAAATAATAAGAGGTCAGGGTGTATACCTTCTGTTAGATAATGAGAGGTCAGGATGTACAGCTTCTGTTAGATAATAAGGAGAGGTCAGGGTGTATACTCTCTATTTTATAATAAGGAGAGGTCACGGTATATATCTATTTTATAATAAGGAGAGTTCAGGTTGTATACATTCTGTGAGATAAGGAGAGGTCAGGGTATATACCCTCTATTGTATAATAAGGAGAGGTCAGGGTGTACACCTTCTGTTAGATAATAAGGAGAAGTCAGAGTGTACACCTTCTACCAGATAATAAGCAGAGGTCAGGGGATATACCCTCTATTAGATAATAAGCAGAGGTCAGGGTGTACACCTTCTATCAGATAATAAGCAGAGGTCAGGGGATATACCCTCTATTAGATAATAAGCAGAGGTCAGGGTGTATACCTTCTATTAGATAATGAGAGGTCAGGGTGTACACCTTCTGTTAGATAATAAGGAGAAGTCAGAGTGCACACCCTCTATCAGATAATAAGCAGAGGTCAGGTGTATACCCTCTATTAGGTAATAAGGAGAGGTCTGGGTGTACACTTTCCTATTAGTTTAGCAAAGAGCCTTTTGAAGGGAAAGGAAGCCTAGAGGGGTGGGGTCCGGGGCCGGGGTGTCTGCACAGAGTCAGCTCGGATCACTGAGCACATGAGCTATGGGTGTCCAGGACTGGCCAGAGGCCCATCGCTGGGACAGCCTTGCCTGTTTATGAGCCTGGGAGGTGGGTGGAGAGGCTGGAGCAGAGAGAAGGCAAGTGACCGGAGACCGGGCTCCTGAGTGGCAGGCTGGGATTGTCGGGAACTGCATCTGCCGGGCGGGCTGTTTAAGTGTGAACGCAGTCCCTGGGGGTGTCCAGCAGAACAGAGACCAGCCCAGGCTTGAGAAGCGCCCCCATTAAAACTTCAGGGAGCAGGAGTGAGGNCACTGAGCTCATGAGCTATGGGTGTCCAGGACTGGCCAGAGGCCCATCACTGGGACAGCCTTGCCTGTTTATGAGCCTGGGAGGTGGGTGGAGAGGCTGGAGCAGAGAGAAGGCAAGTGACCAGAGACCGGGCTCCTGAGTGGCAGGCTGGGTTCGTCGGGGGCTGCGTCTGCCGGGCGGGGTGTTTAAGTGTGAACGCAGCCCCTGGGGGTGTCCAGCAGAACAGAGACCAGCCCAGGCTTGAGAAGCGCCCCCATTAAAACTGCAGGGAGCAGGAGTGAGGCGGAGAGCCGCCAGGGGCTGAGGCTGTGTGCAGGTGGCAGGCCGTGGCCATGGGCCCGAGGGTCCCTGCTGAGAAGGTTGGGGTGGGGTAACAGTGGGCGGCACCTCTTCCCCGAGGAGAGGAGTCGGAGGGAGGGTCATTCCTGGGGCCGGAACCTGACCCTGGGTGGTGTCGCTTATGGCCACAGGGAAAGCTTTGGGAGAAGCTGGGCGGGGCTTCCCTGGTGGTCCGGTGGTTAGGACTCTGGGCTTGCAATGCAGGGGACCCAGGTTCAATTCCCGACCACGGAAGTAAGATCCCACATGCCGCACAGCGTGGCCAATAAATAAATAAATTTAAAAAAAAAAANGTTGGGGTGGGGTGACGGGCATGCTGATGCAGTGGGTGGCACCTCTTCCCTGAGGAGAGGAGTTGGAGGGAGGGTCAGTCCTGGGGCCGGAACCTGACCCTGGGTGGTGTCACTTATGGCCGCGGGGAAAGCTTTGGGAGAAGCTGGTTGGTGGATCGAGTGGCTGGGCCAGGATTTCTGTTCTGGAGGCATTGCATTCAAGGCACCCATGAGACAGTCGGGTAGAGGTGTTGGGACCATGGGCGGGCATGTGGCCTGGGGCTCAGGGAGAGACCTGGAGAAGCCGGCGTTAACGTGAAAGAAGCTGGGGATTCCCAGGGTAGGACAGGACCTTCATGCAGCGACTCATCTCGAGGAGCAGGGCGCCCAGGATCCGAGGGTCGGAGAGGAGGGGCGGCTCTGGCAGAGGAGACCCAGGCCAGCACGGTGGAGGCGAGTGTGGAGAGGGGCCTCCCGAAGCCAGGGAAGGGGGCCTCTTACCAGCGTCCCGTAGAGATGGAGGGCTGGCCCTTGAGTAGACGGGACAGCTAGTTGGTGACCTTGGCAGAAACCTGTGTAAATCCCAACAAACCAAAGCAACCAGATACAAAAGCCTTTGCAATATTTTAATCTGTCATTAACTATTTCATGTCAGGAAGAAAGGAGAATTTTGTTTCAGCTAAAATTTTAGACCCCATAGTGCCTGGATTAAATAATGAACCAGATCAGGAAACTACAACTTCAGAAATAGTTGAGAAAAATATATTCTTTAGATTCCTCGCTGCTTTGATAAGAAATATTTACATCTCAGTTTGGTTTTCTTTTGTTTATTATTGTTATTCCCACCACTTTAATGTTCATCCGATTCTTTTCACGATGTATTGAAGACCCCGAATGACTTGATATTCTGTTTGCTTTAATCTTAAGTTTTATAATGAAAAAGAGTAACTGAGCTTGACGTTAACCTTTTCATGCCTTTTTGTGTGCGACATTTCTGAATCTAAGTCAAAGTGCTTTCTTTTATCTTGGCTGCTAGAATTTTATGAAATGGTGTGGATAGATAGAGAATTATCTTTCATTTCTCCAGACTACTCTGCTGTGTTCTATTAAGGAAATGCTCCACCATAAATGGGCTTCCCCCGCGGCTCAGCGGTAAAGAATCTGCCTGCGATGCAGGTTCCATCCCTGGGTTGGGGAGATAATCCGGAGGCAGAAATGGCAGCCGGCTCCCGTCTTGTTGCCTGGAAACCCCCCTGGACAGAGGAGCCTCGTGGGGTTGCAGAGTCGGACACAACTGAGCGCGAGCATGGCCTTGCCGCAGGAAATACTTGAAGGTGCTCGGAGCTCCTGGGGACGGTGTCCGNAATCCGGAGGCAGAAATGGCAGCCGGCTCCCGTCTTGTTGCCTGGAAACCCCCCTGGACAGAGGAGCCTCGTGGGGTTGCAGAGTCGGACACAACTGAGCGCGAGCATGGCCTTGCCGCAGGAAATATTTGAAGGTGCTCGGAGCTCCTGGGGACGGTGTCCGCATGGCGCACCCTGTGCATTTGAGGCTGGCAGTGCGACGTGTGCGTACGTCCTCGCCCTGCTGGTACGGTGAGGTTAGATGTGCGGAGTCGGAATTTCAGTGGGATCATCCAAGATGACAACTGCGTGTCGTCTTCTGTGATGTTTAGCTCAGTTCTTCAGAAGTGTGGCAATTCTTGAGTGACATTTAAGGGGGAAAATAGTGTAAATCTTGACTTCAGGGAAAGGTAACCATTTTTCTGGGCTGAGCTTGCCTCAGATCGAGCTGGTCTGTAAACATGCAGTAATTGTAACTAGGGTAGCAGCAGGCCCATCTTTCTGTGCTTGCATTCTGCCTTTCCTCTTTTTTTTTTTTTTGCTTTTCTAAGAGATGTATGTGCAAGCCTTCTGCTCCATTGTCGGTTCAGCAGTGACGATCCGTGGTTTTTCTGTTCCAAGTAGGTCAGCTCCATGTGGTTTATCTAGGTCTTGAGCAGTGTGGACATATGACCTACATCGGGGCAGAGCACTTTCCTACAGATGGACATTCCGTTCTCAGTGACCACACGGGTTGTGCCATTCAGCCGCATCTCGTGATGGTTTCTTTCACTTCTNGCGGGAGCGCAGCACCTGGGGGGCCCTGACCTCTAAGCACGGGCTAGACCGCCTGCACCCAGGGGTTCGTGCTCTGCAATCACGTCTTTGCCACTACGGGGAAAGTGTATGCCTTCCATCTCTAAATAAGAGGATTTTCTGAGCATAGAGATGGTCGGGGAAAATGGGATAAAAGAATGTAAAGGCTTCATCGCACAAAAATAAGAGACAAAGGACAGAAAGTCATGAGCGGCATAAAGACAGGCCACACCAGGGCTTCATAAACGTTACGGTTTCCCTGTGGATCCAGTGTGGACACGGTGCAGAGCATCAGCGTGAGGGAATAGGAGGAGGAGAGCGGGCTGGTTGGAGCGGGCTTCAACCAGAGGGAGGCAGGGCCGAGGCGGCGCGGGTGTGTCTTCTAAGCCTTGTTGCCCAGGAAGGAAGGGATGAGGCAGTAGGTGGTGGTGGGAAGGCCTGAGAGAAGTTAGAGTTCCTCTTTTTAAGGTGAGACGAGCAGCAGTTTCTCGGGTGGTGGGGATGGCCCAGTCGGGAGGGGAGATGGGAGGCACGGGTGGTGTGGGTTGGGGGCGGGCTGTTGGGGGAACAGCGGGCGTGTTGGGGGACTGGCCTCACGGAGAGGGGGCTGGTGGGTGGGTGAGGTCCTGGGCCCTGAGCTCCTGGCTCTTTGTCTTTCTCGTGAGCTGACAGTGAGTCTGGGGATGGAGGCTCGGGGCTCAGAGGAAAGAGAGGAACGCCTGGTGCCCAGACTGGACCAGGGCCGAGGTCCTTGTTCGGAGCCGCCCCTGGGGACATTTTGTGGCATTGGGACTGGGGAGGACATGGAGACAGGGTGCCCGGCGTCAAGCTGGGCTCGGGGCCAGGGTGCTGCTGAGCTTCCTGCAGTGGACAGGCCGCCCACCCCAGAGGTCCGCAGAGTGTGGAGAGGCAGGGTGTGCTCACGGGCACCCCCAGGGCACGAGGTGAAGGGTCCAGTCAGCCTCACATGGACTTTTCTCCAGCCAGAGATGGGAAGACTCTGGGGTGGGGTGGGGTGGTAACACAGCAGGGGCTTGGATTCGGGGCTGAGTGTCTGCTCTCTGCGGCGGTGACCAGGCCCCTCCGCAGGCCTGTGGCTGAGAGAGGGGTGCCGGAGCATTTGGGGAACCCAGAGCCCAGTGACTGGTTGGGGCCTTTCTAGCACTGGGAGCGCAGCGTGAGCCCCGGGGCTGGCCGGTGAGGGCGATCAGGGCTGGGGTCGAGGGCGAGAGCGCTGGTTCTTGGAGAAGCACTGTCAGTTCTGTTCAGTCGCTCAGTCCTGTCCCTTTGCGACCCCATGGGCTGCAGCACGCTAGGCTTCCCTGTCCGTCACCAACTCCTGAGCTTGCTCAAACTCACGTCCATCGAATAGGTGATGCCATCCAGCCATCTCATTCTCTGTCAAATGGCAGACAACATTCATCTGTTGTCAGAGAAGCTCAGACAACACGAAGTTCAGAGTCGGCAGATTTTAGGGAGCGTAGTCTAGAAGCCACTGTAAGCCCAGGGAAACCACGCCGTCCGCTGCACCTGGAGAGTGGAGGCCTGGGAGCGGGTCAGCAGCTGCTTGAGGGCTCCAGGAGGCCCGGCCTCCCCAGGGCATGGGGTGAAGGGGTGGCGGGCCGGGAGACTTGGGGAGGACTGAACACACAGTTCCAGGCGCTTGGGGTTGATGGGGGTGCGTGGCCGGGGGAAGCTTTCCAAAGGAACCCAGTTTCTCTTCGTTTAGGACGGGGAGTGGTAAAACCGTGTCCAACGTGATCACCGAGTCGCAGAACTCCGACAACGAGGACGACGATCAGTTTGTGGTGGAGGCTGCCCCGCAGCTCCCCGAGATGTCGGAGCTCGAAATGGTGGGTGAAGCGTGGCGTGCGTTGGGTCATCATGCCAGGCCAGTCCTCCTGCTCTGGGATCTGTGTGCACAGAGCTCTCCTCTGAAGTTCTGCCCTCTTTAACTTGGTCCCTCCCCTGATGAGATCCATGTGGGCGTGGTCTTGGGATCTCAGCAAGCCTGAGCCTCTGTTTTCTCTGCTTCCTCTCCTGCGCAGGCCCAGGCGGTGGACCTGGAGGAAGACGAGAGGCACGGTGAGTCCTGGGCTGATGCGCGTGCCCCGGGCATGCCCTCTGTGCTCTGAAAGGGCCTGGTGAAGTGAGCTTGGTCTGCCCTGGTTTGCCCAGGGGTCTGAGCAGCCGTGAAGAGGATGCCGTGGGCACCGATGCCTCCTCGGTGTGTGGTTCATCCTGGGGACGATGGCAGCCGCTGGGGATGGGGGCAGGACTGGAGGTCAGCGGTGGGCAGCTGTGGAGATGACGTCCCTTCTTACCCACACGGTTAGACCGTGGGATGGGAGGGCTCCTGAGGGCCCCTCCAGGTCGACAGTTCTGCGGTGCTGCGTTCTTTCCAAGTGGCGTCTTCTTTTCCTCCGGCCACAGCGTGAGGCATACGGGGTCTTACTGCCCCATCAGGGACTGAACCCCTGCTCCCTGTGTTGGGAATGCGGCGTCTTCGCCCCTGCACCACGAGGGAGGCCCCCACAACGTCTTCTCTTAGTTCAGACGTTTGTAAAGGCCACGAGAGTCATCTGGCGAGCCCTGGGCTATCATGCAGCTTTTGCAGTGAGCGGTCGTCTTGTCTTACCTCCGTCTCCACCCAAGGTGGCCCCCCACTCCCCACACTTTTCAGGTCCCGAGAGCCTCATTTCTGTTGTAAACATGCTTTTTTTTTAAGAATAAGATCCATATCTCCATTATTGCCTATAGGAAGCAGCCGTTCCCGCCTTGTGTTTCCTCTAGTGCTCGTTTTCTATCGCGGTGGTTGTGTGTTTTTTTCCTAGTTCTTTTGAGTCAGAATCCAGGTAAGGTCCCTGTGTTTGCAGCTGACTGATCTCATTCTTAGTTCTCTCTGTGGAATCCCCCTCCCACCCCATCCCACTTGTGACTTGTCTGTTGAGGACGCTGGTCGCTTGTCCTCCAGGCTTCCTCACGGTTGGGTGCTGCTGGCTACCCACCAGTGTCACGGGGTGTTTTCTCATGCTCTTCTGTTCCTGTGAGTTGGTTCTAGAGAGCTGGTGAGATTTGGTTTGTTTGGACGAGAGCAGATGGTGGTGGCGGTGCTGGCTCTTGGTCACGCCTGCTGTCTCTGTGCCGGACGTGGGTCTCGCTCTGTTACTCCGTGGGGGTCGTTGGGGGGTGGCCTTCTCGTCCGCACCCCCGAGCATGTTTTGGTTGGCGACTCCACGTTGTCGCGCGTTCCCTCCCCAGGCATTCGCTGCTCCGTGCTCCCCCTTTATTGATGGCTTTTCCTGGAGGGCACTTGTCTCTGGCACCTTGAGGGGTGACTGAGGGCTGTGCTGGTGGTGATGGGGGTTTTGATGTCGCTCTGAAGTCACAGCTTGACCACGCTTGACGTGTCTTGTTTCGGCCCACCTGAGTTTTCTCCATGTCCTTCTGCCCATGCTTGCCCAGTAGACTCTGTGGCTTCCTGGTTTCTGGTGGGACAAAGGTTTCAGGCTCTTTTGTGTGCTTCCTTCCTGCCCCGTATCTCCAAGGAGCTTGGTCGCACGTCACTTCTGGGTTGGTCATTGTATCTAGGGGTTTTCTGACTTTTTCGTAAGAAAGTTAAATCCTGAGTTCATGTTGGTATTTTTACTTTAGATTTATGACTTATGTTTTCCCCAAGTTCTTTGATTTGTCCGTGGACATCTCTGTTCGTGCCAGCTATTCTGGCTCCCAACACTTTTAGGCGTGTTTCTTTATCCTGCATTTCGCACACTCAGCAACTTAAAACAGCACTCCCAGTGGCTAACTGGAGCAGGGAATGGCAACCCCCTCCCTTCTTGCCTGGAGAATCCCATGGACAGAGGAGCCTGGTGGGCTACAGTCCTTGGGGCCGCTGAGAGCTGGACACGGCTGAGTGACCATGAGCAGTACAGCAGCAGTGCTTACCACCCGTGTGCCCACTGAGGGCACGTCAGGGCGCTTCTGGCAGAGCTGAGTGCCTTCTGGGTCTTAGTAGCCGCCCCCTTAGGGGCGCACAGCCAATGGCTCTGTTTTTCAGTGGTAAAATAACTCTTCTCTGTTAGGTTATGCATACTGATATGATTCTGCTACATTTATAGTTTTCTTTTGCTTTCGATCTTTAGGCTTTAAAATTTTTTATTTACTTTGGTTTGATTAATGTAAAATAGTCACATGGTTCCAAGGTCAAACGTGCCAAACAAGGTATATTCAAATGATTTTTCATATGGTATTTATCTCACGAGTAATCCTTTTTTAAAATAATAATAAAAAAAGAGTTGACGGCTCTTTCCGCAACATAAAGAAATATTAGTCTACAACAGGCTGAAAGAGTTGTTTTGCTCTTTTATCTTGTAAAGAGTATTTGAAGCTGTTTCAGAATAGAAAGAATCTTAGCATTCCTCCTCACCCCATCTGCACTTAGAGTGCACTTGGCTCCTTAGGGCAGAGACCTGCTTTAACATTAAACCACTGATTTCCAACAGGAGGACTTGTCAAAAAAATTCTGGAGACTAAGAAAGATTATGAGAAGTTGCAGCAGTCATCCAGACCTGGAGAGAAGGTAAGGAAATGACTTCTGTAAACACTGGCATTTAGCCTCTGTTTCACACATTTGCTTTCAAAGACTAGGCGCACCCTTCAGATCCTGTGATTTTCAGTGGCTTAAGTGGACGTGTTTACCAGCCTCCCCCACTGCCCCCCGTTGGCAGGAGAGACGGCGCGGGGCTCTGGGGGCCTGATGTTGCTCCCCTGCACCCACATCTAGTCCCGTCCCGGGCGGGGTGGAGGCCTCCGTTAGCCTGCGCTGACCCCGTGCCGACCCCTTCCTGCCTGCCCGCCCGCCCCTTCTCCCTGCACTGTGGGGGCGGGCAGGCTGTTCCTCCTCGAGACCCCAGCTGGTGACAGAGTGGAAGTCTGGGGAGTTTTCGGATCTGGCTTGAGCACGTGTGCCGTCTGTGTCTGGCCTCCCGGCTGTCCCCCTCCCAGGTGTGTGGCTTGGCTCTGTTAGCACCCCCACCTCCCTCCCACCAGCCCCCGNTTAGCCTGCGCTGACCCCGTGCCGACCCCTTCCTGCCTGCCCGCCCCTTTTCCCTGTACTGTGGGGGCGGGCAGGCTGTTCCTCCTCGAGACCCCAGCTGGTGACAGAGTGGAAATCTGGGGAGTTTTCGGATCTGGCTTGAGCACGTGTGCCGTCTGGGTCTGGCCTCCTGTCTGTCCCCCTCCCAGGTGTGTGGCTTGGCTCTGTTAGCACCCCCACCTCCCTCCCACCAGCCCCGGCCCTGGGGCGCGTGGCGCGGGGTGGATACCTACAGGCCATGTGGTGAGCCTCAGATGCCAAGAGCTTTCTGTCCTAGTGCCTTAAGAAAATAAGAATAAATCTTCACCTCTTGGTTTTTAAATGTAAGTTTCTGGGTTTCTTAGCTTTCTCGGGAGCCAACAATCCAGTAAGTCTATATGCAGACACTCACGCACCCGCTCCTCTTTCCTTCTAGCTGGATTAGCGGTTACTTATTTTAGGTAATTCTGCTTAATATGTCCTGGTTTGTCACGAAGATCTGGCCTGAAGTAGCTGCAAGGAGACCCGTAGGGCTGAAACCCCCCGTTAGAGGGAGCCCCTCGCGCCAGCAACAGGAGGAGAGCACGGCCAGCCACTCTTCTCAAAGGGGAGAAGCCCTTTCTGCCATCGCGGTCTGTCGCTGTGGGATTTCACTGTGCCGTCCTCCTGCTCGTGACCCTGGAGAGTGGTCCGCTGTCCCTGGCAGTATTTGTGCAGACCTGTTGGAAACTCCAGTGTGTGTGCCTCAGGCTGTTACTGTAGGTAACCTTTGTGAGGCTTCAGTTGGTTTAAATTTTATAGCTCTTTGTTTTTATGCAAAGCACATAGGCCTGTGTTTCAGTTTCCTCTGAAAGTAAATTTCAGACGGGTAGATCTCCTGCCTTCAGAAGATAAAAGGGAAAAAAATTCCCTTGTTCGGTGAACATTTGGTGCTGTGAAAAGTATACTTACCGTTTTTAAAGTTGGGGGTGATGCGTATTATAGTCTGGTGGGAAAACCCAGCAAGTTTCTCTGCTTTTTCTTCTTTGGTATGTTATAGACTCCAGCAGTAATCAGCAGACGTTTTCACACATCTCTGCAGCCAGAGCCGATAATGAACATGCCCATGGCCCTCAGAAGTGGCCTGTGTCCTCCGTCACCTGTTTCCTCCCTCCACCCTGCCATCCCCAGCNCGTCACATTCAAACTTATGTAACTTGTGGGTCTTCTAAAATATCTTATTTAGTTTTATAAAAATAAACAAAAATGTGTAGGAAAAGTTGAAGTCCTTCCTGGACCTGCTTCAGTCCTGTTCTCACTAGGGCAGCCACTAGGATGGATCCGGTGTGATGCCTCCTTCCTGTGGGTTTGTAACCTCGTCTTGCTGTTGAAGCTTTCTTCAGACAGCATGGCGTTTCCGAGACCCTGCCTGTTTTGATGCCTGTAGGTCTAGTTTATTCATTTTAATTGACGAGTGGGACTCCAGTGTTGGTTAGTAATCAGTCCCTTCACTGATGGGCACTTCCGGTTCTCCAGCCTTTCGCTGTTGTGCAGGGTGCTTGCATGGGCTCCTTTGCGTGTGTCCTGGCACACAAGAGCCAGTGTCGGGCTCCAGCAGTAATCAGCAGACGTTTTCTGTAAAAGGCCGGACAGTAAATACTTGAGGCTTGAGAGCCACATGGTGTCTGCTGCAGCTTCTCAGCTCTGCTGATGCCTCCACAAGCAGCTGTTGTGTAGACAGTGGTACGTGAAGGCGTGTCTGCGTCCTGATAAAGCTTTATCACAGCAGCAGGACCTGGCCTCGGCCTGTGGTTTGAGCCCCCTGCCCCCACTCTCGAGGCGGTGCCAGCACACGGGCAGGGCTTCAGTTTCACCAGGCTCCGTCGAGGCTGTGCTGACTTGTTCTGTCAGTGGGATGACAGTCCCTGTTTTCACACATCTCTGCAGCCAGAGCCGATAATGAACATGCCCATGGCCCTCAGAAGTGGCCTGTGTCCTCCGTCACCTGTTTCCTCCCTCCACCCTGCCATCCCCAGCAACCGTCCACCTTCCTTCTGTGGCTGTAGTTTAGTTTGATTTCCCGGAATTTTATATGAATGGACTCACTTGGTACATACCCTTTATTGGGTCTGGTTCCTTTTACTGGCCATAATTATTTCACAGCATATCCACGTCGCAGCGTGTATCAACAGTTCACTTCTTTTACCACCGTATGGATGTACCACCGTGTGCTTACCCTTTTATCAACTGGGGAGCATTTGGGTTGCTTCTAGTTTGGGATAATTCCAGATAAAGCTGCTGTGAACAAGTCTGTGTGGACAAGTACTTTCGTCCAACTGGGTAAACACTTAGGAGGGGACTGCTGGGTCGTATGTTCAGCTTTAAAAAAACTGCCAGGCTGTTTTCCAGAGTGGTTGCACCACGTACCTTCCGACTGGCATTTGAGTTCCAGTTCCTCCACGTCCTCATCAACACTTGATACGATCAGTTTTTAAAAATATCTTGTAGTTTTGATTTGCATTTTCTTAGTTGCTAACGATATTAAATATCTTTTATTTGCTTATTTTCCATTCTTATATCTTCTTTGGTAAAGTGTCCACATGTTTTTTTGCCCCTTTGAAAGTTAGGCTGGTTGTATTCTTACTGTTGAGTTCTAAGAATCCTTCATATATCCTGGACTTAAGACTTATCAGATACGGTGCATAAATGTTTTCTTCTAGTCCAGGGCTTGTCTTTTCCTTCCCTTAGAAGTGTCTTTCAAACAGCAGAGGTTTAAAGTTTTAAAGCAGTTGAACGTTGGTGTTGNTCCCCTGCACCCACATCTAGTCCCGTCCCGGGCGGGGTGGAGGCCTCCGTTAGCCTGCGCTGACCCCGTGCCGACCCCTTCCTGCCTGCCCGCCCCTTTTCCCTGTACTGTGGGGGCGGGCAGGCTGTTCCTCCTCGAGACCCCAGCTGGTGACAGAGTGGAAATCTGGGGAGTTTTCGGATCTGGCTTGAGCACGTGTGCCGTCTGGGTCTGGCCTCCTGTCTGTCCCCCTCCCAGGTGTGTGGCTTGGCTCTGTTAGCACCCCCACCTCCCTCCCACCAGCCCCGGCCCTGGGGCGCGTGGCGCGGGGTGGATACCTACAGGCCATGTGGTGAGCCTCAGATGCCAAGAGCTTTCTGTCCTAGTGCCTTAAGAAAATAAGAATAAATCTTCACCTCTTGGTTTTTAAATGTAAGTTTCTGGGTTTCTTAGCTTTCTCGGGAGCCAACAATCCAGTAAGTCTATATGCAGACACTCACGCACCCGCTCCTCTTTCCTTCTAGCTGGATTAGCGGTTACTTATTTTAGGTAATTCTGCTTAATATGTCCTGGTTTGTCACGAAGATCTGGCCTGAAGTAGCTGCAAGGAGACCCGTAGGGCTGAAACCCCCCGTTAGAGGGAGCCCCTCGCGCCAGCAACAGGAGGAGAGCACGGCCAGCCACTCTTCTCAAAGGGGAGAAGCCCTTTCTGCCATCGCGGTCTGTCGCTGTGGGATTTCACTGTGCCGTCCTCCTGCTCGTGACCCTGGAGAGTGGTCCGCTGTCCCTGGCAGTATTTGTGCAGACCTGTTGGAAACTCCAGTGTGTGTGCCTCAGGCTGTTACTGTAGGTAACCTTTGTGAGGCTTCAGTTGGTTTAAATTTTATAGCTCTTTGTTTTTATGCAAAGCACATAGGCCTGTGTTTCAGTTTCCTCTGAAAGTAAATTTCTGACGGGTAGATCTCCTGCCTTCAGAAGATAAAAGGGAAAAAAATTCCCTTGTTCGGTGAACATTTGGTGCTGTGAAAAGTATACTTACCGTTTTTAAAGTTGGGGGTGATGCGTATTATAGTCTGGTGGGAAAACCCAGCAAGTTTCTCTGCTTTTTCTTCTTTGGTATGTTATAGACTCCAGCAGTAATCAGCAGACGTTTTCACACATCTCTGCAGCCAGAGCCGATAATGAACATGCCCATGGCCCTCAGAAGTGGCCTGTGTCCTCCGTCACCTGTTTCCTCCCTCCACCCTGCCATCCCCAGCAACCGTTCACCTTCCTTCTGTGGCTGTAGTTTAGTTTGATTTCCCGGAATTTTATATGAATGGACTCACTTGGTACATACCCTTTATTGGGTCTGGTTCCTTTTACTGGCCATAATTATTTCACAGCATATCCACGTCGCAGCGTGTATCAACAGTTCACTTCTTTTACCACCGTATGGATGTACCACCGTGTGCTTACCCTTTTATCAACTGGGGAGCATTTGGGTTGCTTCTAGTTTGGGATAATTCCAGATAAAGCTGCTGTGAACAAGTCTGTGTGGACAAGTACTTTCGTCCAACTGGGTAAACACTTAGGAGGGGACTGCTGGGTCGTATGTTCAGCTTTAAAAAAACTGCCAGGCTGTTTTCCAGAGTGGTTGCACCACGTACCTTCCGACTGGCATTTGAGTTCCAGTTCCTCCACGTCCTCATCAACACTTGATACGATCAGTTTTTAAAAATATCTTGTAGTTTTGATTTGCATTTTCTTAGTTGCTAACGATATTAAATATCTTTTATTTGCTTATTTTCCATTCTTATATCTTCTTTGGTAAAGTGTCCACATGTTTTTTTGCCCCTTTGAAAGTTAGGCTGGTTGTCTTCTTACTGTTGAGTTCTGAGAATCCTTCATATATCCTGGACTTAAGACTTATCAGATACGGTGCATAAATGTTTTCTTCTAGTCCAGGGCTTGTCTTTTCCTTCCCTTAGAAGTGTCTTTCAAACAGCAGAGGTTTAAAGTTTTAAAGCAGTTGAACGTTGGTGTTGTATCCAAGAAGTCTTGCCAAACCCTCAGTCACAGAGGTTTCTTCGTATATTTTCTGGAGGTTTTATAGTTTAGGCTTTGTATTTTGAGTTGATTTGTGCATAGAATGCCAGGTACAGGCTGAAGCGCCTTTGTCTGCGTATGGAAACCAGATGCTCCAGCATCCTGTGTCGCGTTGTCACACTCAGCAGTTTTCCGGGCCGATCGGAGGGATGTGCAGCTGCACCCTCTGTTTCTTTGGCATTAATGTGAATTCTCGTTCTGCTGCCTCCGCGGTGCCAGGGGCACTCTGCGCTCACTGCTGTGGTCCTCACAGCAGCCCTCTGACGCTCGTTCAGTCACTCCATTGCCAGGTCCTTCTCTTCTCGCTGTTTTCTTAGTATCGGAGCCATTGAGTTGCTAGCTTCTCTGTTCTCTCAAGCTACTCCTTTAGACTATTTAAAGGAAAAATGTACACCACTTCAGCTTTCATCATACTGGTCAGATCTTCGTTGCTAAGGGGTCTGTGAAGTGACATCTTACTTCCACGCGTCCCTGTGCTTACCTAGCAATGAGAGGTTCCGTCATAGAGACCAAAAGTTGCCAGCTTTTCTCACTGCCTGGGACGGGCAGGAAAGGATGGTTTTGCAAGGCACTTGGATTAAGTGGTGGAGGCCGCCTGCCTGGCTAAGGGCTGAGGGTTTTGGAACTGGCACGTCTACCACATGTGGGCTGCTCACAGGGCAGGAAGCATTGTTGTTAAGAAGAGAGATCAGTGCAACTCTACCTCAATTAACAACAAATAAACCAAAAACCCCACTAAAAAAAAGAAAAAGAAAAGAAGGGTGAGCAGACGCAGGAGCCAGCCAGCAGTCCCATCCACAGTTTCTCCAGGAAATCGCCTATTTCATGCCCACTTTACAGAGTCGTGGCAAAAAGATGCTTCAGGATACTTTGTGATTTGAAAAATAGGTCTATAGTTACAGTTCTCTTTCTTTCCAAAAATTTGTATTTTTTTTCCTTTGATAAGACTTTGAAAAAACTATTGAAAGAGACACCGTGTAGCAAAGCGTCAGCTTTTGGTTCTGTAGATACTGACTTCTGTTTTCCTTTCACTGATTTCTCCTCCATTCTTCCTCTTAATTTCTTCGGGCGTTTACTTTTTCTAGCCTCTTGAGTGAAAGACACTTAACTCCTTTGTTTTTAGTCTTCATCATTTTCAACAAATATATTTAAGACGATACATCTCCCTTTAAGCATGTTTTATCCTTAAATTTTAAATACTAAAAACTCCTTGAATTTTAGTATGAAGTAGTGGTTGTTATTTCTTCTTTAGCACATGAGCTATTTTTAGCTTTTAAACATAGAAGGTTTCTTTAAGCACCCCCACCCCCACCCCGCAGTATCTAGTGTATGTTCAGAGAGCGTGGTCTCTGTGGTGCTGATTTTTGGAGTGGAGACTTTCTCTGTGGCCTGGCTTGTGGTCAGTTGTTATAAATGTTGCTCTTGGGGCTGCAGAGCGTGCCTTCTCTTCCTCTCTGGGGTCGGTCCACACGTCAGTGGACTCCGTGGGCTTCACGGAGAGGCGGCTGACAGGCTGTCTATTTGTAGGCCGTATCTACCTGTGGTCACTCCTGATGTATATGTATTAATCATGATATTAATTATTTATCTTCTCTAGCTCATTCAGAAATTCAAGTCTTGTTTGCTCTGCTCTCACGTAACTTGTAGTGTGCCCCGAGTTTCGGTACTTTGTGCTTTTTGGAGGGAGCGCTTTTTTCCAGTGCTAAGGAAATACATATTTGTAATCTGGGCATCTCTCCAGCCTGTCTTTGAAGTTGTGTTGGAAGAAAAGCCCTTTCTTATTGTGCTAATGGACTTGAGGAATACATTATGGAATAAATATGTGAGTCGGATTGCTTTGAGCATTTTTCTCCTCATCCGGACTTACTTGCTCTCTTTTCAAGAGGAAATATAAACTTTGTTAATAGGAAGATATTGGCTCATGCCAAGCATTTTGCTTCCTTCAGATTTATGAAGTTTTTGAAAAAAACAACCAGAAAAGCAGCTTTACTGCAGTGTCTCCTATGCTTTAAAAATGCTTGCTTTTCAAGCTTTATAAATGGAGATGCTTTGGAGTAACGACAGCGGTGTCAAAGACGGTTCGCTCACTTTAAAGCACTGTTTAAAGATTTCTCACTCCTGATTTCTCAGTCTCCTGTTACATAGTCTTCTCTCGGGGGCTGTTTTTTTTTTTTTTTCCATTTTCTATCTGTTCCGTGACTGCACACTTGAGCTGCTTTTTCTTTTCATTCAAATTCTTTATTTTGAAGTAGGCTCAGAGTCTCCTCTTTGTAGGTCTCCCTCTCTTCGTTTATTTAAAGCTTTGGTGGGCTTGCTCTCTTCATCATCTTGGTCGCATGAACTGCGTGTTGTGTGGGGGCTGCTGGAAGCCATCCGTCTCCACTGACGGGAACCCGAGTGTGTGCCAAGTTGGACTCCCAGAAGCTGTCTTGCTGCCCTTCTGAAGAAGAGCAGTCACAAGGCCCCGTGCAACTCTCCCACGTCAGTACAGACTGTGGGTGCCTGTCTCGAAGAAGCCCTTGTCTGGGAATTTGAGAACCTCTTGTATATGAAATGGCTCTTGATGGATAAAATGACCATATCACAAACGTTATATTTTAATGGTGATAAACAGAATATAGCTAACAGTAATTACCTAAACTCTTCTACAAAAGTCAGGGGTTTGGGTCATATTCTCTTTTACTTTGGTGATCTGAATAGATGTGAAATACTTATTTCTTATTTTGGTGGCTAGATGGTGCAATTTCATTACAAATTCCATAACCCTGTTAGAAAAATGCTATTCTTCATCCTCGCTTAACTGAAGTTCTGCACCTGATAAACGTGTTTCTCGTTTGAAAGTTTATGGTCCTAGTCTTCTTGGATGTTCTTGTACTGGGAATATTGTTCCCATTTAAATTGCTGGGATAGAAATAAAAGGGACATGCGCTGCAGTATGTCTAGACTGATGAGACTTTCAATAGCTGAACTGGGAAACCACTGAAATGAATTTTAATCGTGAAGAGTTACAGGGTTTTTGTATTTATTTATTTAGAAATGAGCTGATAGTTTTATGTTTTCTAATACGCAGGCTGGAGATTGTGGGTTTTGGGTATAAAATTGAATTGTCACCACAAAATCATCAACAGTACTGCTTCAGCATATTTACAGATATATGCCTTGGTTATATTACAGACCACAGAAGTGATCTGGTGTTGTTCAGTGGCTAAGCTCCCCATCCTTCACCCTCCCCTGCAGTTTCCTCCTCCTCCCTCGGCCGGCCCGCTGGTCCCTGCGGCACAGCGCAGGGCAGCCTTGCGGGCGGGAGTCTCTGCGGGTCCGGGGCTGACAGAGGCAGAGAGCCGTGCTCCCGCCAGCATGTCCTGTAATCTCAGCACTGCGCTCAGAGCCCCGCCCAGTACCGCTGACCGTGTACACTGGGCCCTCTGCCCCCGTGGGTTCCGAGCCCCGGGACCCAACCAGCCTCAGACAGAAGATATCTGGAGGGAAAAGTGATTCCAAAAAGTTCCAAAAAGTGGAACTTAAATTTGCAGCACTGGCAGCTGTTTATGTAGCACTCACACTGTATTCAAGGGCTTCCCTGGCGGCTTGGATGGTAAAGCGTCTGCCTGCAGTGGGGGTGACCTGGGCTCAATCTGTGGGTCGGGAGGATCCCCTGGAGGAGGGAATGGCGACCCACTCCAGTATTCTTGCCTGGGAAATCCCATGGATGGAGGAGGCTGGTAGGCTACAGTCCATGGGGTCGCAAAGAGTCGGACACAAACGAGCAACTTCACTTTCCTTGTTTCTAAGGTCATCTGAAATATGATGTCTCTTCCTGCCAAAACCATAACATGCTTTTTGAAGAAAATAAACAACCTGGGTCAGTAAAATTTAAGTCCTTTATTCCTCTGAATGGGATTTAGGAGTAAATAATATAATACAGGATAAGCCTGCACGATGGGAATAGCCTGTATTTGGTATTATAAAAACCGTATTTATAATTTGGTATTATAAATAATCTAGAGGTGATTTAAAGTATATGGGGGGATGTGCTAGGTTATGCAAATACTTCGACATTTTATATAAGGGACTNGCTAAGCCTGCACCATGGGAATAGCCTGTATTTGGTATTATAAATACCGTATTTATAATTTGGTATTATAAATAATCTAGAGGTGATTTAAAGTATATGAGGGGATGTGCTAGGTTATGCAAATACTTCGACATTTTATATAAGGGACTTGAGCGTCCGAAGACTTTGAGGTGTGCATGGGGCCCCTGAACCCATCCCCAAATGCCCGGGGAGTCCGCACTGCTGAGGGACTTGGAGTCTGGGCGACTACGTCCTCGGCCGAGGTCTCCCGCCCCAGGCCTTGGTGCCAGCTCTCCCTCCCGACCTGGGTGGAGAGTTCAGAGGCGGCAGAGCTTGTGCTGCCTGAGGGCCTGTCCCGGGTTCACCAGAAGCCACCCGCCCTGTGTGCATGACACGGAGTTGCTTGTTCCCTCTAGAGCCGTTTGAATCCCGAGGTCCTGTAATTACTCATCTTCCCTTGAAACAAAGAGGTGTATTTCCCGGCAGCTATTCTTATTCTTCGTTATTTTTCTCCTCCCCTAAAACATGTGCTTACTGTCTTAGGTGAGACGCTTTTAATTTTCTGGTCCCATCTCTTTGTCGTTCCTTCTGACTTGAAAACAAAGCAGCTCCCGGGGAAGCGCTGGCTGCGCAGGTTGGGTTTTTTTGAGTGTTTAATGTAATCCGGAGGAATGGCTGTCTGGGAGGGACTGAGACAGAGAATGGCCCGAGGGTCCAGGTCACGGGGATATCTTAGAGTCAAGGAAAACTAAGAAGGCTTGGCATTAAAATGCTTC